>CM031694.1:35141723-35475798 GCA_018466805.1 Hippocampus abdominalis | reverse complement strand
GTACCACAGTTCCTTCTCAGGTTACCCCGCTACAGGCTTTCTCGATAATCAACGACAACTTCTCATGACCTTTTCTGCGCGTCTCCATCAATACAACAGCGACGGTGGCGGTCTCTTTCCCAAAACGCATTGTACGCTTGCTGACAACATAAATCCCAAATTGCAAGCGGAGGAAGCGTGGTTTATTTGCAAAAATAAAGATGACTTCAAATAAGTCCAGTGATTTTTTTTTAAACATACTGTACTGTAAACATACAATGTGGACAGAAGGATGCACGCAGTCGCTGATGCAATCTGTTCGATTTTAATAAACAAAAGGAGCAATAAACACACATTCGATCGGAGTTGCTGTTAGCCACAACTCACGTTCCACACTTAGATTTATCGACTAACCGCCGGAGCCAATATTCGCCCAACCTGGCTCGTCCCCTCTCTATGACGTCACACAAATACAAGTGTAAATTGAGGGGGTTCTTTGTTATTCAGTGGACAGCTCTACTTTACGAACGGCAAAAGGAGGGATGGAAATCTTTAAACGCAGTTTTATTAAAAGGACAAAAAAAAAAAAGACGTCTGCTGCACCGCAGCACGTTCGAGAACACAACTACCGTAACTAAAATCACTTCCTGCTTCTCTTACTTTGCCAGCCAATCAGAACATAGCAACATAAAAACATGTCTAAACAATTATTAAACAGCAGAATATAATTTGGGAATGCTTAACATGAAATAATATGATGCTCAAACATAAAATGATAATTAATAATATAACATAATCTTACACAAGAAACAGATACAGTTTTACAATATGTTCATCACGAAACACTCTAAAATTGTCCTTAGGTGTGAGTGGTTGTTCGTCTCTCAGCTGTTAATGTAATTAGTGTACACAAAGGGAAATTTGTTTGTTTTGCTACTTTCAGCTACGCGTTGCAATACAATTGCAGTACAGTATATTGAGGCGTAATTGAAAATGACATAAAGAGGCCGAGATACTGAGTGAAAAGTTTTCACAAAGGTTAAAATAAGCGCCCGAACACGGAGCGCCGTGATTGGCTGATTTTGAGCCAATCAACAACCGTCGTCTGGATCCTTCCGCAAGTTCGCCCAGTATGATTTTTCGGGCACGGACGCATTCACACAGCCGAAAACGGTGAGTGTTTTGACGAGCTTCCGAATCCAATTCGCTCTCGCTCGCCCATCTGTCCAGTTTTCAACTCCAGTCGGTTTTTTTATCAATACAATTTAAGTCTCCATCGAGACAGAAAAACGAGCCGCGGCGGGAAGTATCTTAGCGCACAGGTTCGCGGGTTGCTAACCTCAAGCTAAATGATTAACTCCGGTTGTTGTCGACAGAAATCCCCCTTTTGGCGGCACACGACTGTCGCGGAAAGTTTAGCTTGTTGCTTCCGCGCTGGAGAGCTACCCCCCCCCGGTGGTGTTGGCGTAATAAAACTCGACTTGAGTTCTGTATTCCGTCGCCCCTTTTAAAGTGAAAACTGTGATAAATTGACCGTTGTGCCGCCGGTGCTCAGTTTTGATTCGTATTTCTCGGTGAACCAAACGCTAGTCGACACGGCGCTTATTTCCTTATTCACAGTAACTTCCGGTGTCGCTTGTCATGTCTTCATTCCATCGACGTTAGCGTAATGCTACGACTAGGAACAGGACTGTCCTAGTTTTAACGGCAAGTCACGAAACTTTCCACCCCATTGTGTTTAAAAGTTATTTTCTTTTGTCACGCTGGCAATCGCTGACTTTTTCGCTTGGGGATTTTGTGCGGTGGACAAGTTTGGCCAAACTAATAGCCACACCCTTCCTTTTTCGAGAACGGCTTTTCTGTATGTAATATGACGTCCAGTTTATTGTTATCATTCCAACAACTCCGCTTTTTTGGTATTAAAAGTACCACATCGCTTCTCGAGTTGTGCTTTAATTAGATGTTATCGCGAGTTTTTGGACAATTCGCCCATGAAGTATTTATTGTACGTCTATGTTGCTTTTACTCTGTTAGAAATGCTTCCGCCGGGTAGCTCTCGACTGCATGTTGAGTTTGACTCCGTTCAAAGCACGAGATCGCGCAGTTTCATTGTTACTGACTTTTAAATAAACGTTCCCTTTTCTGATGAAACAGGACGGCCCATTTCAAGCTTTGTGACCCCCCCCCCCCCCTGGTGACCCGGATCACCCGCCGCCGTCTTCTGCGCACCCAAGGATCTCCCAGATGTAGAGGGAGTTGACCTTTGCAGCTGCTGTCTACACAGTATGTTGATGTGTATTCCCAGCTCTCGTGTTTTTATTTGATTTCAGATTGATTTCGAAGGCACTTATCGATACACACTGGGGCAAGAATTACACTTCTGACAAATTAAAGGAAAATCTGAACCCCCAAGACAAAGGCAATAAAACACTTTCTTTAAAGGCCTTTCGCCCTGCGCTTAGGAACAAAAAAAAACCACACGCATTGATGGTTGTTACCATTACTGTACTTGAAACCGCACCTCCGTAATCGGATGCTTGATTATTAGAGCAGCGAGCGTAACCTGGACAGGTTCAGTTAGCACTTGACTCCCACAATATTCTTGTGGACTCTCTCTTGTACGGGATTTGAATGTCACGGCGACGGCTGCGGGCCCTCCCGATTTTCCATTTTCGGTTGGTACATGCCCTCGAGGAGAGCGATCACAATGGCCCATTGTGGGGGCTCGCGCGTGTAGCCGTCGGTGCGGGGCCTCTGCTGGCGCAGCGCACGTCACTCTTCGATTTGCAAAAAGCTGCCCGAGCGTGACACACAAGAGTGCTTTTTGTATTGTCGTCTCGGCTTTTGGACAAAGCTCCCAAACTCCCACGACGATTAATATGTTCAAAGAGGCTCAGAAATGAGCGTGAAGTGTCTCTCAAAAATATCGAGGCATTGGATGGGGAGATAAAGAATACAATTGTAATATGATTAGTTGCAATAACGTTAGCCAGGTGGTTAGCTCATCGTTGCGCAAGATACTCAGGCTTTGTCCTTTGCCAAATGACAACTTGACTGTTGTCATTCTTACACTTGAACTCTTGTGAAATGATTACGCGACGGAAGTTGTCTTGCCCTTGTGTGGTTCTGACCTTATTCCTGCAAATCACGACTATAAACATTATCTTATCTTATCTTTTTCTTTGATATTTTCAGTTTGGCCACAACAAAAAAACTGAAATCATCCAGCAAATAAATCAATGAAAACCCCCCCCAAAAAACAACGCAACTGACTATTGACAGACCCATTCCACCGCTGTTCCCCTCAAATCCGACTCTGTTTCCGTCATGATAATTTTGACCCCTGATAATTTGGGGAAACCCCAGAGAATTTCGTCTTTCTCATTGGTGGACATTTTTAGTCTGTTCATTGGACAATGGACAAATTAGAGCAGACGGGGAACCGGAAATATATTGAGAAATAACAACATTGTACTGCTTTAGTCTAAAGGTGTTTTTTTTTTTTGGTGTGTTTTTTTTTTTAAACCAGTTTTTGAATAGGCAGTATCATACAAGAAAGTTACAAATGCCCCCCCCCGACCCCCCCATACACACACCGAAGCACTTTGGCCGCTTTTGGAGTTTGACTTGGCCGCAAAGCAGCAAATTGTTGTCAGTTTTTGAGGACCTCCCCCCTTGAAACAGGTTTTCTTTGGAAAAAGCAACTTGGCTTGGCGTGGACCCAAAGTGCGGGGCTTCCTGTCGCCCAACGTCACACGCGCACCCTCCTGACTTGCCTCTCTTGTCCTTTCGCAGACCCTCGCGGTGTCCACTTGAAGTTGCCCATCATGCGCGAGTACAAGCTGGTGGTGCTGGGTTCAGGAGGCGTGGGGAAATCCGCACTGGTGAGGGATTGACGCCGCCGCGTCGGTCTTCTTCTTCTTCTCCTTATCATCAACGGCAATCTGTTTTGGAACAAAATCCGTATGAAAGAGCGAGAGGCCAAAGAATCTTCTTTGAATCCTATTTTGGACCGAAATCTCTCCCGTGTCCGACCCAAATCACTCGTCCTAGCGTAGTGGCACGAAAGTTGCCTTTTCAAACGTCATTCAAATATCCTCGTCTATTCAGATATTCCTGTTTTTTGTCATTATATCTAGTAGTGAATTGGACTTGAGGGCATTTCCCCTCAAGTACTGTACGGCGGAACCTCAGTTTTTGTGATCCGTCCCCCAAATTTTGGGTTAAAACCAAATCATACGAAAATGTATGTGATATTTCCCCACAGAAAATAATGGAGAAGTCATGTATCCATCCCAGACACCCAAACAAATACGGTCTATCTCTTATTGAGACTAACCATAAAACAATGTGAAATCTATATCAATGGCATCCCAATGAATATGAAACGCCACTTGGGCCTTTTTGGCGACTCCGCTGTGCTCTAGGAATGACAGTGAGGAGGAGAGCTTTTTGTTCGGAAGGAAAATCCCGACGGCGTTCCTCCTTCGGAGCTTTTTTTGGGCCCCATAAGGGATTAAACAGACACACTCAATACATCCAGTAAGCGGCAAACTCTCCAGATACCTCCGATGAACGTGCCGCTCAACAAGAGAACACTTTATAAAGTCACAAATCCACCGAGTGTTTTGTGCGGCGTTTGATTCTGAGTCCGAAAAACAAACCGCGTCGCTGTCATGTGGTGTTCCACAGGGGTCAATTCTGAGGCCTCTGCTGTTCTCACTGTACCTGCTCCCATTGGGTTCCATCTTAAGGAAATGTGGTATTTCCTTCCACTGCTATGCGGATGACTGTCAGATTGATGTACCGCTGAGCAAAAAAAAGGGCGCTTCCTCGCGAGGGGTGGGGGTGGGGAGGGGGATCACTTTGAGCCTGTCTGGAGGAAACCAAGACCGGACACTATTCGAGGTACCGAAAAACTAAAGCGGAGGCTCCGAGGGGATGGAGCCTTTCCCGTTGACAGTTACTGTGTCGATATTGTTCGAATGATACGATCGTGACTTATCCCTTTTGTTTGTTCACTCCAGACAGTCCAGTTTGTGCAAGGAATTTTTGTGGAAAAGTACGACCCGACAATAGAAGACTCCTACAGAAAGGTAATCTCCAGATACGCCGTGTCGCCGTATTGCGGATTCTCTCCCCCCAGCATATTGTCGACGTCTTTCACGGTGATCTGTCTCCCGCGCCTACCGTTCATGCAGACTCGATGCACTTAGTTCACCATCGAGCGTTGTCACCGTCGGTCTCGTCGCCGTGCGGCTCCTCGGAAATTTTGCGAAAGCCGCAACACGCCTTAGCCCAGAGTGTCCGCAATCCAATCGCAAATTGTGGCCGAAGTGAGCGGCACCTCGTCCAGGTTGGGCCCGATGTCTTTGTCGGCAAGCTTTTATTTGTATTGCAAAATGCAAAGTATGCTTGTGCCTCATGGCTTGCCCTCGCCCCAAAAGCGAGTTTTGTCGGAATGCGGGCACGGGTGGAGAGAACATTCGCTAATGGAAGCCAAGCAAAGCCAAGCACAGCGGCAGAAGGAAGGATTCAAATAAATAACATCACGTTTTGGACTGTGGGAGGAGCTGAAGATGGCCCATTGCCAGGGTTTAAACTCATTTGACATTGTGGGCCACATTACGGCCTCGGCCGATGTCAAGTGGGCCAGACCATTAAAATTAGACCATACTCTGCCAAAAAATAACCAAAATCTCATGTCTTTCCTTTGTTTTGGTTTTGTGAAGCGCAAAAACATTTGGAAAAATGTTGACATTTCATGAACATCTCTTTGATAAAACATTTCACGAAGCCACCTTGCATTTCCTTTGACAAATGTGCCATTTACTTTGATCATTTATGCATTGAAACTGCTCCCACTGATTGGACAAAGGCACAAGACTTTTAACAAGTAATTGCTATTGAAAAATATCGTCGTGCATTTTAAGATGAAACGAGATTTCTAAAGAAAATAATTTTTCAACCATTTACAGACGTGCAAATAAAATCTCAATGTAATCCCTGCCTGCACTTTACAAACTAAAGAAAAAAAACAGTCTTTCCCCTAGTGGATAATACACGAATTGCAGTTTATTAAAATTATTCATTTGCATTTTTTTTTCTTCACATTTAACCCTGGAGAACCCACGGGGTCAAATTTGGCCCCTCTAAATTCTGCTTCTCAAATGCTCCCCTTTGATCCCAAAAGGTCAAATTCGGCCCTAAACCTAAATTAGGATTAAAGTAATGATTATTTGAAAAAAACATATATTTTGGTGTTCAGTGAACATAGAGCAGTCATTTCATGTAAAATTCATCATTTTCCAAAGAAGAAAAGGGCTCCTGGGTTCTCCAGGGTTAAATTGTCCTGCGGGCCGGATCAATCCTCTTCAGGGGCCGGTTCCGGCCCCGCGGGCCCTATGTTTGACACAACTGGTTTAAACAGCGCTTCTTAAGCGTGTCTCTTCTCTTCCGAGGTGCCGTTTTTGGGACGTTGTTTTGCACAATGCACAAATATTACATCCGCCTTCTGGAGGCGGGCCTTTTGTGTCCTCTTCCGCACTTTTTGTCCTTCCCCAGAGAAGTAGTGCTTTTTAAGATTCCACCCGACAGTGGTAATGTGTCCCTACCCTGAGAAAAGAATCTGGGACTCTTTGTTTTTGTTTTTTTTAGCCCTCTGATGTACGGCTTTTAAAATATGCAATCCGATAAAAAGATTTCTGAAACCCCCTTGAGGACGGACACCCAACGGTGACCGAAGGCTTGTTTTCTCTCCTGTGCAGCAAGTGGAAGTTGACGGGCAGCAATGCATGCTGGAGATCTTGGACACGGCCGGAACAGTACGTGGAGCCGGAGGCGGGGCCGGGGCCGGGGGCCAGGCGGGCGTTTCCCAAAGTCAAATCAAGCAAGTGTGTCCGCTTGCCGTTGTTGTCCTCCCCAGGAGCAGTTCACAGCCATGAGGGACCTTTACATGAAGAACGGGCAGGGTTTCGCTCTGGTCTACTCCATCACCGCGCAGTCGACGTTTAATGACCTGCAGGACCTCCGGGAGCAAATCCTGCGCGTGAAAGACACCGAGGACGTGAGTGGCATGCATCAAGTCAGACTTGACGCGTCGTCCTTGCTACCGCTGTCATGACCCCCCGCCCCCCCTTCTTCCACTCTCCAACAAATAGCAGGCGAACCTAACTCCCCCACAACATACCGTATTGGCCCGGATATAAGACAATGTTTTTTGCATTGAAATGAGACTGAAAAAGTCGGGGGCGTCTTATATTCGGGGTCTAGACATTATATCCATTTGCGACGCTAGATGGCGCCAGATATCATTGAAACGAATGCTGAACTTGACTCCCCAGGCCAAAGCGAACCTCTGACACAAAGAATAAAAATAAAAATAGCGGTAAGAAGGAAAAGAGAAGAAACTAATAGAAGAGATAACAAAAAATGGAGAAAGGTAGCGACAATCTGGAGAAAAGGGGCTCGAAGATCGGCCAGGTTACTGTCTCGGTTCTCGACCAAATCGGTTTTCGACCAAAAATTGTGATTTTTTTATGCTTCGGATGACAAACAAATTTCGGTTCTCGAACAAACTGAGCGCACTTGAATGCACCATTTGACTCCTCTCGCCTTCCTTACACGAGGAAGTTACGCTTCCTCGGGTAGACGAGGAAGTGACGCTTCCTCGTGTTGCTTTCCATTGTGAGCAGACGTGTTCAGTCAACATTTTTATTTTAAAAAGAGCGATGTTTCGGTTTTCGAACAATTTCGGTTTTCGAACCGCCTTCTGGAACGGATTATGGACGAAAACCCAGGTTTGACTGTACAGCGTAATTGACCAGGTGATGGCTTTCCATCGGGCTCCTTTCTCTGACAGAAAATGACTGCGCTCATCTTGTCCGCTTTTAGTGAGACTTAAATGCGTGAGTTTTTTAAAATTGTTCCTTTGTTGTGTGGCCCCTTTTCCTTTTCTTTTTTTAATGGAGTCATAACCCCAAATATTTGGCATTGCTCAAGCAGGTCCCCATGATCCTGGTGGCGAATAAGTGCGACCTGGAGGGCGAGCGCGTGGTGGGCAAGGAGCAGGGTCAGAACTTGGCCCGTCAGTGGAGCAACTGTGCCTTTTTAGAGACGTCGGCCAAATCAAAGATCAACGTGAATGAAGTAAGTTTGCTCGCAGCGTGCGGGGGGGGGCGTCGTGATGACGGACGGCCGGGCGACTCGGGTCCCGTTTCCTGCTCCCTTGACCTTCCTACGTGACCTTTTTAGATTTTCTACGACCTGGTGCGACAAATCAACAGAAAAACGCCAATGGAAAAGAAGGCCAAAAAGAAGGGCGGCTGCACTCTGCTCTAAATGGCCCCTTGGCATGCACGCCTTCACAACGTCGGGGCTCCAGACCAGGTGAGCGGCTGTTGGGATGTTCAGGGTTCCCACGGGTCCTTAAAGTTCATAAAAATCCATCAAAAAAGAAGTTGTAAAATGATGTTCTTAATTGGCCTTAATTTTCAGGGAAAGCTTCTAAAATCAATAAAAGTCCTTAAAATTGTATTTTTATTCAAAAATAAATTTTTATATTTTCTAAATTTACATTTTTCTTAGTGTACTTTATTTGTGAATGAATTCAAGTTTGTTTTTTTCGTTTTCCTACCTGTAATACAGGTAGGAAAAGGAAAATTTGACATACAGTATTTCAAATAAAGGGTAAGCTGCCCCTCCTTTGGCAGCAAAGATTTGAACACCAGCTCAATGATATATGGCTTTCTGTTAATCCTGCATATTGCTGAGCAGGCATTAAATCCACCGTGAATCCCCTGCTGAGTGGAGAAAAGTCCTTAAAAATGGTTAAATTAGCCCTCAAAAGTCCTTAAAAGGTCCATAAATAAAAAGCAAGTGGAAGAGTGGGAACCCTGATGTCGTTGAGTGCTTTGAACATCAGCCCCCTCGCGCAACGGGCAACGCAGCGGACGGCTATTCAAAAGCCCTTTTCTTCCGCTGCCTGTCTTGATGTCAGAGTTGCACGTCATTCCCCCGTGAACGAGCTTCTCGTTCCGTGGACCGCCACCCACTGCTGAGCCATTCAAAGTGTCAAAACAGTCCAGGCCGTTATTTCTCCTCCGGGAAACTCTTACCGGTTCAGGAAAATATGTGGACGTCAATCAACAATTGATGACGGCGCCAAAAGAATTTGGGGTTTGCGGCAGTTGAGATATTCAACGAGTCCACTAAATTGCGCAATGTGCATCGCTGGCCCGACAGCGCTACCTTGACTTGGACTTGCAGTATTGAATAATAATTGAAATGCTACTGATCAGTTCCAGTCATCAAAAAATCACGACATTTTTGTTGCATTCTACACATTCAAAAAAAAAAGTTTTTGTGAAAGATTGTAAAGTGTCTCTCCTTGTCCACATGAGAGGGCAAGTCAATCCAACCTCGGTTTTCGAACGTCTCGGTTCTCGACCAAATCGGTTTTCGACCAAAAATATCTTTTTTTTTTTTTAAGCCTCGGATGACGAACAAATTTCGGTTCTGGAACTAACTGAGCGCACTTGAATGCACCATTTGACTCCTCTCGCCTTCCATACACGAGGAAGTGACGCTTCCTCGTCTTGCTTTCCATGGTGAGCAGACGTGTTCAGTAAACATTTTTTATTTTAAAAAGAGCCTGGTTTCGGTTTTCGAACAATTTCGGTTTTCGAAAAGCCTTCTGGAACGGATTCTGGACCAAAACCCAAGGTTTGACTGTATTTTTAACAACAGCTTCAATCTTTTTTTTAAAAAGTTTTTCACTTGCGCTGGCTTTTTTCCGGCTATAAAACAATCAACGTGAGGAGAATGCAAGGAATGAGTCGAGAAAAATCCTTTCCAGTGCCGCCTTTGTTTTGCACTCACAACGACCGATCGGTGTGTCGCAGTGTATTATCGTATGACGCGCTGGCGTTCGCCGCTGGAGCTAAAGCGCTACTTTGACACAAAGTAGGGCTGAACGATGATGGAAAAAAATAGCAATCGCGGTTCTTGAGTAGTTGGTATTCGGATTTTCCGTTGACTTGAAAATTAGCGAGTCATTTTCCCGCCCTAAACTAAAGACTCATTCTCATCGGGATTCACATCGAACCGCAGTGTCCAAACTGGAGCCCGGCTGGGGCTAAAAAAAAAAGGTGGGAAGCTGCGCATGGGGCATAAACGACTCTCAAATGGTTCACCGAATCCTTACTTTTGTCTTTCATGCTAAGAACTGTCGACGTTCCAAGTCTTCTCTGAAAGCTGGAAGACTGCAGGAGTCACCACCACCTGTTTGGAAATCCCGTTTTGTTTGCTTGTTTGTTTGTTTGTTTTAATGGACTAAGTTTATTCGATGTTTCAAGAGTCATCATGGATGTTTTTCGGGTGAATACGAAAAGAGCCCATGTTCCTGATATAAAGTGTTCTTTCGAAGTCCATCTAATTAAGTGTTGGCCTTTTTGCTTTTGTGAACTAACAGTGGCGATAACAATGCATCATTGTTCATGATTTACTCTCCCACTTTGATAATAATATATTTCGCAAGTGACCTGGTTTTATAATGAGCTGCAAGCCTTACACGTCATATACTCAACTTCTGTTTTGCATAATAAAGCTGAGCTGATGTTAAAAGTTTTATAGACTGATGGGAGGGGAGGGGGCTCCATTTTTTTTTTTGTTTTTCCCTGAAGATGAAAACGCATTGTACTAAATCACTTCCAAGATTGTCCTGTTTGTCTTTTGGAAATATTAAAATGACGTACATTTTAATTGGTTTCTGTGTGTCCTGATTGTTGAACAATGACTTTAGTTACCATGGAACGAATACATATAACATTACGTGTACATTTATGAGATGAAAAAGAAAATGTCACGTCAGCAGAAATTCTTTTTCACTTGTGTTAAGGAAACGGTTTAAACATTGATTGATTTTTTTCGCCCCCCACTGTTCATTATTTCAAAAACGGACTATTCATTTCAATAATAAGCAGAGCAATCTACTATTTTTTGATGTGATTGCAGGTGAAGTAATCGCTAGTTATATGGCACCTGCCGTGCCTCCCCGACAAGAAGCGGCCATGTTTCGCCGCCATCTTTCTACTACGGCGGCTCAAAGTAGACAAAGTTCAAGAACGTAGTTCCTCACCAGAGATGACTACAGCACGTGGAACAAAGTCCCAACACTAACTCCGTCGCTTGAGGGAAACCTACGGAGCCCCTAAAGTACGGAGACCCTAAAGGGACATGGAAGGAAAAATATAAAAACTTTGGGAGATCTCGCAAAGTATTGCGTTCCAACATTCGCCACACTGACCCGGAAGTAGATCAACGCGCATTTAAAAAAAAAAAAAAAGATTGCGAGCTCTCGCAATACTTTGCGAGATCTCGCAAAGTTTATTTTTTTCTTCCATGTCCCTTTAGGGTCTCCGTAGAATCCTCCCAAATCATTGGGATGATGTTTTGCTTGCGCCTCTGCTGGAGAAATCGCTGGTTATACTGCCCCCTGGTGGCACACACCAAAATCAGCAGTGCCATGTGCATTGAATTGAAAGAAAGTGTGATTTAAAAAAAATATATACTTTTAATTCTATTTAAATGTCATGACTATATAATGCAGTGTAGAATCTTTTCAAAAACACAAGTATCTTTGGAAACCACTGTACATTTGACCATTTTTAAAATGGCGCGTCCCATCTGCCAGCTTGGAATTGAAATCCTCGCCCCCCCAGCCCCTCATCCCTGACCATGAAATGTCTCCCATCACTTGCAGCATGACACCATTCCAGCTGATCGATGAGCGACGGTTGCTCCTCACCTCACACACACACACACACAGTCCTCGACCCACCGAAGCTGCGCGACCCCCTCCTCGCCGCCCCCCCTCTCCATCATTTCCCTGTCCTCCCCTCCGACAAACATGGCTGCGAAATCTGACGGTGCGGCCGTCTCTCCGCGAAGCCAAATAGCCGCCGACTATCCCTCCAGGCCGGGGCGGCGGCAGCCTCCGCAGAGCCTCCGGGACGAGCCGCTCTACTCGGCGGCGGACTGCTGCTGGACCCTGGGCGCCCTTTTGGTCTTCTTCTCGGACGGGGCCTCGGACCTGTGGCTGGCCGCCGACTACTATCTCCGGAGGGAGTATTGGTGCTTTGCGCTCACGCTGGTCTTTGTGATCGTTCCCTCCGTGGTGGTGCAGGTGTTGAGCTTCCGATGGTTCGCTTACGATTTCTCCGAGACTCCGGAGAGCGGCGCGGCGGCGGCCGTGGTGGCGGCGGCGGCGGCGTCGGCGTCGTCGTCTGCGGTGGATGGGAACGACTTGAACGCCAAGGATGGCGGCGGCGGCGGCGGCGAGCGGGGCGCTGGCCGCTCCGCCGCGGCAGGACTGCTGCCCGGGCCGGCCACCGGGGGGGGACGTGCCCGAGGATGCTGCAGAGTGTTCGTGTGGCTCTTCCAGGCGGTCGTTCACATCCTGCAGCTGGCTCAAGTGTGGAGGTAAGAACGGCGCAGATGATGGGGGGGAAACCGCGCACCCCGGCCAGTCCTTTGTGCGAGTGTACAGTATTTGGATTTGGGCGTCAATGGAAAGCCATTTGCGCGTTTGCCCCCCAATGTCCGGCTTCAAGCCCGAGTGCTCGTGCTCTGTTTGTTGTCACTCGTAAGACAATTCCGCGCTCTCTCGTGGAATCCTTATCAGACCCCCCACCGCGGTTGAATGACATTTCTGCACGCTAGTAGGACAACTCTGGGATAGCAGTAGGGCACTGCTGGGCACGTTACTCGTGAGGCAGAATTGGTACTTGGATTAGTCCGACAGTACTAGAAAGCGCTAGCTAGGTAGCAGCTACAATGAAACTCCTCTACAACGAAATCCTGTTTGCAGCAGGAAATTTTTCACAACAGGGGGTTTTTCACTGTCGCAAATTTGATCTCAGATGTAAACACACACACACAGACGTATGTGTACTCTTTATTTTTATTCCAATAGTGCATAAGTGTGAGCATACACTAATTTGACACTTCATCTAGTCAATGTAGAAACAAAAAAAGGGAAAGACTTTGCGATATTTACGATCAGCATTCACTTTCACTGACATCCATTTCTTGGATCATGTCTTTTATTTTGCTTCCTCCGTCTTTCATTTTGCTCACTTTTCGCCTCTCTTCCAGCGTCAGAGCTCTTCTTGTCTTAGCTGCTTGACATGCAAAGGTCCGTTTTGGAGCCATTTTAGCAATGCGACGTTCTTGCCGCGTCTGAAACGAACAATAACAAATACTTCCTGGACGACTGCGCGTGTGTAAACCAGTGCGGTGGTTGCTGTTGCCGTTTCCGAACGAAGCAGTCGAGGTCGCTATTGGATTAGACTTCATTGTAGTGAATCTCGTTGCGAGGCAAGAGCAGAGAAAAAGATTTCGTATAACACAACAGTTTTTTTTTTCGTTGTATGGGGGGCAGGAAAGTGGGAATGGTGTTCATGCATGAAGATCGTGAATCGAGTCATGGATACGAATTCAAAGTTTGTGAACCGAGGTTCCACGGCGAGGCTGGAAATAACTTATTTTTTTGCGGAGCAGTTTTGCAAATCAATAACTTTAATTTGAAGAGATACAGTCCTTTCTAATTTTGAGGAGTAACGGCTTCCTCCCGCACGAGGCTGCTAGTAGGTCTGTGGGTCAGCGGCTCAGTCAGAAAACGGAGGCGGCACTCAGAGTCTGGGCGCCCTGATCGCTTTTGACAGGCCCGACTTGCCGGCGGGCTGGAGGAGGCGTTTTGCGCTGCTGGCAATCTGTGAGGTGGCCCCTGCCTGCCAGCTGGATGCTCTTTCATCATCCCCCCCCCCCCCTACCCCCCCCACACCCCGATGAAATAAGATGCTCATCAATTGCTTGGAATGAACACGAGCGTTTCCTGTGATTCTCGCTATCTTGCATCTTTGTGTGCATCGGCAGCCCAATATTGATTCCTTACTTCCTCCTGGAGGTGTGTGTGTGCGTGTGTGTGTGTGAGTGTGTGTGTGTGTGGGTGTCCAGCAACACATTAAACAGCCGAATTACCGGTAATGCCATTAAAGCGGTGCTGCGGGTTCCGTTTGTTGCAGTCCAGCACGTGCGCCCGTTAAGAGGATTACCTTCCCGTTCCCCCCCCCCCCCCCCCCCCCCTCGGCCGTGAACTCGAGAATCATCCTTCATTGATAGCCAAATCCAGTCGGACCGGACGATGCGGCCCCGAAATCGATCACGGCGCTCGTATTTTCCGAGGCTGAGTCACGATCGGCTGTTCGCCCGATCCCCGAACAACTGCGATGTCATTTTCAGTCGAACAGCAAGTGGCAAAATGCCCCCCCCCGAGATGCCCGAAAATGGCTTCCTGCTTTAACTCCTCATCCACATATGCAATAGGAATCAAAATGACGAGTGGGGGCTTCAAGCAAATGTTGCGGTTGACACGTACTCTCATTCTTTGGATATTTCGACTTGAAACTGCATCGAGCATCAAACTGTTTTCTTCCCATTTTGTCCGGAGAAGCCCTTGGGTGTGATTGGCAGGTACAGTGAAACTCCTCTACAACGAAATCATGTTTGCAGCAAGAACTTTTTCACAACAGGGGGTTTTTCACTGTAGCAAATTTGATCTCCGATGTAAACACACACACACATACATATGTGAAGATCCTACTACAGTGAAACTCCTCTACAACGAAATCATGTTTGCAGCAAGACATTTTTCACAACAGGGGGTTTTTCACTGCAGCAAATTTGATCTCCACACACACACATACATATGAGAAGATCCTACTACAGTGAAACTCCTCTACATCGAAATCATGTTTGCAGCAAGACATTTTTCACAACAGGGGGTTTTTCACTGTAGCAAATTTGATCTCAGATGTAAACACACACACACACACAAACATGAGAAGATCCTACAGTGAAACTCCTCTACAACGAAATCATGTTTGCAGCAAGAACTTTTTCACAACAGGGGGTTTTTCACTGTAGCAAATTTGATCTCAGATGTAAACACACACACTCACAAACGTACATGTACTCTTTGTTTTTATTCCAATAGTGCATTTTATTCCATATGTTGCTGTTTCCGAACAAAGCAGTAGAGGTCGCTGTTGGATTAGCCTTCGTTGTCGTGAATCTCGTCGCGAGGCAAGAGCAGAGAAAAAGATTTCGTATAACGCAACAGGGTTTTTTTTCTTCGTCGTATCGGGGGGGGGGCAGGAGAATGGGAATGGTGTTAATGCATGAAGATTTTTTTCACATTAGGGGGTATTTTCGCCCATGTAGGTTTCATTCTAGAGGAGTTTCACTGTAGCTTGCTCGTGTTGTGGAAAAGCCTCGCATGACCCGCTGCGATATAATTGACTGCAGGGGTGGCTAAATATGAGGTCCAGGGGGGGGGGCTATTTTTATCCAACCATCCATTTTTCAGCAGCCCGCGAGATGCCGCCCCCCCAAAAAAAAGACATTTGACATGGCCTGCAAGGTTGGTTAAAAAGGACAAAGGTGGGCAGAGTTGAACAGAAATCGCAAAGCTCTCGCGGTATCGGTTACTTGGTATCGGTATCGTGAGCATAGGGCTCTAGAGTTGAGAACTCCTCCGGGTATCGTTTTGAAAAAAATAAAATAAAATAAATGGTGGTATCGAACATCCCTTACTAATGACAGTCCGTGCCACGAAGCCTCCCAAAGGAAGTGGGCTGATCTTGCCACTTGCCAAACGCGCCAAAGTTGAGGTGTCAAGTTGGGCTCCAGAAGGAGCTTGCGCGTAAGCGCCGGCGCTTGCCAGCTTGGTGGTAGCCGCTTGTGTGTGTTATTTTACACATTTCGTCTCCCACGAGGTGTCATTTGTGTCGCGGGAAGCAGGGCGACAGAAGGATACGGCGACTCCCCGGTGGTTCGGCGAGCTAGCTGACATCAGGCCCCGCCCCCTGAGGCCGGGTGTCGCTTATCCTTCGCTGTGAAGGGGATGCTTTCTTTGCGAGGCTCACGCGAAGAGATGTCACATGTGACCCCCCCCCCCCCACCCCCCGATGGTGTGTGTGTGTGTGTGTGTGTGTGTGTGTGTGTCTCCCACATGACGCGACAGTGGCAGAAGGTCACCATCAAAGCAAGGGTGGGGGGCGGGGCTTCACGTCGGCAAGGGATTTGCGCTGAGCTGTGTGCTAACATTCAATCTCCAAATGCGAATGAGTGCTTTTTATTTTGCTTCCTTGCTGTTTTTTGCAGCCGGCTGACTGAAGCCCCCCCCCCCATCCCCCCCCACGAGATTTGTGCGCGCTCACATTAAAAGCTCACGGCTGCCAAATTCACTCTCTTGACAAATGCCAGAGGAGCCCGACGCAGCGTTTTGTCCAAGCAACTCACAAGTGACGTGACGCCAACGCTTTGTCCCCCCCCCCCGCCCCCCCCAGGTATGTCCGAGCCCTGTATTTGGGCGCGCAGAGCCGCTGGCGCCGGGAGCCGGAGCGGCGGCACTTCCGCTGGCGCGTGATGTTTGAGAGCGCCGACATCTGCGTCCTGCGCCTGCTGGAGTCCTTCCTGAAGAGCGCCCCCCAGCTGGTACTGCAGCTCTCCATCATCATCGTCAGCGGCGAGGTGTTGCCTCTTCAGGGTGAGGCCCGCCGCTCGACTCCCCCAACGCATTTGCAAAATGGTGATCGGAACATAACCTCTTGCGATGGTGCTTTGGAGACTGAGTGCTACCTCCCACTTTTCCATTTTTAACCCTCATGCAGTCTTTTTAAGCGGCTGCGTGAAAGGGTCCCAAAAATGGCCCTCTTCCAATGTGCAACAACTTTTTTCACTTCCACACAGGGAGGCCGGAGCTTCAACCCGGTACCTCTGCACTGTGAAGCCGACGTGCTAACCACTTACAACCCCTCAAAATGCCATCGATAGACATCCTATGCAAAATTTCAGCTTCGTGGAGTTATTTCTCACTGTTTTGTCTGTGGTGTCCATTTGTCCAACAGTCCAAAATCGTCCAAAGTGTCCGAAATGTCCAATTTTGGGATAATTACCGCATGGGGGTTAATTGTCCGACTTTCACAACAAAAGTTCCAATGAACACCCGCACGATTTGCAATCATTTGTTCCGGAGGAGCAACTGGAAATTTTTCTTTTGTTGCGCAAAAAAAACATTTGTCGTGCCATCAGAGGTTCGGCGTACGAAATTCCCACGCCGATTTGAAATGGAGACTTCCGACTCTTGCGAGCTGCTTTTGCTGAGCCATAGAAAGTGGGCGCGGGTCAAAAAGCGTCCACATTGGGGGGCGGGGAAGCATTCATTTCACTTTATTTTGGAAATTTTGTCAACAGATTATGTGGCGGGGGTTGGGGGGTGGGGTGGTAAATTGCTCAACAGTTGGAATGATTGGAATCGGTCAAAACAGTTCGAAATTTGAAGTTCAAAGGCCGAGCTGTTAATTTGGGACTTTTATTTTGAAATTTACCCCCCCAGGGCTGTCGGCGTCGGCCTCTCTGATGTCCCTGGCCTGGATGCTGGCCTCCTACCAGAAAGTGCTGCGGGACTCGCGCGACGACAAGCCGCCCATGAGCTACAAGGCGGCGGCCGTCCACATGCTGTGGCACCTGTTCACCATCGGGGCCCGGGCGCTGGCCTTCGCCCTCTTCGCCTCCGTCTTCCAGCTGTACTTTGGCATCTTCGTGGTGGCGCACTGGTGCGTCATGACCTTTTGGGTCATCCGAGGCGAGACGGACTTTTGCATGTCCAAGTGGGAGGAGATCGTCTACAACATGATGGTGGGCGTGGTCTACGTCTTCTGCTGGTTCAGCGTGCGCGAGGGCCGCACCCGCCGCCGGCTGCTGGCCTACAGCCTGACGGTGTGCGCCGAGAACGCGGCCCTCACCGCCGCCTGGTACCTGCACCGCGGGCCCCGGCCCTCGGACTTCCACGCCGTGGCGGCGGTGTGCGCGGTGGCCAGCAGCTACGCCCTGGGCACCTTCTTCATGGCCGTCTACTACTGCCTGCTGCACCCCGACGGGCCCGTCTCCGGCCGGGGGCGCGCGGCGGCGGGGGCGAAGCGGCCGGCCGCCGAGGCGCCGGCGGCGTCCCCCCCCACCGCGTCCGGCCCGCCCCCCGAGGCGGTGAGCAGCCCGCCCAGGACCCTGCAAAGAACTAAAGACCGCGAGCGGGACGCGGACGTGTTTCAGGTGCGACCGCCTCGGGGGCCCCGGGCGCCGGTCCGCCCACCGACGCCCGGGACGGAGGGGCCCGTCATCCGAATAGACCTGCCCAGGAAAAGTTACCCCGCCTGGGACGCTCACTACATTGACCGCCGGCTGCGCAAAACCATCCTGCTGCTGGAGAGCGCCGCTCCGGTGGCGCCGCGCATCCAGTACCGCTGCCTGGGCGCCCCCAAAGAAGTCGCCGAGTACGAGACCACGGTGTGAGGCGATGAGAGCCGCGGACATGTCTGTCTCGGCTGCGGCGCCGCACGTTCGGCTTGACTTGGGACGCAAGTTTCGAATGTACTTGTCCAACTTTGCAATGCTTCAGTGACAAACCGTTGTTTGTTGTTTGTTGTTTTAACCAGGGGCTGAATTGGCAAAATTCACCACAGGGTGAGCCGACCGATACGGTTTGCGAAGACTTGCCATTTTAACTCATTCACTACCAGCCAATTCTGGACCAAGTCTGAAAAGACGTTTAAATACGTCTTTGGGAGTGAATGAGTTAACTCCCGTATTTAAACTGCGAATGAGTTAACTCATTCACATTTAAATACGTGAGTTAACTCACGAGTTAACTCATTCACTCCCAAAGACGCATTTAAACGTGAATGAGTTAACTCATTGACTCCCAAAGACGCATTTAAACGTCTTTTCAGACTTGGTCCAGAATTGGCCGGTACTGAATGAGTTAACGGTCCTTTTTCATCGCGCTGTTTACATTTGGACGATCGCCAGACCAAGACAGCGAGTATGTAGGTCACCAGGAGCTCCGTGCAGCCGGCGATAGATGAGACTCGCTTGGATGAGATCAGCTAGCCGGCGAGATGGACTGAAACAATGAACAGTTGGACAAGCGTGCATTCAAAAAAAATCGAGACAAACATGAAAGCGCGTTTCGGGTGGTGATGTCATATGTGACAGACAGCCTGTTTGTCTCCACGGTGACTTGAAGAAACATGCAAAGTGTTCCGATGTTGTCGGTGGCGGCGCATGCTACGGCTTGCGCGTTTCTCAGGTGAGGCTCATTTTAACCCCCGAAGAGCCCGAGGCTCCGAGCCAAGTCGAGCACGCCTTCGACGTGTCTGATCGTTAACAACGGCAGCTAGAACGGAAACGTCGTTGAACGCAAATGGCGATACGCTCCCTCTGTGCTGTACTTTGACACGGTGCGTGGGTAGCGATCGTCAGCATTTCCGAAGTTGTCACTCACGTCGCGGGAATCTGGAGGGGCGGCTTTTAACGCAACATCAGAGATGTAAAAAAAACAAACAAAAGAAATAGAGTAGAAAACGTGTTTGTGTTGGACAAGACTTGAGCGTCTCTGTGCCCTTTGCGGGTTTCGAAAACATTCCCGTGGTCTTGTTTGTTGAGGTGAGCTAGAACATTTCGAGAGTAAGCTTGTGACGCTTTGGCGAGTGGAAACAAAGCACATTATGGAGGGGCAATGTCCACGTGGCCCACAAAAGCAAACGGGCCACGTTTGCCTTGCCAATGAAACAATGAGGACGTGAGCTATCAGTTCTTGTTCCGTATCCGTATTTGGTTGCCTGAATAGTGTCAAGCCAAGTTTAACCTGCAGACCTGCGACTTCCACAAAGAACAGCCGAAGTCAGCGGGCCCCCCCCCCCAACCACCGGTCGGCGGACCGGTACCGGGCCTCGGCCCGTTTGGGAACCGGGCCGCACGGAGACAGACCGGCGAGCCGTGAGCAAATTGACTCCGGCGGAGAAGACGCGCGCGACTCTCGCCCATCGAAGTCCCCTTCCGACGGTTGGCTAGCTGAAACAGCTAGCTAGCTAAACGGGCGGCCACGAACATCCGAAGACGAAGCCATTGAGACAAGAGAAGCGCCTCCCCTGGCGGCGACGACGAGGAGGAAGCCGTCGTGCTAGCGATGTCGCCCGAAACGAGGCGGGACGAGAATCCCGTTGAATCATTTCGACAAGTAGCCCCCCCTCCACCCCGCAATCAAGCGGAAAGCTCGTTTGAGCAGCCCGCCCGCGAAAAACATTCCTAATTTAGTCGCCCACAACTAGCCGGCAGATGAAAGTTCCGTCTTTTGGTTCTGTCACGTTTGCGGTTAGCCACGATGCTAACGCCGTATGTGCTACCGTCACTTCAAAATGATTATGTTGACACGATAAGACGTATTTATTTTACTCCTGATGGGTCTATTTCTTCATAGTTTGCTGTGTTATTTTATTTTGTTCTGACATTTGTTGCCCAGTGGAATAACACAGTTTGAAATGAATCGATAAAATGCCCCATTTACTCGACAATGAACTTTGTTGTCAGCACCAATGCTTTAAAAATAGCCATTTCAAAACAATGAAAAAAAAAGGTTGGAGGTCCGCCTACAGCACAGGTGTCAAAGGCAAGGCCCCCGGGGGCCAGATCTGGCCCTGCCACGTCATTTAATGTGGCCCACTAGAGCAATTCAAACATGGCAAATTCCATGAAGCTTGCGAAAATATGAACCAAAAATGTCAAATTCTCATGTAATAAATGAGAGCGACGTTGTAAGCATTGTTTTGTTGCCAAACACTCCATTACAATCAATCACTTAAACAATAGTTCCATAAACGATTATTCTTGATGAATAAGGCATTTCATCAGGTTCTCATTTTTTCTTCTTCTTCTTCGTGAGAGGAAGAAATGAGCCTCGGAAAGCGACGTCACATCGGAGTTCATTTCAAGCTGTGTCCTTTTGTCGTCAACGCCGTCCAGACACAGAAATCAATCCCTTGTCCATTCGGCACCTTCAACCACCCAAAGAAGACATCCCAAAATGGGGTTTATGGTGCTAACTGTCAGACTCGGGTCACGTATCGGCAAGCTCACGCCATCACTTGAAATAAGCTTGGAAGGAACTGGACCTCAAACTGCAAATCAAGACTCAAAAAGCCTTAAACTGGTCGCACCAGACTGGTGCGCCAAAAAAAATGAGAAGGGTCAAGTCAATATCATGAAGCCGGTTGCTTGAATAAAGAGCAAAGTGTTTACCTGACACAGAAGTGTTGCCTTCTTTTCCACTCGGAAAAAAACCCATGAAGGATTTCTTGTACACACTCACATCGATGTTGTCGGAGACCATTGACTTGACGAGTAGAAGCACTGGAAATGTTATTTTTACGATCAGTACAGCTGCTGATTTTTCAGAAAGAGAAAATACTCACTGGCACCTCTTCCCCTGTGAAAACCCACCACTGTAATCCATCCATGACTTGGGGAGTGGGCGGGTCGGGGGACACCCTGAACCGGTTGCCAGCCCATCGCACTTCACACAAAGACGACCATTCACACTCACAGTCACGCATGGGGACACCATTGAGTGTTCCATTGACCTACCGTGTCTGTTCTTGGTATCTGGAAGAACACCAGAGTACCCGGAGAAAACCCATACAGACACAAAGAGAACATGCAAACTCCACACAGGAAGGCCAAGGCCAGATTTGAACACATGACCTCAACACTGTGAGGCGGACGCGCTTACCAGTCGACGCCGTGCTGCCCTAACGAATTCCTGAAGAAAGACACGCGATTGAAATTATGATCCGGGATGACGGAACATATTAACCCACGTCTCTCAAGGCACCATTGCTACTCAGCCCACCTAAATTGCGTGGCTATGCGGCGGCCACCTTGGTGGGGGCAAGTCCCCATCAAAGGCAAAGTTTGTCGATTGAAAATGAATCATAACTTGCCCACTTGTCCTCATTTCTCATCAGCTTTACTGACAACTTCAAAGCGTGTTTTCATTTGATTTAAAAGCAAATGAAAAAGGTTTGTCCCAATGAAGGCACCACTGTAGCCCAATAGCAGAGCTGCCTAAGTTACGTATATTTTCAGGAAAAAATTACAAATTCAACAGACAAGAATCCAGTTGCCTCAATTACAATGTCCTGGTATGTGAAAAGATACAGAGATAAAAATATTATTATTTTTTTCGCCACCTTCTCTACGGCTACACACGAATGAAAAAAACGGAAAAAAGATGGCGTCTCGTGAGTCATACGCATTATCCAATCAGCTGAGAGAATTCGAGACAACAGCCGAGAGCGAGGGTGAAAGGGGGCGGGGCTATCCTTGTGGTACCGCCTCCTCGACGTCACTTCCCTCTGAGCAACTAGTCCCGTTTCGAAGTAGAATGGCAACGGCTGTCTGCGGTCGTCAGGCCGTTGGCAGCAGCAGCAAGGCGGCCAAAACACAGCGGGAGCAACGGAGGAAAAGCAGAGATTCCAAAAGGAGACAGGCAGCCGTTTTGTTTCTCAGCAATATCTCACTCGACGGACGGCCTCAGTGTCCGTTGAACGACGACGATGCCGCTCGAAAAGCCGCCGAGGAGCAGCCGCCGCCGCCGCGGTCCTCGCCGACAGAGAGCCGACGTCCGCCGGAGCCCGCCCCGTCGGCCGGGAGCTCTTCGTCCAGTTTCCCCGGCGGCTTCGCTCCTTCTGTCGGGGCCAACGAGGTGTTTTTGGAGGGTGGCGCTGCAGCCGAGAGCCCGGAGAGCCCGCCGCCGCTGCTGCTGCCTTTGACAAGCGCTCAACAGCCTTGCGTCTCCCGCGGTCGCTCGGCCACCGCGGGGAGCCCTTTGCCCGCCGGCCAGTCGCGAGATTCACGACCCAGGTTGGTGCCTCGCCGTAGGCCCTCCGGAGCGTTTCCTCGTTGCGTGGCGAAAATGGAGACGCGTCGCCTCCGGTGTCGCGGATAAATGTTCAAATGGCCGCCGCCGTCCTTAGTCACAGGTGGCAAACGTACGCGCGCGCTGGACTTATTATGTGTGGGGAGGGGGGAAAAAGTGGAAGTACAGTACAGTCAAACCTCGGTTTTCGTACTTAATCCATTCCAGAAGACTGTTCGGAAACCGAACCATGTTTCCCATTGGAATCAATGTAAAATGTTTTAATCCGTTCCAAGTCAAGAAAACAACTTTTTAAACCACTTTTGTTTTTACAATTTCACACCATAAACTGTACAAATGTAATAGGAGAGCAGGTAATATGTAAAATACTGTACAAACAAACTGTAACATACTTTATTTTCACAAATTTTAACATTAACATAGTAATATAAAAATTGAAGACACAACACAGACACACGCACACCTGACTCATTTTGCGATCAAATCTTTCTAAATTCTCTAGTTTTGCGCGCTATTTTCCTCTTTTCTTCACCAGGTTCACCACTTCCACTTGTATTCTTTGGTGCCATGATTAGGGGCTGATACACGATGCAAAAATAACAGTCCAATATCAGGTAGTTCTCACCAAACATGTCTGCTTTTTAAAAAAAATTCTAAATTGAACAATGCAAACTCATCTGCTCACAATAGACGCTACATGAGGAAGCTGTTTCTGTATGATTATTGTATAATAATGAGACACCGGACACCAGAGTGTTCCTTATGTGCCACTGCATTGAGAAATGCGATGCTACACGAGGAAGCGAAGCCGAGAGGAGTGAAGTGACGCATTCAAGTGCGCTCAGTTAGTTCGAGAACCGAAATTTGTTCGTCATCCGAGGCATAAAAAACTCGAAATTTTAGTTCGAAAACCGAATTGTACGAGAACCGAGACGTTCAAAAACCGAGGTTTGACTGTATTCCATCAGATTCAACTCCTGGAAGGAGTCTTGATGATTCGAAGATACGCAGATGACTCCAGTCGCCCCGAGGCAAAGCCGGTCACGGGTTTCGGAATGTCGCTTCCACCGCAATGGAAGGAAATTCTTGCCTATTCCCGAGCTTGATTCGAACCTTCAAATCCTTCTGGGGGCTTCTTCTTGTCGTTGGATAAGATCGGCACTATTTTGAGACTTGCCTCCTGGCTTTATCAAGTGATGGGGTTTCTAATAATAATGACAAATTTAAAAAAAAAACATGGCCTGAGCACTGCAAATGCCTCAAAAATCCTCCATAACAACAAAACCCCACAATTGATGACTAAAGTAGCAAGTAGCAAAGTATTAAAACAATGAAAGTCGCAGCATACAAAAGAAAAGGGGGGGGAGGGTAAGTTTATGATCATGTTTTGCTGTTTTTCTTGAATTCAGCGAATCATATTTAATTTTCTCGAACAGAAAGTCGAAAGCCAAATATTAAAAAAAAAAACAGATCAATGCAATAGACCTCCCGCCCCCCCCACCACCAGTTTTTGTAACTCATTCAGTACCAGCCAATTCTGGACCAAGTCTGAAAAGACGTTTAAAAACGTCTTTGGGAGTGAATGCGTTTTAATAGGCAAAGCACCCCCCCCCCCCCCCCACCACCGCTCACATCAAAGGGGCCATTCCAACCCAACTCAGCATTTTGACCGATTGGTCACTTTGGTCGCTATTCACGTCGCTACTCGTGTGTTGACGATTTCAAAAGTGTCGCCGGTGTCATTTACGCCGCATCTTGAGCTGCATCTTCCTCGGTTGACACCAACGGTGGTGCGGCCCCAACGGCCAAGAACGTCCGGTCGCTGTGGAAAAGGTTGAAACGATGAGCTAGCGACCGGTTTCCTGGAATGTACTGTGACAAAGTCAAGGCGCCCTAATACGGTTAGCGTGTTTCAACTGTAGCAGTCAAAGGAAAAAGCAAAAAAAATTTTGCGTCGCTGCCTTCTGTTGACGTTCAATCCCCTGTGGACCATCTGACAGGTTGAGGAACGTCTCCGGTTCCCCCGGAGCCAAGGTGCCAAAGAAAGTCCACTTCATCAAGAGCATGAGGCAGTACGACACCAGGGGATGCAGGTGAGTGGTCGCGTCCTTTGCTGCAGCTCCTCGACTGATTATGTACCTGTTTGTGCCCCCCCCCCCCTCCCAGGATCATGCTGATTTGTGCCAGGCGCTCGCTCTACGCCGCTTTCTCAGTGCTGCCCTACGGAGAGATTGCTCAGCTCAGGTACCGTGAAAGCAGCGCCGCCGCCCCGTTTCCATTCGCGGTGGCTCGCCGGCGAGGGAATGACCCCCCCCCCCATTCTCTTTGAACAGCGACGTTAAGCTGGAGGCGCAGAGAAGGCAGTCCTCGGTGGCGGCGGCTGAGCTGCTCCCTTCGCTGGAAGGCGCCGAGCCGGACGTCGCGGACGCGTGCGGCAAAGTAAGTCCGCTGATGTGTTGTTACTTTGTAATAAACAAGGAAGTGGTACCCCCCCCCCTTTTATGTTTAGATGCATCTGAAATTCACATTGCGCACAGCGACAGGGTTCGTACGGGTCCTTAAAAGTTCATAAAAATCAATAAAAAAAGAAGTTGTAAAAATGATGTTCTTAATTTTCAGGGAAATCTTCTGAAAATCCATAAAAATCCATAAAAATTAACCTGCTGTGTTCATTTCATTTGTCTATGTCATTTCCCCCACCCTTCCAATTCATAGTTTTGTCGGAAAATGCAGGACCTGGTACCCGCTCTGCTTTGTTTTTTTTTTTTAATTGGTCCTCAAAAGTCCTTAAAAGGTTTTGCCAGCAAAAGCCAAAGTTGTGTCAAACGCCGGATCGCCGCCTTTTGGTGGGACGTCCTTCTCGGCCGTTGCGCCCGTCCGGCAATTGTTTCGAACATGTCCCAATTTATTGAGAACCACCTCCCCCGTGTGTTTCCTCCTCCTCCTCCTCCTCTGCGCAGACCATTTCCTACGCTCAGTTCCTTTATCCGACCAACGCGTTGGCGAGACAGCGGAGCGGCAGCGGCGCGCCAGAAAGCGGCGCCCCTCACACCCCGCCCGCGCGTTTCCGCGGGAGGGCGCCGAGGACCTTCACCCTGGCCCGCCTCAATAGCGCCGGGGCGCCAGAATTACGTATGTACACTTGCACCTCACCATCATAGGCCACGTGCGACCTTGATCCCATATTCCGAAGGCCACGGCCAAATTGTCGTGAAACAGCCACTCAATTGAATGAGTTGAAAAACAAAAAAAACGTCCGACCGCCGGCGTCGGCGCGTGAGTGACTGACTGTCCAAAGTCAAGGTCATCTTTGCAAAGGCTCGCCCACCCGTCTTGGGACGGAAGGAGCCGCCGCCGCTGTCGGACGAGTCACACGTTGTCGTCGTTTCGTCTCAGATACGGAGGAGGCGGCAGAGTACGACCCCAACCTGCTCAGTGACCCTCGGTGGCACTGCGGGAGACACAAGAGGGTCCTGATATTTGCGTCCTACGTGGTGAGTGTTGGCGACCGTGTCTCTCGGTTTGTGCTCTGGGGGGCTCCCGTCATTCAGGAAGTGTTTCCGAAAAAAAGTAACACCGTATTGGCCCGAATATAAGACGGTGTTTTTTTTGCATTGAAATAAGACTGAAAAAGTGGGGAGCGTCTTATATTCGGGGTCTAGACATTATACTCATTCACCACGCTAGATGGCGCCAGATATCACTGAAGCGAATGCTGAACTGGACTCCCCAGGCCAAAGTGAACCCCTGTCACGAAGAAGAAAAATAAAAATAGCGGTAGCACGAAGAAGAAATTAATAGGAGATAACAGAAAATGATTTGAATGAGGCAAAAGAAGATGCTTTTTCTCTCAAATCTATTGTTAGAATCATTGGTTTCAGATGTACTGTCATTATTTCCTGTATAAAAATGAATTTGGTGTTCAAAAAGTCTTTTTTTCAAACTTGAGTCTTGAAAAAAACAGGGGGTCGTCTTATAATCAGGGCCGTCTTATATTCGGGCCAATACGGTAATACAAACGCTTGTGGTAAAAACGGGGCAATGTTGTGTGAGACAGGCAGGGTCAAAAGATGAAGGCTGCCAGGAACCCGTAATCCAATCCCTTACCATATCTAACACAGTGGTCTCATTTTAATGACTATTCCAAGGTTACTTTGGACAATAAATAAAGAAGCAGTATGCAGTGTAAGTCATTGATCAGCAAGTCTGGAGTGGTGGAGAAGTCGATTTGCGTCGTGCAGGATATGTCCGGCGGGACGGTCACGGACGGGGTTGTGCTTCGGGTGGGGCGCAGGGGAATGCATCAGGGATCAACTCGAAGCCCCTTTCTCGTCGCACGGTTGAGGTTAGCAAATCCACTCGCATGAAGAAGGATGACACGCCCCTTTACTTTTTCAATACCAAATTGAGATTTCTTTCAATCTGTTTCCCTGCTTAGTGATGTTGACTGACACGGCGTGCCGGTGGGTTTTATTTTTCATTCCGTTTCATTTGGGCGGGATTATTTTCTTCTGGATGAGATGAGAGCGTCCTGATTTCAGGATACCGTGTCTCCTTTTTGGCACTTTCTCAGACGACGGTTATCGGGTACGTCAAACCCTCGGACCTGAAGAAGGACATGAACGAGACCTTCAAGGAGAAGTTCCCTCACATCCTGCTGACCCTCAGCAAGATCAGAAGGTATAAGCGCGTCTTCAAAACCCTGCTGAAAATTATTATTTTTTTAAAACCCCTCCTACTTTTCCTCTGTCAGCCTGAAGAGGGAGATGCGGGCCGTGAGCGAGGAATGCGGCCTCCAGCCGGTCACCATAGCGATGGCCTTCGTTTACTTTGAGAAGCTGGCGCTGCAGGGACGCCTCAACAAGGCCAACAGGAAGCTGGTGGCGGCCGCGTGCGTGCTGCTGGCCGCAAAGATCAGCAGTGACCTCAGGAAGCACGAAGTCAAGCAGCTCATTGAGGTGAGGATGCCCCCCCCCCCCCCAAAAAAAAAAAAAAATTCCCTCCGTGGCTTCTCCTCCAACAGAAACTGGAGGAGCGCTTCCGCATCAGCAGACGGGAGTTGGTTCCTCTGGAGTTCCCCGTGCTGGTGGCCTTGGAGATGGGCCTCTACCTGCCCGACAGCAAGGTCATGCCGCACTACCGCCGACTGGTGCAGCAGGGCTAGACCGGAAAGCTCCGGTCCGTTTGCTGTCTTTCCACTTAGGCACGGTTTCAGCAAAGGGGTTTGTCAAACTGTGACGTTAGGGGAGACGTTTATTCCTTGATGAGCGGATCGACGTCCGCAACTACTACCAGTGCCGCCTTTTGACCTTGAAGTGATATCAAAGATATGGGGAAGCTCGAATTTCCATACGGTTGTGGACTTTTGCACCTTGATGACCTAAGTCACGTTTTTTTTTTTTTCTTTCAATATGCCTTTTAAACCCACTGTGACACCAATGCAGTTTGAACCTTGACCTGTTGATTGTGGCACGTGACAACTTTAATGTATTTCGTGGCAGCTCTGTGTAATGTCGTTTG
The DNA here is from genome assembly GCA_018466805.1 of Hippocampus abdominalis. Classification (NCBI taxonomy): domain Eukaryota; kingdom Metazoa; phylum Chordata; class Actinopteri; order Syngnathiformes; family Syngnathidae; genus Hippocampus; species Hippocampus abdominalis. Next base: position 35,447,465 of record CM031694.1, on the reverse strand, counting down.
CTGTTTTGTGTGTGTGCGCGCGTGTGTGTGTGTTGTGCACAAAGCCCCCAGTGTGCATCACTGGCACTCATTTCATATCTCAGGAATTGTGCTCTTTGTCGCGCGTTGGTCAGACGTGGACGCGAAATAAACATTGAAAGTGCCTTTGACTACCGGTGGCAATGAATTTGTTAGCTGTCGTGCCGTTTGTGATTTTTCTGTCCAAAGAAAACGTTTGTGGTGTGAAACCTTTAAAAAGTGTAATGTTGTTGAATGTTGGTGGAAAACTGTTCAAATAAATCAAAAGTTTTTTGTATTGTGTGAATGATTAAACATATTTTAAACGCAGCTGGTCTTGAATGGTTTTTATGATGTTGTAGCACAAATCGAATTTTTTTTTTTACACGAGGATGCCCCAGACTGCATTCATAATTAGCTTTGACATAATGATTAGTGATAAATATGTAATAGAGAAAAAACGCTGATTTCAGGAGGCTTTGTATGCATACACCTTGTTGAACCCTCAATTATCAAAGGTGGAAAACATTTTCAAACATGTTCCCCTACTTCAGTAACGAATGTGGCACTGCCTCTTTTAAATTGTGCTCACTCCTTTTGACTCGCCCCGCCCCCTTTGTTATTGTTGACGTCCATGAGGAAGTAAGCCTTTCTAGGACTGAGGGAACATTTGCTTTCATTTACATGTTTTTAGTATTTTAATACATTAGCGTGAAACGTAATTTGTGTAGGGGGTTACACTGTATCACCGTAATTGACGGGAGGACAATGTTTTCTGCCGGTATCGCCAGCTTTTGTGATTGAGACGATTCAACGCAACCAATACCGGACGCCGGTTTCCGCTGGTCACGTGACAACTACGTCACAAATAAGCGCCTCGAAACGGAACTTCATTTTCCTCGACCACTTTCGTTCGACACGAGCTGAGGTCGCTCCGGTCACCTATTGCAGTTCATATTTTGGGTGGGGGAAAAAAAATTGGGAAGTGTTTTTTTTTTTTCTTTCTTGGCCTCATTAAAAAATAAATAAAAATCAACACATTAAATTGACATTTGAACCAGGGGTGTGTCGACTCCATACAGTGTGTACAAAACCTTGGGTTTCGAACGTCTCGTTTCTCGACCAAAATTGTCCTGTTTTTTTTATGCCTTGGGATGACGAACATATGTCGGTTCTCGAACAAACTAAGCGCACTTGAATGCACCATTTGACTCCTCCCGCCTTCCTTACGGGGAGACGAGGAAGTGACACTTCCTCGTGTTTGCTTTCCATTGTGAGCAGACGTGTTCAGTAAACATTTTTATTTTAAAAAAAGCGTGGTTTCGGTTTTCAAAGAGCCTTCTGGAACGGATTATGGACGAAAACAGACGTTCCTTAGGGTAGACGAGGAGACACTTCCTCGTCTACCCTAAGGAAGGCGGGAGGAGTAAATGGTGCATTCAAGTGCGCTCAGTTTGTTCGAGAGCCGACATATGTTCGTCATCCCGAGGCATAAAAAAAAAAACGGTACTTCAACGTCAGTCTGTCAAAGAGACCAATCTTACCCTGTAAAAGGCAGAGGCGACTTATACAAACATTCATTCATGCAAACCAAAATGCCCTCGGACAGAGATGGAAAATAGGCCCGACGTTCAAGTGGAACACAAATCAAATTCTCAAGTTTTATTTTTAGGAAAATACTTTTAAGTACATACAAAGCTGTACATTAAACCTCTCAAGAAAATCCAAGTCATCTTCCCGTGGGGGTGGAGAAGAAAGCTGATCAAATTAAAACAACACAAGGCAGAATCGTTTTAGAAAAACAATCAACTCTTTGAACGGCTTGATAAAAATTGAGCCAGATCTTTTATTTACCGCCCCCCTCAATTATTGAATCGACCTAGAAACAAACTTGAAATCAAAATAGATTTTTTTTTTTTCGGCCCCAAATATTTACACTTTATTTACCCCCCCCCCACCCCCAGGACATGGCGTGGTCAGCTTTTGCCATTTTTTCGTATCAAAAGCCCAAAAGTTGCCATCTATTTTATCAGAAGCAAAAGCGCACCGGGTGCGAGATGAAGGACAGTCGTGAAAGTTTGAGCGGGGGGGCGGGCGAGGGGATTGCGCAGGAGGCATTTTGGCAGTTTTGTCAAGTCGAGCGTTCTTTTGGTTGAGGTCAGCGAGCCCAGGAGGGCGATTCTTGAAATCCTCTTCAGGCAAAAGGCCGCGTTACGGAATAGCAACTGCTGCATCGACGTAGCAGGCTAAAACCCCAAAACCCAAGGAGCATCGGTGACGACGAGCCCAGTCTGCCGTGTCATTCTTTAGAACCACAAGTGCGTCCCCTGCAATCGCGAATTGCTCCCGTCACCGACAGAAATATGAAACAAAAAGGGTTGGAAATAAAATGATGATCAAAGGTTTTTCAAAGCACCCTCCACATCACGCCGCCTTCTAAAAACTCTCTCGTGGCGTTTTGAGTTATCGTTGGAAATCTCCCTTGGTCCGATCCCTCGGTCCATTCTTCTTCTTCTTCTTCTTCTTCTTCTTCTTCTTCTCCGCCGGATATCTTCTGACGCGGCTCTCGTTCGTCGCCTCTTCCTCCGAAGCTGGCGATGCCGAGGGTCTGGACTCGTGGCCCAGTTTCTCAGTCCCGGCAGCCAATCGGGCGCTCACTCATTGAGGGACAGAATGATGTCATCTTCGAGGTCGGAGTTGTCGGAGCTGTCTGCTCGAGGGTGGAAGAAAGCGGCGATTTACGAAAGGCGGCCGTCAGTAGGGGTAGTCAAAAGTGACAAACACAAAGCGCCACTCGGTGTCAATTTTCAAAGAGCCTCGATTGTGCATGGCAGGCGACATTTGCGGCGAGAGAAGCAACACGTACCGTTGTCCACGTCCAGTTCGGCGTCCTCCATGTCAGAATCATCATTGTCGTCGTCGTCCCCTCCCTCCAAGTCCTCCTCGAGGAGGCGAGCCACTTCTTCGTCGGAGGGGGAGAACTCGTCGTTCCCCTCGTCGTCGTCATCGCCGCCAAGCTCGTTCTCGAGCTCCGCGATGAGAGGATCGGTGTCCACGTCGTCATCAGAGTCGTCGTCGTCATCGTCGTCGTCTTCCTCCTGATCATCGTCCTCCTGGGGCGCAAAGGACCAGAGATGTGGCCGTACAGTTTTTGGCAGAGGCAGCCGCCGCGGGGGCTCTCGGCGCTACTTCCCGTCAGACAACAAACGTGGCATTTGGGGATTTGGGACAAAAATCACGTCCGAGTTCGAGGCTAACAGACTGAAAGATGACCGTAGACGGCCGCGCGGTGCAGCACATCCTGAACCGGAGAAGGCACTTAAAACTGTATTCCATGTACAGGTTTTGACATCCATAACCCTGCACTCTGCATCGTAGTTGGCGGCCATTTTATGGGAAACGGGTACAACGAATTAGCGTCCTGACGTACAGATTCGTTACGTCCCTCGGGGTACGTTGTTGGACTGGAACGATGCAATAAATACCTGATCCTCCTCATCCTCCTCTTCTTCCTCCGCCAGTCTTTGTCGGCCAACTTCATAAAGGCGGCAGACTGTGTCCGTGTTGATGGAGTCTTGGTTCTACAAAATAAAAGCATCGTTTTAGCATTTGTCAAGAAATCCATCCATCCAGCAGCTTTAGCGGGGAAGCCCAGACTTCCGTCTCCCCAGCCACTTCTTCCAGCTCTTCCTGAGGACTGCGAGGTGTTCCCGGGCCCGGCAGCATGTCCTGGGTGGTCCCTGGGGCCTCCATGCCTGGAACACCTCACCAGGGAGGCGTCCAGGAGACATCCTGATCAGATACCCGAGCCACTTCATCTGGTTCCTCTCCACGTGGAGGAGAAGGGCTAGACTCTGAGCCCCTCGCGGATGACCAAGCTTCTCACCCTATCTCTAAGGGAAAGCCTGGACACCCTGCGGAGAAAACTCATTTTGCCCGCTTGTCTCTTCAGGTCACAACCCGTGACCATAGGTGAGGGTTGGAACGTAGATCGAGCGGTAAATTGAGAGCTTGGCCATTTGGCCCAGCTCCTTCTTCACCGCGACAGACCGATACAAAGTCCGCATCATAACAGACGCTGCAGCGATCCGCCAGTCGAGCTCTCGCTCCCTCCTGCCCTCACTCGTGAACAAGACCCCAAGATACTTCAACTCCTCCATTTGGGTCACTCCACCCTTTTCCGACTGAGGACCTTTGTTTCAGATTCAGAGGTGCTGATTTTACCCCAACCGCTTCACACTCGGCTGCGAAACGCCCCAGTGAGAGTTGGAGAGCCCTGCTTGAATGAGCCAACAGTCCACCACATCATCTGCAGAGATGCAACACTGAGGCCACCAACCCGGACCCCCTCAACGCTTCATCTGCGCCTAGAAATTTTGTCCATAAAAGTTGATGAACAGAATTGACGACAAAGGGCAGCCTTGGTGGAGTCCAACTCCCACTGGAAACAATTCCGACTTACTGCCGGCAATGCGAACCAAACTCAGACGTCGGTGGTATAGGGACCGAACAGCCCGTAGCAGGGGGTTCGGTACCCCGTGCTCCCGAAGCACCCTCCACCAGAACTCCCCGAGGGACACGGTCAAACGCCTTCTCCAAGTCCACAAAACACATGTAGACTGGTTTGGGGCGAGTTCCCTCGTACCCTCGAGGACCCTGCTAAGGATGTAGAGCTGGTCCACTGTTCTGGGTCTCGACTTCTCGACGGACCCTCCTCTCCAGCACCCCTGAATAGACCTTTCCAGAGAGGCTGAGGAAGAAATGGATTCAACATATTCGAAATGCAACCTTACGAGGCTTACCTCAATCACAGCAAGGTAGCAGTCTTTCGAGTCTGTGCATAGATCAAAAATGTTCTTCTTGACATCAATGGTGGCTGGGAGGGAGAATGGGGAAAAAACCCCAAACAATGACATTAGTAAAGTAAGCACACATCGTATCTTTTTGGAGGTGACTCAAGAGGACAGACATTCCATTCGGCAAGGCTGAGGCACGAGGACGGTGAGCAGCCATACCGATGGGTTTGTAGTCTGTGGCGTTGAAAGTCCGGAAGGACGACCCAAAAGGACTTTTCATCTGCATCTCCATCATGTCGTCTTCGTCGTCAGCCTGTAATATCGCTGCAGACATATGCGGGGTGAAAAGCGGATTCCGGGCGCTCTCGCGGCACATGCGGCGGCGGCGGCGGCGGCGGCAGCCCAAGGCCACTTCCCACCATGAGGTGTTTTTATTCACCTCCGTAAATGACGGTGCCGTTGTTGTTGAAGACTGTCCGGCACTGGTCCAGAGCAGGAACTGTATGGAGGAGGTGGAAGGTTCGCAGGTCCCACTGAGAATTCAAATTAAGGAACGCGACATTCTGTTGGACTCGAAGCAAACTGGGGCAAGGTGAATGGACTGATCCAACAGTTCCAGAAGATTTTTTTTTTTTTTCAAAATAAGAGGATACAATTTCCGTGTTGATGATGACCTCGAGGCCGTTGGGGTGGAACACGCCGCTGATGTTCATGTTGAACTTGTCGAACTTGTGGATGGCCTGAGCGGAGCGCACATCCCACAGCACGCCGTCGTTCAGGACCAGGTCATCGGTCGGGTTAAAGGTGGCACAGTTCCTCTTGTAGTTGTTAGCCAAGTCGGGGTTATTTAGGGTCAGTGTCACCTGGCCCGTCTGGATGTCGTAAATCTAGAGAGAGAGAGAGAGAAGTGTTTGCTGTGAGCTGAGGGCGGCCGAGCTCAGGTTCTGCTCTTTTAGAATACAGTAATCCCTCGTTTATCGCGGTTAAATGGGGACCAAAACCACCCGCGAAAAACGAAAATCTGTGAAGTAGCGACCAATAAACACATTAAAAAAACAAATTCCCCCACGTAGGCCTTCTCGCTTGAGCAGAGTGCACTAACACATGATTCGACAATTAAGGATGGAAGAGACCTGCTTTTGTTCTTATTAACCTCTCTCTCTCTCCCACTCCCCCCTCCTCTCTCTCTCTCTCTCTCTCTCTCGCTCTCCCACTCTTCCCCCCCCCCTCTCTCCTCCCCACTCTCTCGCCTCTCCCCCCTCTCACTCTCTCCCACCTCTCTTTCTCTCCCCCCCTCTCTCTCTCCCTCATTCTCTCGCCCACTCTCTCTCTCCTCCCTCTCCCACTCTCTCTCCCTCTTTCTCTCTCTCTCTCCCACTCTCTCTCTCTTTCACACTCTCACTCTCCCTCATCTCTCTCCCACTCTCCCCCCTCTCTCTCTCTCTATCTCCCTCTCTCTCTCTCCCTCTTTCTCTCTCTCTCTCTCACTCTCTCTCTTTCTCTTTCTCTCTCACACTCTCACTCTCCCTCATTCTCTCTCTCCCCCTCTCTCTCTCTCTCCCACTCTCTCGCTCTCCCCCCCTCTCACTCTCTCCCACTCTCTTTCTCTCCCCCCCTCTCTCGCCCACTCTCTCTCTCTCACTCCCTCTCCCACTCTCTCTCTCTTTCTCTCTCCCTCTTCTCTCTCTCTCACACTCTCACTCTCCCTCATTCTCTCTCTCCCACTCTCGCCCACTCTCTCTCTCCCTCTCTCTCTCTCTCTCCCACTCTCTCTCTCACTCTCTCTCTCTCCCACTCTCGCACACTCACTCTCCCTCATTCTCTCTCTCCCACTCTTGCACACTCTCTCTCTCCCACTCTCCCCCCTCTCTCTCTCTCTCTCTCTCTCCCTCTTGTCTCTCTCTCTCTCCCACTCTCTCTCTCAAGTTTTTAAAACAATTTTATGAATATGTTTGAAAAAAATCCGCGATGCACCGGAGCCGCGATAAACGAACCGCGAACTAGCGAGGGATCACTGTATCCCATGCCGTCGGGTCGACATCGAGGCGCTACGTACGTGCGCTAGTTGCTCCTCGGTGCCAATGACGCGATCTTGGGACAGCTTGCTGAACTCCACGTAATGGTCACCCAGAAAGGAATGCCTGCGGACGACATTGCTTCTTTCAGCACAGTTGTTAAGCCGACAACCGTTTGGTGCGATGAGCAACTCACTTCATGATGAACACCGACTTCATCCCCCACAGCGCAGACGTCGGGTAATTCCAGGAGGCTGAAGTTAAAATTAAGGAGCCATCCTAAAAAACCCCAAAAGGAGAGCCGTTAAAGTGACAAACAAGCACGGCCGCGCGGCGCGACGAGGCAGCCTGGTTCTCGTACCCGAGAGGGCTCCAGGTGAGTGATGGCGGAACTGTGACAGCTGTAGCTGGCCTCCTCCTGGCCCGTGAACACATTGTAGAGTTTCAATTGTCCCGTGCACGTCCCGAGCATCAGGAAGCGCTCGCGCGCCGAGAAGGCGCAGCACGTGAATCCGCTCTCGTTCTCGTCGGCTTTCCTGAAAACGGAGATGGGGCGGAACCTGGAGACAGCGGAGAAGGGGTCAAAGCAAAAGAAGGGCGAGCGGGCGAGGCGGGGCGGTTTTTGCGCGGCAACCTGCTGAAGATGAGGTGCCTGTCAAAGCATCCTCCGTCGGCGCCGCCATACTTGGGATAGATGACCCTGCGCAGGTGCCGCGACGTGAAGTTCAGCGGCGCCTGGCGTCTCTGTTTGGGCTCAGGGCACTGATGGGGGGTGAAGAGAGAAAACGGCGGGCAGGTGGCGACGGGGTTTTTACAGCGCGCGTGCTGCTCCCGCAGGTACTCGGTGATGATGCCGTCCAGCGCGGGGGGGGAGGGCATGTGCCTGTCAAACTGCTTCTTCATGGCCGGCGTCTGGCTGAAGGCGCCGTGGTCCGACTTCTGCCGGAGCACCCGAGGCTTCTTGCAGCCGGCGGCGGCTGTGCCGCCGCCCCCCCACGTGTGGCGCTCGCGAGAGAAAACGATTCGGCCGATCAGAGGGGAGCCGTTGCCGCAGTGGGGCGCCGACGGCGAGGAATATGCAGCGGCGCCGGCGGCGGCGGGTTGCAGTGCGGAGGGGCGCGCTTGCAAGTGGCTCGGTGACGCGGCGGATGAGTGTGAGGGATGGTTGCCCAGTCGGGAGCCGACGCCGTTGGCCAGCCGCGGGGTGCGAGGTAGCGTGGCGATCGGCGGCGTGAGGGGAGCGGCGCAGGCGAAAGGCGAAGCGGCGAGCGCCGAATGAGACGGGCAGGTCAGCGGCAGATCGGCTTCCTTGGTGAGGGCGGTGGCCGTGTCGTGGAGGCCTTTGGACACCAGGTGGTTCCGAATCAGCAAGAGCAGCTCTTTTTCGGGGAAGGCGATCCGGGACTGGGCCACCACGCTCGCTCTCTGCAGCCATGCCAGGGAGACGTCGGTCCCGATCAGCAAGGGTTTCCCCGATATCCTTTCCATGAGCTCCGCCGCAAACTTGCAGAACTTGACATGCTCGCTGCGTTTGTCCTGCAGAACGGGCTCCTTCATCAGCTGCTGGATGTGGCCGCTACTGAAGAGAGGCAGCTTGCTGATAATCTGCCGGACCGACGTGGAGCGAGACAGCCCCACCAGGGCCTTGCAGGCCAGCGCCCGGATCTGATCCGCATCTGTGATCGGCATCTTCACTGTCAGCAGGGACAGCAGAACCTGCGGAACGGTGGGGGGGCGGGGAGAAGACGTTTACAAAGGGTTCCCACTCTTCCACTTGCTTTTTATTTATGGACCTTTCAAGGACTTTTGAGGGCTAATTTAGCCATTTGTAAGGACCTTTTGAGGGCTCAGGGACTTTAAGACTCTTAGGGCAACTTGTGCTTTTAATTTACCCGCGCCATTTTAAGGACCTTTTGAGGGCTAATTGGGCCGGTTTTCAGGACCTTTTGAGGACTTTTGAGGGCTAATTTAGCCATTTTCAAGGACCTTTTAAAGACATCAGAGGGCAACTTGAGCCATTTTAAGGACCTTTTTTTTTCTAAGGACGTTTGAGGGCTAATTGAGCCATTTTTAAGGACCTTTTAATGACGTTTGAGGGCTAATTGAGCCATTTTTAAGGATTTTTTTCTATTCACCAATCAGCTTTTATTTGACATACTCTATGTCAAATTGGCCCCAAATGACCTGAAGTGATCATCATTCAGAACTGATCGGAGACGGCGGGAAAAGCAGAGCGACAACCAGGAAGGCACGTAGCTCGACAGCGGGGTTTGAGGGGAAGGGCGCCAGGCGCATTTTCCGACAAAACTATGATTTGGAAGGGTGGGGAAAATGACATAAACAAATGAAATGAACACCACAGGTTAATTTTTAAGGATTTTTCTTGATTTTAGAAGATTTCCCTGAAAATTAAGGACAATTAAGAGCATAAATTTACAACTAATGTTTTTTAATGGATTTTTATGTACTTTAAGGACCCGTGGGAACCCTGTTTACAAAGGCATGGGGGGTTGTCTTATCCTTGAAATCAGGATTTTGCTGTCAAAATTGGGGACAAAGGCACAGGGTTGGGGGGTGTTTCGGTAGGTGAGGTCGTCCCTTGCGTTTTAAAGGTCTTTCATATGAATTCAAGGTCCGCTTGTTTTTACTGTGTGCTCCTCTACAACGACTCAGCAAGAACATCACAACAGGGGGTTTTTCACTGTAGCAAATTTGGTCTCCGATGTAAACACACGCACACACACACACACACGTCTTTCATTTTGATCATTTTTAAAGAAACATCACTGTTTTTGGACGACCGGAGGGAAAAGGGGGCTTCTGTGTGCGACTCCGTCAGTTCATTCAAGTTCACAAACATTACCTTGATGCCGTTGTTGGACTGCACCACGTTCCACATCTTTGTGAGCACGTTCTCGCTGGCTTTGGTCATGTGGGGGGCGACGACGGGGGGTGCCCGCAATGAACTTCCCAATACTGGACATGCGTTTGTCGGGAGCGCAGACGCAGTTGATGACAACCTGCAGGGCCGACTTCTGGATCTCCGCGTCGTTCACAAACACTTCTCCCTCGGCCACCGCTAGGACAATGTTCATTCCTGGAAATAAAAAAAAATGAACGAAGCGGCGCAGGCGTCATCAGTTAGGACGGAAACAGCCTGGCTTTATGTCCAGGCTCTTTTTTTTTTTTTTTTTCTAATAGCTATGAGCTCAAACATCCAAAACTCGGCAAGCGTACCTGCGCTGGAAATGGTAGAACCGCCCTCGTCGACGACGGCAACGGTCTCAGATAACAGCGTTTGAGTCTTTGGTACAACCGTGAGGATACTCAGGATGTCGAGAGCATAGCGCACGGTGTCACTCCTGCAAGAAAACAAAGGTAAGCGCGATAACTCGACGCGCTCCGGGTCGAAAGCAAAACCCCAACTTAAGAGATACCGTATTTGGCCCGAATATAAGACGACCTGTCGTGAATCGGTATAATGTCTAGACCCCAAGTACAGTCAAACCTCGGTTTTCGGATGTCTCGGTTCTCGTACAAAAATTTCTAGTTTTTTATGCCTCGGATGACGAACAAATTTCGGTTCTCGAACTAACTGAGCGCACTTGAATGCACCATTTGAAGCAACTGCAAGTGGTAAACCTGGTGAAGAAAAGAGGAAAATAGTGCGCAAAACTATAGAATTTCAGAAAGATTTGATCGCGAAATATGAGTCAGGTGTGCGTGCGTCTGTGCTTGGCGAAGCTGCCTGATGACAGCTGGGATAGGCTCACGCCCCACGACAGAGAGAGAGATGTTCCTTCAATTTTTATGTTACTATGTTGTTAAAATTGGTGAAAATAAAACACATTACAGTTTGTTTGTACAGTTTTTTACATATTACCTGCTCTCCTATTACATGTGTACAGTTTATGGTGTGAAATTGTAAAAAAAAAGTGGTTTAAAAAAGTTGTTTTCTTGACTTGGAACGGATTAAAATTTTTCACATTGATTCCAATGGGAAACATGGTTTCGGTTTTCGAACAATCTTCTGGAACGGATTAAGTACGAAAACCGAGGTTTGACTGTATAAGACGACCCCCCACTTTTTCAGTCTTATTTCAATGCAAAAAAAAAAAAACACCGTCTTATATTCGGGCCAATACGGTATACGCTAGAAGTCATTTAATGCTCCATCCACCACACCTGCCATAGTAGGTCCTCCAGTCGCATGCGATGGAAATGAGTTGAAGGAGGAGCTGGACGCAAGAGAGTTTGTGGAAGACCTCCGCCGGTTCCCAATATAAGCGCAGAGGGCCGTGCTCGATGATAAACTCCATCATCTCGACGACCTGCTCGCGGCTGTAACTGACCGCCTGCGACCGAGGAGAGAAGCCAAATGAGCAGGGCCCCGAGCGCCCTGCAATAATGCGTCCAAACTGCTCAGAAAATTACCTTGTAATAGGGCTGCGAGTGAATGGGCGCCCCTCCCTCCGTGCGCTGCAGGGACTGCTTCACCTGCTCCACCTTGATGGCCAGATGGGCCTCAAAGTAGCGGCGCAGCGCCATGCAAGTGTGCTTCGCCGTCTGCCTGCTGGAGAAAATCTCGTCGTCACTCAGCAGCGCTCCCTGGTCGTCCGGGTTCAGGATCTCCAAGGTGCTGATCTGGAAGCCGTCGGGAGACGTCAGCTCAGCATCCGAAAGGGGCTCGGGGCGGAGCTCCCCGCGGGGCGAGCCGCCGGCTGGGGCCTTACCAGATTGACGAGACGTCTCAGCCCGTCCTGCTTGTCAAAGAGCTCCAGCACGGCGCGGAAAGAGAAGGAAATGGAGAAGAACATGGTGGCGTGGCAGCAGCCGGATGCGTGCGAGCATTCCAGCAGCCACAGCGTGTAGCCGACCACGTCCGCCAGAACCGAGTGGGGCAGCATGCACACCTTGGGGAGAAAAGGTCACAACATCACAACTCTATTCCAGATCGTCGTAGGGCTCCATGAAGGATATGCTGAAAGTGACACCGCGGGTATTGATACTGTGTCACCGAAGTCCCGCCTGGTCCTAACATATTTACCGTATTGGCCCGAATATAAGACGGCCCTGATTATAAAGACGACGCCCCTCTTTTTCAAGACTCAAGTTTGGAAAAAGACTTTTTGAACACCAAATTAATTTTTACACAGAAAATAACGACAGTTCACCTGAAAAAAAATGATTCTAACAATATATTTGAGAGAAAAAGAATCTTATTTTGGGGTCTTGTTATTTTTATTTTTTTTGCTACCACAAAAACCTGCCATTTGAACACGGGTGTGTAAATGTTTTATATCCACTACACACGCAAAATGTATCCAGAAGATGGTCATTACTAATTTAAAGGATTAAAGCGTTTGTACCGTATTTTCCGGACTATAAATCGCAGTTTTTTTTTTCATAGTTTGGCCTGGGGTGCAACTTATACTCTGGAGTGATTTATGTGTGAAAATACTAACACATGATTTTCATTTCACATGTTATTTTCACATTACACCACAAGTGGGCGCTCACAGCCTGTGTTGATAAATCGACGATGAGTCTCACGTAAGCGTCATAGAAGAGGAAGCGGCGGGACGCATCGTCTACCTACCGATTTGGGGGAGTTGTGTTAAAGGTGACACAGAGGATGAAGATTTCATTGGATTTAGTGATTTGGAGTGAAACTGATAAGTTTGGTAAACTTGTTAGCATGTTCGTTATGCGAGAGTTATCTGAATAACATAAAATTAATATGTTACGTCGTTACTGACATTACCAGGCATGTCAGTCATGTAACGTTAGTATACCGTACACTTATTCAGCCTGTTGTTCTCTATTTTATTTTAATTTTAAATTGCCTTTCAAGATGACATGTATGTTTTTGGTGTCAAATAAATTTCCCCCAAAAATGCGACTTATACTCCGGTGCGATTTATATGTTTTTTCCTTCTTGAATTTTTTGGCTGGTGAGATTTATAATCCGGAGCGACGTATAATCCGAAAAATACGGTACAATCCATAAAACACATTAATATGCCCAAATTGCTCATGTAATACTACACTGCAAAAACACCAACACTGTTTTTGGTGTATTAGCATATAGCGTTCCCGTTTTTTTGTGTGTTTTTTTTTTTTTTTAAATATACCCGTTCCATGGCATCCTGGTTATAGGCAAGGTAGTAGAGGCACAGGGACACTCCAGTGGCAGCCATGGAGGGCCTGGGGATCTCAAGCAATTTCTGAACTCCTCCGTGCGCCACAAACTCTGCAGCAAACTTCTTGTGAAGCAGAAGAGAGGCCAAGTACTGTGAGAGAAAGGCAACATTTTTTTTAAAAAACGATGACATTTCGATGGGAGTTTGTGGCTGTGGTTCACATCGGCCTGCAGGAGGACTTCACACCTTGAGGGCCTCGAACGTGAGCTGGACGTCGTTGGTCTGCTTCAGATCCATGTAATGCATCAGCAGCTCCCGGGCTCCCATTTGCATGAACACTGCCAAGAGCTGAAGGGAGATGATAAGGGGGGAGAAGAAACAATCACACTTTTGGAAAAAAATTAACCAAATCCACAAAAGGGGCTGTTGAAAATGCAAACATTGACATTAAGGAATTGTCAGTGCTGAAAAAAAAAAAAAAAAAAAAGAGCAACCAACCTCCTGATATTCTCCCAGTGGAGTGAGGTACTGCAAAATGAGTCTCTGTTCAATCTCAGGGGTCAGAGGGTATAAACGGTAGCTGTTGCCGATCACCCACGGGCTCATCTCGGACCAGCTGCTGTTGGAAAGCTCGCTGACGTTCCTCTCCGGTTCCGGCAGGGAGAAAGTCAACTTGTGCTTTGCCGACCGGCCGCTCTCTTTCTCCGAAGCTTTTCTTTTCGGGTAGCCGCTAGCGTCCGAGGCGCCGAGGTGCGCCAGCGACCCCGGGGCCGACATGGGCTTCATCATGGTTTTCACAGCGGAGGGAGCGCAGCTGTTGGCCTTGTGAGGGGCGTTGGGATGAAAGGGAAGCTCCTTTTCGGGCTCCGAGGCCGACGGGTTCATTTCAACGTCCTCCTCGGGTTCCCGTCCTTCCGTGTCAGCTCCGTTTTGGCCGAGCGGGAAGGACTTGTCAAAGCCTCCGTCCAGGGTCTCCTCATCCAAAGGCAGCAAAGGTCCACTCAGAGTTTTTCTGGGACTGGGACGTTTGATTTCTCTTTTTGTCTCGGCGTCTTTATCTTGCAGCTCACGCAAGCGATGCAGCATGAGTGGCACCTGTGAACCAAGAAAATGGGGAAAAACTAGCTGATTGAACGTGACGGTTATTCTATTTTTAGACACATTGTAACGGTGTCCAATCATTCGTTCATGAGGAGGGGGAAGCCAGAGAGCCTGGCGGCCCCCCCCACCCCCCCTTACTGACCAAGACCGAGTTCTCTTCTCGGTAGTTGGCTGCAATGTCTTGGTTCTCCATGGCGCCAGCCAGCAAGCCAGTCGCATAGATTCGGAGGGGCTGCTCGGCCTCCTGAGCCCACTTGAACAACCTTTCAACTATTCCCTCCTGAAAAAAAAAACCAAACCAGCAAGTTACAAGGAAGTCGTTATATCTTTTGGCACACACCATATGTGGAGTTTTTGTGTTTTTTTTTAAATTAAATGGGCTAGTGAATGCGTATTCAACATTTAATTTATTGACACCGAAATAAGGAAAACTGTGTGGAACTGGACCTTGCTTGCAAGCTGGACTCTGACTCTACAAACAAACAACCCCCCCCCCCCCCCCATAAAAAAAACACTGGAAAACAGCTGATTGACGGGGATATTGACTCTTTGGTATTACAAACTTTGCAATCAGCATTTTTTTAATTGAAGTGCTTGCACTGATTTGAAACCATTTCACGACTGACAGCAGTAACTGAATGAGAGTCTTTAAAAAAAACGTGATTCGGACAAAACCTTTTGTGTTAGCCTTGGTTGCGCTGAGTCACAAACTGCCCCCACTGTGGTGTGGTGTTCCACAGGGCTCAATTGTGGGGCCTCTGCTGTTCTCACTGGCTCTGCTCCCATGGGGCTTCATCTTAAGGAAACACGGTATTTCCTTTCCACTGCTCTGTGGGTGACTGTCAAATCGATGTCTCGCTTAGCAAAAAAAAAAAATAGATGCTTTCTCATGGAGGCCACTTGGATCCAGTCTGGAGGAAATTAAGACCTGGAGGGCACTACATTTTTTGGAATTTCAATGAAAAGAATACAGAGGTGTTTGGTCCCAGTCTGGACTGTTTTTGTGCTTTCTACTGTCTTTGTTAATTTATTGTTTGTTGTTGTATGAATGATTTTTGCTCCATGTACAGGCACTTTGTCTACAGGGGGCGGATGTATTTAAATAAATGTGCTCTCGAAATACCACCCGAGTTGAGACGGTTCTCACAATGTTATATCTGCCGACTTAATTATCCTTTCACTAGACAACGAAATACAATGTCATGTAAATGCACTTCATAAATAGTCTGAATCTTGAATGTTAAGTTTAAAAACACCAGAAAAGAAACGCATTATTGTCGAGTTCCTTTCAACGCTAGCTTTTTCCTTTTACCTTTTCCTGAAAGACCACTGCTGTCTCCAGGCCAGGCATGATGTTCTGAAGCAGGCGGCAAGCTTCTGCATTGAGGGCAAATTCTCTGCTGGCCATCACGTAGCTATTCACCAACTATGTCGGAAAATAAATGGGGTGGAAACACTTTCAAGTTTATTTTCCTTATATTACATATTTTAGGCAATGGGATGGTACTCTGTGTTCAGTACGTTCTGCACGGGACAATATACACTAATAGCCCCCCCTCCCCATTCATATCGCCTTGACGGTGCACGTGCGTGTGTGTGTTCCTGTCCTACATTCACCCACTCAACAGTTGTAACTGCATCCGGTTGTGCAGCTCATGTATGCAGTAGCACAAAAAAACCACAAGCAAGAGGATTTGAGAGAGGCAAATTTGAAGCAGCCCTGGTTTCATTTTAACCTCCAGTGTGAATTAATTTCAGTGTTACTGTTGTTTATGGCGATGACAACGGTGTAAAAACTGCTGGCATTTTATTGTCTGCTAGCATAACTTGAAACTCCTGTCGTACTTTTTATGGAGAGTCTTAGCAGTGTGACCAAGCTTTTATGTGTTCATATATTGTCATAAAATGCTTACTGGACACACACCAGGTCGTATGTCGAAGATGCAATAGAATGATTATTATACCATGCCATTATATTTAGCATTAATGTGAGAAAATAACCCATAAGAACAATTTATGAGTGAAAACTTGCATACCTTTTTTGTGGCTAAAGATGGGTCGCTGCGGTCACTTAATGCCACTCACATTCCAGGTGACGTTTTAAATTCCACAAAAAATGAACAGTTGGATTGAGCGTTGGTTGATTGGTTATGCCTGAGTTAGGTGCCGGCCTGACCAACTTGATTTAGGCTTAATCTAACGACGACACTAGGAGTTTTTTTTTGTGTGTAGGATTTAATTTGTTCGTCATATTGTAAGCTACCGTATAGTCGCATGTAATCAAGCAATCAAGGAGTGAGGGGCAGTTTAACATTCAAAAGAGCTGCGTTTAAAGAACGGAATCTTGAAATGTGTTTATATTATTCAGTCAACTACAAGATGCGGACTTGGAGAAGATTTTGAGAGAGAAGAGGGGAAAAAAAAAAAGGCCCCATTTTGCACAAAACGGGCACCGAACCGTGGCACAACACCTGAGGTACCTATACCATCCCACCTCTAAGATACACCGATTCCAATCATCCTTACTGTGTTCATGAAGTCATCATTCTTAAAGAGGATCTTGAGCAAATGCCCCAATACACATTCTGGATCAGCTCTCCCTAGAGGCAAAGAAGGACCAGAATCGACATGAGCAAATGTACGAGTGTACATAAACAACCTCCAAAGATATTTCTCGTTGTGTTTTCTTTATCATACCGGGATGTCGATCATCAAAAGGGTCCGGGTCCACTTTGTGGTACTCTTCGGTCTCCTTCTCAACGAGCTCAGAGATTCTGAAAGTTTGATCATAGACCCCCCCGCCTCAAAAATGGAATAAAATAGCGAACCCGATGACTCCGAAACCACTTACTTGGTGAGGATGTTCACTAGCTCTTGTGTGCTGCCTTGTTGTTGCCTCTCCCACTCTTCCAGTAGAGCAGTCAGCTCTGCCTTGGAGTCCACACTGGCAGGTGCCAACGCCATAACTCCTATGAGGAACCACAGGAAAATGACCACTCAATTCGAAATCAAAATCTATACCCCATTCCTGAAATATGCGCCTTTTGTGT
Source organism: Hippocampus abdominalis (assembly GCA_018466805.1). Classification (NCBI taxonomy): domain Eukaryota; kingdom Metazoa; phylum Chordata; class Actinopteri; order Syngnathiformes; family Syngnathidae; genus Hippocampus; species Hippocampus abdominalis. The sequence continues at coordinate 35,430,363 of CM031694.1, read as the reverse complement.
GTGACAGCAGCTAGTAAGTCGTGGCTGACAATCAAATAACTCCTTTAAGAAGAAAGCAGTACTTGAACCCAATCAGCCGGAAACTACTTTAGGATACATTTTGTAGGACGACAGACAGATTGTCTGTTTTTGCAGGTGCAAGCGGTCTCCGTGGACCACAACTGTCAAAAATACACAAGTGATCGAAAACAAGAACACAGGAAGCAAGTAGACGGGAGCAGTCATTCCGATTGAAGCAACACGTTATGCATTTACTCGCATTCGGATGATGTAAACAAGGTGCGCTCTTTGAGTCGCTGCGCCTCGGCTAAACAAGGAAGCTAACTGGAGTCGGACTACCCATGACGATGTACACGTGTTCACTTTAAAACCCCACTATTGTGTTGACTTTTGACGTGCACACCCGCACCGTGTTAAATAAACCAATGTGGGGAACCACGGCGACCAGTCCGTATGCTAGCTCTAACCGTTGGCATTAGCCATGCGCTAGCGGCATCGCAGGCAAACCTGATTATTTAGCTAGCTAACATGCTAACATCACCTCGCTGTTCCGCTTACTTCTTCAGTTTTGCCAGAGGCTTCCAAAGTTTAATTAGGACGATCCTGATCCAGACCCGACCGCTGCAAGCAAACGGTATTGGGGGAATTTCACAGCCAAACCTTAAACTGTGCAATGTAGCTTTTTTGTTGATGGTTTACTGTCATTATGGCGAACACGTTCTCAACGTCATCGCAGCTGCGACAGTCCACTTATTATGACGACAACACACGAAGCAAAACATTACGAAACACCATTTATTGGAATTTCTCATTGAATACAGGTTGTACGAGTATTTATTCAAAAGCACGTGCAGTCTTGAACAATTATACAAAACATGAGTCATAACGTGTTATAAAATACATTCGTTTGAAACATTGACACGGAAATCACATATTGATTTAGAAAAAAGACAACAACAAAAAGAAAGTTCTGTATACAGGAAAGTATGATGAAATATGTGGTTATACTCGTTGAGCATTTTTAACGATATTTCTAACGTGTTATAAAATACATTTGTTTGAAACATTGACACAGAAATCATACATGTGTTGGTTTAGAAAAATACAACAAGAAAAGAAAGTTCTGTATACTGGAAAAGTATGATGAAATACATGGTTAAACTCATTTTTAACGATATGCAACAGGTGGCAGGGTGGTTGTCTGCATTGATTAAGATTTCATCATTGCCGAGAGAGAACAATAAGGACACATCGGCTTTTGCGGTTACATCACTGCGCAGCAACAGGTGGCAGGGTAGTTGTCTGAATTGACTTTAAATTCATTTCCATAGACAAAGTAAATGTGCGTTTTCCCTTTCCACGAGTAGGTCACTTTGGTGACAGGGATCAGTTCGATAGTTTGACGCTGGACACACAGAAGAGCAGGCATGTTACCCGAAACGACAGACCTTCAATTGAGCACCAATGGCGAAATGATGTTTGAGTAAATTATAGGCAGCTACAAATGAAGATGAATTACCTGTTGAAGAATGCGAGAGGTCTGGGAGAACCTGCCCTGGTGTTCGCCGATTAAACGCTGTGCGGCGTTCACCACAGCGGGGTCCGGGAACCCCATCGCTGGATAAACCTGAACAAGGTCACAGGAACTGTATCACAATTAGGTGCTTGGATACTGCATCCGTGTTAGCCTTCCGCTTTAGCCAGGAGGGTAAAAAAAATTTTTTTTTTAAATTGATGTTTAAATTTACATTAAAAAATTATACTGATCAAAATACGTATGATTATATGTTTCGCGGCTTAGCCAATTCATTAATAGGGCTCCGATTGGTTCAAAAAGTAGTTGGTCGCCTCATGACTCTTGTGCTACAATTTCTACAATTTTTGTGGATTTTTCCCGTATTGTCATCTTTAAATCAAAGACAAAGCCTAAAAATTTTGTGATATGAAATATTCCAATTCATGTTTTATATATATATATATATATATTTTATGTTTTGGTCATAGCACAGTACAGTGAAACTCCTCTACAACGAAATTTACATGGGGGGGAAAATACCCCCTAGTGTGAAAAAATCTTCATGCATTAACACCATTCCCACTTTCCTGTTTCAAATTTGCTACAGTGAAAAACCCCCTGTTGTGAAAAATGTCTTGCCGCAAACATGATTTCGTTGTGGAGGAGTTTCACTGTACCGCTTTTATTGTCCATAGAGGGCAAAAATACAAAGAAAAAAAATAAGAACTATATGTGTATGTATAGCGCTGATGCCACTGAACATCGTGAGTGGTTGAAAGTAAAATAAATATTCAGGAATAATACTTTTACAATTTTTGTAAAATTGTATGTTGTGTTATTTAAACTTATTTCACATCGACTGGAGCACAAGGTTAAATACGAAATACATAAGAGGGAGCACAACTCCTGCTCTGCTCTCCCTCCACTGGCTGCCTGTGCATGTTTGAATAAAATTGAGTCACATTTATAGCAGATCAAGCAAAATATCGAGTCCGGTGGGGAACATTCCATGTGAGAACAGTTTGGTGAAGGCCCTTTTCTGCTCCAGTAAACAGAGCAAGGTCAATCAATCAAGGATGGTTGGATGAATCTGCTGTGGAGGGACAGGAGAGCACTGACCTTAACCCAAATCCTTTTGGGAATAAACACAAACCTGACCTCTGAACACAAAAATCCCACCGATATCGACATTTTGCAGACTGGGAAGTTGTAAAAGGCACAGTTGGCCAACAGTTCCTTTTCATTTCCTGCTGTCGTAATGGCCAGGGTGTCACCATACCGTAGGTCTATAGAGCGTGCAACATAATACAGTCCAAGTATCTCCTGTGAGAGAATTCTTACCAAATACTGAGAGTCCCTGAAAACCTCCTTGCCAGACACTTGGCTCAGGTTATTCAAGTCAAGTCCACTGCTTTGCTCCACAACATAGTCATCCGAGTTGCTGGCCCTGAAATATGTAGTATAGTTTGGATTGATCACTGGTACTATAAGGCCTTATTAGCAGTGCAGCCAGATCGTATGAGGAGAAGAAGAAAAAAAAGCAAAAGAAATGGCACCATTTTATGGTGAGGTTGATATAGACCAAAAGCTGCTGTTTTCCATGACAAGTGGGGCATTGCTTGAATCCTTGTCCGTGGCAGAAGTTGCAGCTGTAGAACAGGGTAGGATTGAAACGCTGTCAATTTAAAGGTACAGTCAAACCTCGGTTTTCGGACGTCTCGGTTCTCGTACAATTCGGTTCTCGAACAAAAATGTCAAGTTTTTTATGCCTCGGATGACGAACAAATGTAACTCGTGTAGCGTCCATTGTGAGCAGACGTGTTTGTATTGTTCAATAAAGATTTTTTTTTTTTTTTTTTTAAAGCAGACGTGTTTGGTGAGAACTACGTCATATCGGACTGTTGTTTTGCATTGTGTATCAGCCCCTAATCGTGGCACCAAAGAAAGCAAGTGGAAGTGGTAAACCTGGTGAAGAAAAGAGGAAAATGGTGCGCAAAACTATAGAATTTAAGAAAGATTTGATCGCGAAATATGAGTCAGGTGTGCGTGTGTCTGTGTTGGCAAAGGAGTTCGGGATGCCGAAATGCCCCGCCTACTGCCTGATGACAGCTGGGATAGGCGCACGCCCAACGACAGATTGAGGGAGAGATGTTCCTTCAATTTTTATGTTACTATGTTCATGTTAAAATTGGTGAAAATAAAACATATTACAGTTTGTTTGCACAGTATTTTACATATGACCTGCTCTCCTATTACATGTGTACAGTTTATGGTGTGAAATTGTAAAAAAAAAAAAGTGGTTTAAAAAAGTTGTTTTCTTGACTTGGAACGGATTAAATTTTTTTACATTGATTCCAATGGGGAACATGGTTTCGGTTTTCGAACAATTCGGTTTTCGAACAGTCTTCTGGAACAGATTAAGTACGAAAACCGAGGTTTGACTGTATTACAATATAGTCTTCAGAAGCAAAAGTTTGATGAAAAAAAAAAGGAAAAAAAAGTTTTCCTTACTTTTCCCGCCCTCTGCCGAAGCAATGATTGCATCGCTCGTTTCCATGGCGGAAACCGGCCCCGTTGCATACCCAGCAAACTTTCTACCAGAAAGGAAAGCGAGCCAGCAGTTGGACAGTTGTGACTTAAAAGGTCCATTTCCACTCATGGGCCTTGCAATTAATTATGACTTACATTGCCTGCGCCGGTACAGTCTTTGCAAGGCGCCCGCCCCATTCCCATGCAAACGTGACAGCTCTGTTGATGAAAGGATTCTCATTAAGGGGAGAAAAAAAACAAAAAAAAATCTCTCTCTCGCTGGTTTGCACATGTTTCAAATGATAAGAGGGAATTTTGAACCTTCATCGAGGAAGTGTAGGGAACTTTGATGATCTGTTGACTATCGGTAAAATAACTGGGGGCCGTTGCAGGAATGTCCCAGGGCCCCGGAGGAGGTTGGGCGTACGCATCCACCGGCTGGCCTGATTCAAAAAAAAAAAAAAAAAAAAATTGCATCGTAACGAACCAAAGAGAAACATCCGTCATCAAACGAGAGGCTGGGAAAATGCACAAGAGAAGCGTGACCTACCTTTATACGGCTCATGACTCCACTCGGTCGATCTCGATTCGGTGAACGTTTCCAAGCGGTACTAAATGAAAGTCATCAAAAATGAGAACCTTTAAAATAGCGCCGTCAAATTCAACTGCAATTTGAGGACGCCGTCTTTTTTTTTTCTTTTCTTTTTTTTTACCCTGTAGGTATTGAAAGCCTCCATGTTGGTGATCACTCCATCTTTTACCGGCGCCGAACTATAACAACACTTGCTGGAGACCCAGAGTGCAAAAGCCTCCCGCGCCGTCGCCTCGCTTATTGACGGAATACTGGGAGCAGCAGTGGAATGACACGCATGCTTTATTTAAAAGGTTGCCTCATTGTCTTAGCGACACACACGCACACCTTTTTGGTTTTCATGAGAGGAGAACAAAAAGTGCGAGCATTACTTCCATTGCGGTTGTTCGGGTCCAGGTCGAGGCTGAGGAGTCGGATGCGTTGGCATCGGAGGGGGCAGAAATCCACCTAAGGAGCGGGATGGAAAGTTAGCTTCTTTTTCATATGTGGCCCGATGGTGTCCGATGGGCTCAGCAAAACACAGGAAGTCGCAAATAATCCAAAGTGCATTCGGTGACGACTCCCATGCGCCCTATTTACCTAAAAAAAATTTAAAAAACAACAACAGCAACGACCACTATGACCAATTGCGCAATCTTTAGTTCAAAAGGTCTTCAATGATGTGTTCTCATTCTCAAATGCAGAAATCATAATGCATGGCCGACGTGATGGACACAATGATGGAAGGCAAAGAAAAAAAAGAGGACATGACAGCTAAAATGAAGCAAATCCTCCTCTCACGTCGATTCAACCATTGACAAAAATGGAAATGACATTTCGTGTGTCTTTTTGTGATTTGATCAGCCTCAACAAATAGAATTTGGTCTCATTGAAAAATCATTGTTACCCCTTTTGGATTTGTGTTTGAGAAATATGAGAAAAAGGGCACAGTACTACAAAACTCAAGACAAAATAACAAACCAACTGTTCAACGAATACCTCCCTTCCTGAATGTGGGATTTTGAACGCATCGCGCCGTACAAGCAACTTAAATGCACATACGGTCAAAACCTCGGTTTTCAAACGTCTCGGTTCTCGTCCAATTCGATTTTCGACCAAAAATTGCGCGTTTTTTTTATGCCTTGGATGACAAACAAATTCCGGTTCTGGAACAAACTGAGTGCACTTGAATGCACCATTTGACTCCTCTCGCCTTCCTTACACGAGGAAGTGACGCTTCCTCGTGTTGTTTTCCATTGTAACGGGGTCGCTACTTCGCGGATTTTCGTTTATCGCGGGTGGTTTTGGTGCCCCCCCCCCCCCCATTAACCGCGATAAACGAGGGATGACTGTACTCGGCGATGTTGGTTCGAGCTCCATACTGACCTCCTCCGCCCGCCACGGTGCCTTCGTAGCCGGGCATGTTGTCAAACATGCCGGCTGGCGGAGCGCTCGGCCCTTGAGAGTCAGGCGCGGGTGGGGCAAACATTGCTGAAACGAACCAGAGGAACCAGTTCAGGAAAACGTTCAGATCGCCATTAACAGCGCTCAACTCAGCACACGATACACAAAATCGGTAAGCCGCGAAAAGAAAAACTGAAACAAATTTAAATTCGGGCTGGTTGCGTCGCCCAATTTGAAATTCAGGTCAAGTTTGACGGGGGATCTTCGTTTCCACTCCCACGACGACTTATACGCGAGTGCGCGCGTGTTTTGTGACTCACCTTGCCCCTCCAAATTGTTATAATCCATCGGGGTTGTTTGGAAAACACCAAAATACGGACTCGTAGATTTCAGCCCTCAAAATACAGAGCTGCTACGACGACACCACCCCCCGCTGTTGTCACGGGCCACAAAAAATGCGCGGCGTGAAGACCTGAGCTGACGTCATGGCGTGTATTGCGCGGAAGTGTGCGATGCGATGACATCGTTTCTTAAACAGACACGCTCCCGAATGAAGCGTCGTTTTAAAAGTTTTAAGGCCCCACTGGAAAAACTCTTCATCCTCGCACATACCAGAAGGGCCGTCGGCGGATGGGAGGTAACCCGGATTGGGCACGCCGTAACTCGACCTTCCGTGGCTAGTTGGAAAAGGAAAACGAAAGTTAACAAGAGGAAGCGGGACGAGCCGTCGCCAGAGCTGCTACTTGACAAAAACGCAAACTTTCAAACACTCACTCCATAATCGGTTTATAGTCCATGTTGACGCGTTGGTTACGCTCTGAAAAAATAATAAACAACGCAAAGAGAACTTCACAGCCGCTCTATCGCCACTCTCATCATGTGACCCCCCCCCCAAAAAAATTACCTTTTTTTTCTTTTTTTTTTATCACGCGTCAAGAAAACACAATGTCAGCGAATACGTCCCCGTCCCGTTCCGTTCTAACTTGCCAAATTGAAGCGGCGATTGCAGCGGTCACCGCGGCATGTATAGTCGAAGTCCGATTTCCCAACACAGCCAGCCCCCTTTTTCAGAAAAACCAGAAGGGGTGTTCCGGAAGGCGGCGCGCACATCTGCTCTCTGGAGCGTCAACCCAAAGTGAACCGTCCAATAATTTGGATTCATTGCCACCACGCGCCTCAGAAAGACATAACGCAGCACAATGACAACACATCAAGCTGATGGTGCAGCAGGTCCACTCACCTGACTTGGGAGCGGCCAGTTGAGGATCGGTTTCCCGCTCAATGACGATGTGGATGTGGCTGTGACTGGTTGTTCGTCCTAACCCTAACCCTATATGTGCCCTGCTGCGACTGACATGGCGACCAGTTCAGGGCGTAGTCTGCCTTCCGGCCAAAGTCAGCTGGGATAGGCTCCCCGACCCTAATAATTGAGATAAGATAAGAAAACCTTTACAGTGAAACACCTCTACAACGAAATCATGTTTGCAGCAAGAAATTTTTCACAACAGGGGATTTTTCACTGTAGCAAATTTGATCTCAGATGCAAACACACACACACACACAGACACACACATGCACACACACTCACAAACGAATGTGTTAATGCATGAAGATTTTTTCACACTATGGGGTATTTTCGCCCATGTAGGTCTTGTTGTAGAATCATGTTTGCAGCAAGACATTTTTCACAACAGGGGGTTTTTCACTGTAGCAAATTTGAAACAGGAAAGAGGGAATGGTGTTAATGCATGAACATTTTTTCACACTAGGGGGTATTTTCGCCCATGTAGGTTTCGTTGGAGAGGAGTTTCACAGTATTAGTCTCGCAATGGAGAAATTCCCAATTCACAGCAGCAAAGTTATAAAAGGAAGAAATAGAAGAACAAAATATTGGAGCTGCTGTTAAAGGCAGCCCCTCTCGCGGCGCCATCTTGAAGTCAAAATCACAAAATAACACATAAGGCACGGACAATCGTGCAATCTTAACCATCTTCCTGCATACACTTTGTTGTCTGAAGCAGTTCTAGATGAAAGAGGAATCAAACCACCAAATCGCCAGTGGATCAAAGACGTCATGCTGCAATGTGCACACGTCCGCTACAAGCTAACTCAACTCAACTCAACTCGACTCGACTGTATTTATAGAGCACTTTCAAACAGCCATACATACAAAGTGCTGTACATGCTAAGCTTGAAAGCAACACGAAGCTGGCACATCCATTGACGAAAAGAGATTGGCTCACATTGCCTGTCCCATGTAAATCCGCTTCAATTCCAAGCCGCGACGCCCAGTTCCACATACATACGCATCGGCGCTCCTTTCTACTCACGGTCGGCTCCTCAAGCCACGCATCCATCTATCCAGCCGCAGACCGTCCAACAGCACCGACCTCTCCGCTGAACAAAGCGGGGCTGTGAAAAATCCTGCCCATTACAGGCGCAAAAATAAATAAATACAAGCGCCCCGGAGCTGTCCAGTCATGACAGTCAAATGGCACCGACGTTCCTCCCAGTCAAAAACGATGCTCGTATACCCGTGCTGCAGAGAAGGCGCAACCACCAAGCAAAAAAAATGCTGAAAAACAATCCACATCCGGTCCACAAAATGACAAAACAAAACACAAAAACAACAAAAAAAGCATGGCTCGGGCGCCATCTTGGTGTTGAAAATGGACTGATGGACAACACGTCAAATTATACAAGACAAATAACTACCAAGTCCAGTGGTTAGCACGTCGGCTTCACAGTGCAGAGGTACCAGGTTCGATTCCAGCTCCGGCCTCCCTGTGTGGAGTTTGCATGTTCTCCCCGGGCCTGCGTGGGTTTTCTCCGGGTGCTCCGGTTTCCTCCCACATTCCAAAAACATGCATGGCAGGCTGATTGGACACTCCAAATTGTCCCTAGGTGTGAGTGTGGGCGTGGATGGTTGTTCGTGTCTGTGTGCCCTGCGATTGGCTGGCAACTGATTCAGGGTGTCCCCCGCCTACTGCCCGAAGACAGCTGGGATAGGCTCCAGCACCCCCCGCGACCCTAGTGAGGATCATGCGGTTCGGAAAATGAATGAATGAATGAATGAATGAAATAACTACCAAAGACAAAACCACATCGCTTGCTAGCTAAATTCTATTCACCGATCCATTATCTGATCTGCTTGTCGGCCCAGGGACAGAAAGAGACTGGAGCGACTGGTCAGGAGGGCCGGTTCTGTCCTGGGCTGCTCCCTGGAAAACTCTGGAGGAGGTGGGCTACTAGCTAAGCTAGCTAAGCTAAAAGCTATGATGGACAGCCCCTCCCACCCCCTCTATACTGTGTACAGTTCTTTTTCTGAAACATTTATTTATTTTGTGCATGCAACACTTTATTTTTCTTTTATACCCCCCCCCCCCCATTTTGCTGCTGTAGATTGCAAATTTCCCCAGTATGGGACAAATGAAGGTTATCTTATCTTATGTTCAGGAAGGTCGCGGGGGCGTGCTGGAGCCTATCCCAGCCGACTTTGGGCAGTAGGCGCGGTTCACACTGAATCGGTTGTTGAAAATGTCACAATATTCTCAATTCACCAGCATAGGCCGAAATGCCATCTGCTGGGAAATGTTGATTAACCCTCATGCAGTATTTTGAAGCGGCTGCATGAAGGGGTATTACGTCCCAAAAATGTCCCTCTTCCAATATGCAACAACTTTTTTTACTTTTCTTTTTTTTTTCACTTTCAACCCCTCAAAATGTTCAGTGGGAATTGGCCAAGACATCGATATACATCCTATGCAAAATTTCAGCTTCGTGGAGTTATTTTGCACTGTTTTGTCTGTGGTGTCCATTTGTCCAACAGTCCAAAATCGTCCAAAGTGTCCGAAATGTCCAATTTTGGGATCATTACTGCATAGGGGGTTAAAACATGCCATCACAGCCCCCGACCCAGCGGATGAAACGTTTTGTAGCATTTAGCCTAAATCATGTCAATATGTTCCAATGTACGTTTGAAATATGTTCCTCGGTGTACTAATTCTGACCTAATCCGCCATTAGTTGAAAGGTAACTGATTGACTCGCCCCGCCCCTCCACACCCTCACAAACGCACATGGGGACAAAAATCGTACTGGAACGGAATGGCGACTTGTGAACCTTTTCGATGTTAAACTTCAAATAAATAAATTGCTGGGGGGGTTGACTCAAAGAACGATTCTGCCCTGAGTGCTCCTGCCCCGTTTCCTCGATGGGAGAATGCTCAACTTGGGGGCCACGTTTGCATTTAGCAACCACTGTGAGATGACTGGTGGGAGACATGCTCAGCTCAAGGGTGGTTGCTGTCAGTTACTAGGGTAGATGCTATCCTTGTTTTTTTTATTTTTTTTTATACATACATTGTGCCTTTCAGTGCACGAATGAACTTCCCACTCACACAACCAATGCGTCACGTGTGATTATTTTCCACTAGCTTACACTAGCATCCATTTTTCTTCCATTATGTCGAGTCAAGTCACGTGAAACCAAACACACATCCCACTTCCCTCCTTATCTTCCACTGCACGTCAAATAATGACAGCAAACCGAATATCAATGTGTACTGCCAGTATACATATTATTATCATATATATATCATATATATATATATATATATATATAAGGCTGTTTGTTCAACGTTATGGCACAGGACAATTGGACATTTTGGTACAGATTTCAGCAAGGATCATTGAAGTTGACACCCGATTTGCTTTCGCGGGCCACATAAAATGACATGGCGGGCCAGATCTGGCCCCCCGGGGCCTTTTGTTTGACAACTGGGTGGTGTAGGGGTACAATCACTGGATAAATCATGTGATTCGGGCAGTATGGGCTTGTCACAAAGTATATAGGGCAGTTCTGTACTGACCGGACGCTCCTGGCCACACTGGAACAGCGCCACCACCAAAAGCCCGTCTGGTGACAACATACCTGTCAACTCATACGGTTTAGCCATAGCTCATACGGATTTTGTGGTGAATCTTACGTATATGGCCGTATCGCACAAATCATACGGATTCTGAAAATTTCCGTTTTTTTTTTTTTTTTTTTGGCCGATGGGTCAGCATTTGGAGTTGGTGAAAAAAGTAACGCAGGAATACAACTCTGAACACAGTAATGCCACGAAGTAGAATGATGATTAGACATGAACCAGACATTGTATTATGGAGATCTACAATAAATATCATTGAAAATTTCGTGGGGTTTTTTTCTGCCGTTATTTTGACATATAAAATGCTTTGGTATGTTATAAGGATTTTTTTGCTCTTTATAAGGATTTTTTTTGGTAGTTTATACAGGTTGGCGCTCCGAAATGTTTGACAGGTAAGTGACAACAGTGGCTGATGAAGCGCAGAAAATAGATAAGACTTCTCCTTTTATTATTTATCATTTTATCTGTGGTTTTATTGTTCTTGTTTTGGTTGTAAAGTGTCCTTGAGTGTCTTGAAAGGCGCTTATAAATGAAATGTATTATTATAATTATTACTTGGTATGATACAGTCCCCCCCCCCCCCCCCCCCCCAATCTCTCTCTCTCTCTTCGAGGCTGAGCTAATTTCGCACTCACACTCCCTGTCAATGGGTGGCGGTAATGCGCCATACCGTCGATTGCCGACCGCCGCGACAAATCCAAAAGAAGAAGACGAACGTGACTTTGCTCGTTGTGGACTACAGTTCCCATGAGTCTCTGCGGCACTTGCGGAAGTCCTTTTCTTTCTTTTCCGGTGTCGGTGGATTCCCTTTCGGAAATACATCGGCGGGTGAGTCGATGGAATCTGTTACAATCCACCTAATTTATGCCTCTGAATACACTATATGCGTCCTCGTAATGGGTTATGTACGTTTTCCCTGCGTGCATCTGATGAAATGAACCTTAACGAAACAAGATGACTTATGTTTTGTGGCGCGAGGTGCCTCCGCTAACGCTAATGGCCGTCTGCTAGCCCTTCTTCACGTCTTGCCATGTCAAGTTTCAGCGGAGGCCAGCTTCTAGGAACTCCTCCGACACCTTCCGAGTGTCGCTAAAGGAGCTGTTCTTTTCGCTTCCTCCCCAATGCACGTTCGCTTCGTTAACTTCACGTCGACCTGAGCCCCCAAAAACGTTAGCCAGGTCCACAGGGTCGTCAACATGCCTGTGAAGCGGTGCCATGAGAACTCCGTATAATTGGCCTTGCTTGATTTTTTTCGAGCGAAGTTGCATGAAATAATGTTGAAGTCGGTTATTTGGTGTGAGTAATTGACTAGCATAACGTTATTATTTTGGTCTCATCTCTAGTTACAGTGCCATTCAAAGAATTAGCTTAACGCTAACACTTGGTTTCCCCATTTCAGTCACAATGGCGCCCCTCCGACCCCTCACAAAGCCTAAAATCGTCAAGAAAAGAACCAAGAAGTTCATTCGCCATCAATCGGACCGATATGTCAAGATTGCGGTAAGTTACCATCTTGTAAGAAGTGCAACCCACATTCACCGCTCGTTGTCAACCTTACTGGTGAGGATGTGCGTGACTCCAAAAAAGGTGCAAATAACCCACTTCTTGTCTCCAAACAGAAAAACTGGCGCAAGCCCAGAGGTATCGACAACAGGGTCCGCAGGCGCTTCAAGGGGCAGATGCTCATGCCCAACATCGGTTACGGTAGTAACAAGAAGACAAAGTATATGCTGCCAAGTGGCTTCAAGAAGTTCCTGGTGCACAATGTCAAGGAGCTGGAAGTTCTGATGATGAGCAACAAGTAAGTGACACGGTCGACCGACTTATTGTTTTGCTGTTCGTGATATTCTCCTTGGAAGTACAGTTGAACACACGGTTTTGGATATTTATTTACAATACAACTTTATTTATACAGCTGTAACAAAGCGCTTGCAAAATAACACAGATAACATAAAAATAGCAAAAATAATATAACACAAGACATCACATGAAACACCGACGGTCATATAATCGCAACCACTTTTCCTGCGTACGCTTTGTTGTTTGAAGTAGTTGGCAATGAAAGAGGCGAGAATCCCAAGTGTCCTTCCACCGGTGGACCAGAGACGTCAATGCTGAAAATGTGCATACGTCTGCTACAAGCTAAATTTGAACGTAAACAAGAAGCTGTCATGTCCAATAACAAAAAAAAAGAGATTGGTTCACATCTCCTGCCCCGTGTAAATCCGTTTCAATTCCAAGCTGCGACATGCCGAGACCACAGGAAACCACAGAACTCTCTGCAAGTGTTGCTCCAGTATGTGCACCATTGCGCGTCGTGTGTGAACGCTCGCTGAATACAACATTTAAGCAGTGAATAAAGCTCAACTAGACAGCGTAGCGACGCGTTTGTTTCCTCAATGTTGGCCTCTCTCGCATCGCCTCAGCAGAGGAGATAAAATGCAAAATGACCCAGGTTAGCTTCGGGCTAGCTAGCAGCTCGTACGACACGATCGGGTGAATTTAAAATCGGCTCGAAAGGACACCCCGGTTTCTGCCGTTGGCCAGTGTACGGCGAGATACCCCGAAGGTTAAAGTAAGTTATTTTCAACTAAAAAGGAAAACCTTTCCGTTAGTTGACACGGCTGTGTTGCGGTACACTCCGAAACATTTTCGAAGAGAATTTGAAGTCGTCCCGATGGTGTCGTGGTCCACTCGCCTGAATTGTGTGCGGACGGCGTGGGATCGGTTCCCACGTAGTGACGATGTGGGTGTGAATGGTCGTTTGTCTCTACGTGCCCTGCGACCAGTTTGGGGTGTAGTCCGCCTTCCGCCCGAAGTCAGCTGGGGTAGACTCCAGCACCACCGCGCGACCCTCTTCAGGAATAAGTGCTGTCGATGGAAAATTGACATGATAAGACAGAGATTTGTTTGCATATCGTCTGCGTTCTGATTTATGGACTTGTGGTGATGCCACTTTAGTTTGTTAGAATTTCAGGACGTTTTTGTCGGGAATGTTTCAAAGACTCAAAGTCAAAGCGTTTTATTTTGTAAGTTAACAACTGGAGTTGAAGTCGATCAACGGTCTTTCATCTTCATTTGGCATAAGCATGGCCGACAAAACAAACTAATGTGATACTGTTTATATTAGAGCAGACTTTGTTTTGTTTAACGAACAAAACCGGCAGTGTATTGGGGGCAAATATTCCACGTAATGTGAGTCCGCAGGTGCCGAACCACGATTGGAGTTGATAGTATTCAAGTTTTTTTTTCTGTGGAATCTTTTCCGACTTACAGTCAAACCTGGGTTTTCGTCCATAAACCGAAACCACGCACTTTTTAAAATAAAAATGTTGACTGAACACGTCTGCTCACCATAGAAAGCAACACGAGGAAGCGTCACTTCCTCGTGTAAGGAAGGCGAGAGGAGTCAAATGGTGCATTCAAGTGCGCTCAGTTTCTTCGAGAACCAAAATTTGTTAGTCATCCGAGACATAAAAAACTCGAAATTCTTGGTTGAAAAACGAATTGGTCGAGAACTGAGACGTTCCAAAACTGAGGTTTGACTGTATTTGCTGAAAAACGTCATAAAAAATCATTTTTTAACTCATTCACTCCCAAAGACGTTTTTAAACATCTTTTTAGACGTGGTCCAGAATTGGCTGGTACTGACTGAGTTAATATTATTTATTTTTGTTGTTGAGGTAGGTTGAAGGACGTTTGTTGACCCGCGACGGAATGAAACGACGGCTATCGGACAAGTGTACGAGCCTGTGCCGTCAGACTCACCCGCGTCGAATAAAATGAAACTTAAGATGTCGCTGCAATGAAGTGACACACGTCAATCGGTGTTCACTATCGAAAAATGACCGAGTTTTAAAAATAGTTTGACGTGGAATGAGCCTTTCCGTGGATTTTGGATCCCATAAATGTTTTTTTTGTTTTTTTGGGAGGGGTTGGGGGACACGACAATGTGAATCTCGTTATATTAACAGAGCGTGCTTTGACACCCCCCGCAGGACTCACTGTGCCGAGATCGCCCACAATGTCTCGTCAAAGAACAGGAAGGTGATCGTGGAGAGGGCCGCTCAGCTGGCCATCAAGATCACCAACCCCAACGCCAGGCTCAGGAGCGAGGAGAACGAATAAACTGGCTCGCCGGAATAAAAATACTTTCAAAAGGAATCTGGTTCATGCATTTTATTTTTTTTTCATTCGCTTCATGGGACGGATGTACAGTCAAACCTCGGTTTTCGTCCGTAATCCGTTCCAGAAGGCTGTTCGAAAACCGAATTTGTTCGAAAAACTGAAACCACGCTCTTTTTAAAATAAAAATGTTGACCGAACACGTTTGCTCACAATGGAAAACAACACGAGGAAGCGTCACTTCCTTGTGTCAGGAAGGCGAGAGGAGTCAAATGGTGCATTCAAGTGTGCTCAGTTTGTTCGACAACCGAAATTTGTTCGTCATCCTAGGCATAAAAAACAATTTTTGGTCGCAAACCGAAATTGGTCGAGAACCGAGACGTTCGAAAACTGAGGTTTAACTGTACAGTGAAACTCCTCTACAACGAAATCTACATGGGTGAAAATACCCCCTAGTGTGAAAAAAATCTTCATGCATTAACACCATGCCCACTTTCCTGTTTCACATTTGCTACAGTGAAAAAACCCCTGTTGTGAAAAATTTCTTGCTGGAAACATGATTTCGTTGTAGAGGAGTTTCACAGTACAGTAATAAATTGACAGAAAGGAAGGTAAGTAAAATACAGTGAAACTCCTCTACAACGAAATCTACATGGGTGAAAATACCCCCTAGTGTGAAACAATCTTCATGCATTAACACCATGCCCACTTTCCTGTTTAAAATTTGCTACAGTGAAAAACCCCCTGTTGTGAAAAATTTCTTGCTGCAAACATGATTTCGTTGTAGAGGAGTTTCACAGTACAGTAATAAATTGACAGAAAGGAAGGTAAGTAAAATACAGTGAAACTCCTCTACAACGAAATCTACATGGGTGGAAATACCCCCTATTGTGAAAAAATCTTCATGCATTAACACCATGCCCACTTTCCTGTTTCAAATTTGCTACAGTGAAAAACCCCCTGTTGTGAAAAATTTCTTGCTGCAAACATGATTTCGTTGTTGAGTTTCACTGTATTTACGATTAAATACATGTTTGTTTGTTTTGTTTAAATTAAGAGACTCTGGGTGAATTCCAGCTCGCTGATGTATCTCGAAAAATCCTCGCTTCATATTTTTGTTGCTGTCGATTCTACGTTGTTCCTTGAATAAGTGTCCAGATGGCGGTTTCGCAGTGTTTGGTGGCGGCACCCCGCGCCGAAAGTTTCCGCTGCGATATGACAACCGGGCCTTGCCCCCTCTGCTTGCCATCTGTCAGCCCAACAGTGTCGGGGATGCACACTAAAAAAATTTCCACTCAGCCGGTCAAGTGAGGAAGAGCGGAGAAGCTCGTTTCCAGAGCCTCTAAATTCAACCTGACTGGATGCAAGCTGAGAAAGCTGCAAGTGCCGCGTCGAGGGACGAGGACGTCATTCTGGAAGGTGGAAGGTTTCCGTTGGGGTCTTGCCACCGGCGAACGCAATGAGCACGTCGACGAGGCTCGCGTTTGGAAAAGACCACGTCAAAGCCCAACAAGTCTCTTTTGGCTTCTCTCAGCCCGATCTTCTGAGGAGATGCGCCCACTCTGCGGGTGGAAGGAGGAGGACCTTCTTCTTTTCTCTCAGGTGGCGACTGGGCATCGTGCGAGGGAGGACAAAAGGTACAAACCTAAAAACGCGCCAGGCTTGCATGTGGAGTTCCATTTTAGAAACGTCATAGATTGTGTCGTTTTGAGTTTCCTGGGTGGGAGGAGTACGAAATCCAATCGTTAAGTATTTTCGTCTCTTCCTCTAGAATGGCTCAGTTTGTTGTAAGGAGGTTGCATGTATGTTGAGAGACCTCCTCACGGCGCACGATTCCGACGACAGTCCTACCTCTGTTTTCGACCGTAATCCGTTCCAGAAGGCTGTTCGAAATCCGATTTGTTCGAAAAACTGAAACCACGCGCTTTAAAAAAAAAAAAATCTTTATTGAACACGACTGCTCACAATGGAAACCCGAGGAAGCGTCACTTCCTCATGTAAGGAAGGTGGGAGGAGTCAAGTGGCGCATTCAAGAGCGCTCGGTTTGGTCGAGAACCGATTTTCGGTCGTAATCCAAGGCATAAAAAAACTCGACATTTTTGGTCGAAAACCGATTTGGTCGAGAACAGAGACGTTCGAAAACCGAGGTTTGACTGTATTTGCTGAAAAACTTCATAAAAATTCATTTTTTAACTCATTCACTCCCAAAGACGTTTTTATACGTCAGGTATTTCAAATGTGTCTGTGACAAAGTAGCCGTAGCAATAAAACAAAGCTTATTTTCTGTGGGAAATGTTACATTATGTTATGTGTTTATTATATTATTTTATGTTAATTGTTTTG
Organism: Hippocampus abdominalis; assembly: GCA_018466805.1. Lineage (NCBI taxonomy): Eukaryota > Metazoa > Chordata > Actinopteri > Syngnathiformes > Syngnathidae > Hippocampus > Hippocampus abdominalis. Next base: position 35,412,942 of record CM031694.1, on the reverse strand, counting down.
TTAAGCGCTTTGTTACAGCCGCTGCTGTTGCGAAAGGGCTACAGTATATAAATCAGGATGTATGGGAGTGTATCTAAATTGGTCATCGAAAAACTGGAGTTACTGAAACGCCTCTGGGGGGCGCTCAAGGACTATTTGGTATTGGTAACCCTGTATTCAGGAATCCCTTTTACTCCGGCCACAGAACAAATAGAACTGAAGCAGCATTTCCAAAGACTGCAATACGGAGACATCCACTGGAGGCGTTTCTGAAAGTTTGTTCTTCTTGCGTGAGGGTGTTTCATGTGGCCTAAATTTTGCACCTTATTACCACAAGACTGGAGTGAAATGTTGATGGTGAGGTGGCGGTAAAATTTTGCGGCTCTATCGTCCCGTATTAAATGATTTGTCATGAACGGGCATGGTCGCAGACCCCAAAAACTGGGGCATGAAATGAAATCAATCAACATCAATAAAGTCCTGAAAACCCCCCAAAACTCAAAGTACCAAACAAAAAAACAAAAAAACCCCATGACAGTCGCACAAAGTCTGGAAAAGCCCAATAAACCAAAGTAACAACAAACCCAAAAAACCGTGGCAGAAAACAACAGTCTGACGCCGAGTGGTCGGCCTGGCAGTCCTTTTAAGAGAAAAAGCTCATGCCACGATGACCAACAGGTGCAACGCTGGAGAAGCCCCCCCCCCCCCCCCCCCAATGCCACCTGTTGGTCAGAAACGGAACAGAACCATGGCAATTAACTATGAAATTGAAGCAAAAACTGACGATCATGACACGAGTGCTACATTTGGTATCACCGTATTGGCCCGAATATAAGACGGCCCTGATTATAAGACTCCGCCCTCTTTTTCAAGACTCAAGTTTGAAAAAAGACTTTTTTGAACACCAAATCAATTTTTATACAGAAAATAAAGACAGTACATCTGAAACAAATGATTATAAGAATATATTTGAGAGGAAAAGCATCTTATTTTGCCTCATTCAAATCTTAATATCTGAACATTTGAATATGGAAACTAAAGTGCAATCGCATTGGTCAATGAATGGCTTCTGGTTTTTGAAATGTAAATGACATCAGAACTTCTATTAACCGCTATTTTTTATTTTCTTCTTCGCGCTAGCGCTATTTTTCTTTTTCATACCTGTCAACTTGTACGTTTTCACCGTATTTTATAAGTTTTTTTTAATCATTTTAAAATCATGCATGGCGTATTACAACTTTTATACGGGGAAAAAAACCCCCAAAACAAAACAATTGTGAACAGACCATTTTGGCTCCAATCCAGATCGTCTCACCTGCTGGTAGCCAGCGACAATGCCGTCGTCGATCGCTACGATTGTCGCGGCAAACCAGCAAAAGTCATCCTCAATCGTATATTTTTTGTCATCGCTGCGTACGGTCGGATCGATAAAGCATGATGTGCGCATGCGCGGTGAGCCGTTGTACAGGTTTTTTGTTGCTTTGTAAGGGGAATCGTCATCATTTATAAAGGCAGCTATTAGCCCAGGTTGACATGTATGATTTTTATTCTTCGTGGCAAGGGTTCACTTTGGCCTGGGGAGTCAAGTTAAGCATTTGCTTCAATGATATCTGGCGCCATCTAGCGTCCTGAATGGGTATTACGTGTAGACCCCGAATATAAGACCACCCCCACTTTTTCAGTCTTATTTCAATGCAAAAAACACCGTCTTATATTCGGGCCAATACGGTACTTTGGTAAATGATTGCAACTTTTGGTGACAGTGACGATGTGTTACAGTAGCCTACTCTCCACTTACAATGTGCAAATATAATCGCGAACAAAAAAGGGCAAAACTACACTGAGAACTACCAATTTGCCAATTTTGAAACGAGCCCTCTTAGGCCATAAGGATTGGCTTTGTGGGCCCAAATCCCTAGCGGGCCTAGAAAGCCATAAAGCAGTCCGGGGGCCACCGGGAATCCTCTCGATTCTCCAAATTGTCCACTCCGGGCCTGCATACATGTGTGTGTGTGTGTGTGTGTGTGTGTGTGTGTGTGTGTGTTAGGCGCAGCTGACGCAACTCAGCAGGGCTCAGGAATTGACAGGCGGCGAGTAGCGCGCGGGTGTGACAAAATGTTTCGACAGGTGTCGCAGCGGTTGCGCTCACAGCTCCGCCCCTTTCTCTGCTCAGGTGGCTTGGATGTCACGCCAAATTTATTTGTTTTTTTGTTTTTTTTATTGAACATAAAAACATATACAGTCATAAATGGACAGAAAGTAAGGTCAGTAAAATTGTAAAAGGAAAGAGAATTCAGTCATCATACAACACAATTATTATGTTCAAAGGAGTAGGTAGTAAAAAACGACTCCAAGTTATGTATTTATATATAAATAGATCATTTTTATATCAATCAGAAAAGAAAGAAAGAAAGAAGGACGAAATCTCCATAAATGCTCATGCTTTTACCCTTAAACCGTGATATTTTTACTACTTTTGGTTTGTATCGGGATTTTCTACATACACACTCTGGCACTCTTATGTCAATTTTCTTGTATTCATAATGGATATTGCAGTACCTTTCTCTATTTATCAACTTAATTCTGATTTATGATTATATTTAATTAATGTTTAGAATTTATCACCTTAACTCCGATTGATGTCGGTTGTTTGCACTATTTTCTTGAATTTGTTTTTTGAACTCAGGAAGCGATTTACTCATTTTCAGGTCCGTTTCGAAATTATTCCACAGATTAACACCTACGACAGATACACTTCTTTGCTTGATGTTTGTTCTTGATTTGGATTTTTTTTGGTATAGGTTGGTACCTCTTCAATCATAGCAGCTTTCTCGAATTTCGAAACATTTCTGAATGTTTTGGCAGAGCAGGTGATCGTGTGCTTTGTACATTAATTGGGCGATTTTAAAGTCAACCAGGTCATAAAATTTCATCGTGTTTCATTTGATGAATAGTTGGATTTGTTGGGTTCCGTATATTTTTATCTACCAGTGAAACTCCTCTACAACGAAACCTACATGGGCGAAAATACCCCTAGTGTGAGAAAAAATCTTCATGCATTAATGTGTGTGTGTGTGTGTGTGTGTGTGTGTGTGTTACATCTGAGATCAAATTTGCTACAGTGAAAAACCCCGTTGTGAAAAATTTCTTGCTGCAAACACGATTTTGTTGTAGAGGAGTTTCACTGTATTAATACAGTCAAACCTCGGTTTTCGTACTTAATCCGTTCCAGAAGACTGTTCGAAAAACCGAATTGTTCCAAAACCGAAACCATGTTTCCCATTGGAATCAATGTAAAAAATTTTAATCCGTTCCAAGTCAAGAAAACAACTTTTTAAAACCACTTTTTCTACAATTTCACACCATAAACTGTACACATGTAATAGGAGAGCAGGTAATAGGTAAAATACTGTTCAAACAAACTGTAATATGTTTTATTTTCACCAATTTTAACATTAACATAGTAACATAAAAATTGAAGGAACATCTCTCTCTCTCTCTCTCTCTATCTGTCGTGGGACGTGCGCCTATCCCAACTGTCATCAGGCAGTAGGCGGGGCATTTCGGCATCCCGAACTCCTTCGCCAACACAGACACACGCACACCTGACTCATATTTCGCAATCGAATCTTTCTTAAATTCTATAGTTTTGCGCACTATTTTCCTCTTTTCTTCACCAGGTTCACCACTTCCACTTGCTTCAAACGGTGCATTCAAGTGCGCTCAGTTAGTTCAAGAACCCAAATGTTGTTCGTCATCCGAGGCATAAAAAAATTGTACGAGAACCGAGACGTTCGAAAACCGATCTTTGACTGTAATTCCGATTGCTTTTATTTTGTTGTTGTAGTTTTAAAACAGGGAGTGTGTTTGTTTTACCAGGCATTTCCCCCCATATTTCCACCATTGAATGAAGGTTGTTCGATGATTTAGTGGGAAATGGATATGAAGCCGGTGCGTGTGCGAATGTGTGTAGGGGGTGAGGGGGGGGGGGGGGGAGCAGTGACAGTAGTCGGCTCCTGCCTCACTGAGCCCCTCCGGCAAAGAAAGAAAGAGAGAGAGTGTGTGTGAGTGTGTGTGTGTGTGTGTGTGAAAGAGAGAGAGAAGGAGAGAGAGAGAGAGAGTGTTATGTGTGAGTCTGTGAGCAGATGAGAAGGCGAATGCTAAATCCAGAGGAACGAGACGAACATTTTATAAGAGGATGGCAAGAAAGGGACGCGTGGATCTCCTCGTTTTGGATTTGACGGCAAAATAGAAATTGGTGAACTCGTTCGTGGGGCATCAGAGTACAACCGAAGAGCGTTGGAGGATCAGGTCTTCACTTTTGGCAAGTATAAAGAGAGTGGGTGGGGGGTGGGGAGGGGTGGGGGGGCCAAAGATGGTGTTCCTCTTGCATTTGAGCGGGTGAAAAGGTCCCCCCCCCCGTCGCCGACTTGGCCCCCCTCTCAGGTGGACTTCATCCCGACAAGGCGACTTCCCAAAGGGAGCTGCAGCCATGCTGTGTGGTCTGAGGAGAGACTCCAAGAGCAGCAACGGTGAGAACCTCCACTTTGCACGTCTGTTTGGCGCCGTCGAAGAGGCTCTGAGGCGACGGCGTTTGCCACAAACGTCAACGTTGAGACCGAGTCCATGGCGAGAAACGCCGGCGCCGGCTAGCGCGCCCGGCCGGCGCCTCGCGAGCGCCATGTCGCCCGATATAGACGGAATTTTTTGGGGGGGGGTGAATCTGCTTCGACATCCGAAAATAGTACCGTGACCTCAGCGGCGACATTTCTGCCACGCCCCCCCCCCCCCCCCATTTCGGATTTAACCTCCATCCTCACATGCTTGGCAGGGAGCGCTGGAATGTCATTCATCGTAGAATTTGCAATTACGCTTGTGATGATCTTCCGGCAAGCTCGCAGAGTCGCAACATGGGGTGGGGGCGCGGGTGGGGGGGTGGGGTGGGGGGGGGGGGTGCTGCTTCTCAATCCGCTTGTGCAGAACATCTCCAAGGCGAGCGACGCCTTTGGGTCCTCGTAAGCCGGCAGCTCATGTTGCCTTTTTGACTGCAGTGACAGCTGCTGGACCGTCGAGGACCCCCCCCCCCCCCGGAACCCGCGCGCGCGCTAACCGAGGCTTTTTTTTTGTTTTTTTGTTTTTTTGCCCAAGATAACATCTCGGTGACGCGTCGCTCACTTTGTGTACGTGCGCTCGCCCCCCCCCCCTCCCCTCCCCCCCCCCGCCCCTTTGGCTCTTTGTGCAAGGATGTGTGCCAAATGCCATGTTATGCAAATGTTTCTTCCGCTTTCCGTCACGAGAAAGGAAGACAAAAGATATTCCCCGTGCGCCTTCGGTGGGACTCGTGGCGCATGTGTGGAAAAACAAAGAGTTTGCTTTCCACCGGCAAAAAAGCGAAGAAGGAGCGACATCATGACGTCATCGCAAAAAACGTCCAAACGTCATTGCCTACTGCGACGTATACCCAAGAGCGCCTGCGCTATTAACTCGTTAACTCCACAAGACGTACTTGTACGTCTTTTTTAAAATGAGGCCCCGCCTACCAAAGACGTACTTGCACGTCTAAGTCATTTTTTTTTTGCATCATAGAGAGGAGGATGCAATCTGTGAATGAGAATAAGCCGTTTGCATTGTAAATCATGTAAAAAAAAAAGGGACCAGTAGGTGGCAGTGGTGCCTCACGTGTTTGAAATGCATGCTTTGACAAAAAAGCTCTTTTTCTCCGTTTTTTTGCCCAGGAATCGCCATTTTCATGAAACTTTGCCATTTTTGTAATGCCGATTGCGGAAGAATGGAAAAAGATAGAAACAACATTTTTTTTTCTGCTGAAAGAAGAGAGTCCAAACTTTATTTTTGTTGGCTCCATGTTTATATAGCATTAGAACCAAATATTCTGTGGGCGTTGCAAGATCAGTCAAAATCCAGTCAAACGCTGGGATTGAGGGGGTTGTGCCAGTGAAAATGGCTGCGGTTGAATGAGTTCATAATAATGCACTGTTAGCATCTGCTAGGCAACCTAGCATCACATCGATTATCTTTGCATGTCATATATAACATGCAATCGGTAAATGCTTCTATCTTTCGTCATCGTTGGAGATGATCACGAGGCTGGCCCAGCCTTTCAGAGTTCGCATGCTAGCTGGGCATCGCCGCCTTCGGAGTTCACCGCTCAACAGAACGTCTGTGCACACGGGAAGTCGCTCCTCGACATCTGCCATCGACATGAGGACCCCGCCCCCTGACGTAGTTGCCGCCAGTCTCCCCCGACAAATCATCGGGGTCACTTTAAGCACAGGGTTTCAAGCACCCGAGCTCGAGCTAATTTTGCTAGCGGAGAAAAAAAAAAAAAGACAGAACCGATGCTAACCTTTGCACTGCCCGGAACTAGCGCGAGCACAAGCGTGCTGGAAAAGGTCCCTCTCGTGGAGTCTTTGGCTGTGAGGCCTTGGCTTGCTGAGCAGAAGATGGCAGGTTCAAAAGCGAAATAGGAGAGAGAGAAAGAGAGAGAGAGCGAGAGCGAGCGAGAGGGACACTCCAAGAGCAGCAACCCCTCAGGATGATGCATTGTTGTTCCACACAAGGGCCATCGAGAATCCCAACAAATACGCGCTTGCTGCCTTGAGATACAAGCGCGCCGAGTTTTTCCCGAAACGCGAGCTGGCGTTCAGCCGATTTTTCACAACAGCACAAAGAAAATCCAATTTGCAGTGAAGAGAAAACCGCAGCGTACGATACTATGACCCAAACAGAGGTGCTTAAGAAATCAGAAATACGTCAATGACGTCGCGAAAATACGTACAAGCATTTCGTATGAGTCGTGAACAAGGCGGAATATTCCGACGGCCGGTTGTCGGCGCGGCTGAGTTTCGAAAAGGCAGCCGGACAACGAAATGATGAGTGACAGGTGCGGCTCAGGAGGCAACGCCCTCCACTCCCGCCGGACACGGAAAAAAAAACAAGCGGGATCGGAGCGTGGCAATTTGTTGGTTTGAGCGATTTTCTGCTTCCTACCGATCTCGTGTCGGATCTCGGTGGGTGATGGAGGGATCTTGAGTGAGGATGTAGCAAAAAAATTTTTGAATGTTTGGCGTCCATTGAGGATTTGGCCCGTCCGGCTCTTCATCACTTTTGACACGGTGATGTGTCATCGCTGACGCTGGAAAGGTAATGCGCAAATCAAATCAAATTTAGCATCTTCCTCAGCATGAGCGCTGACAAGCTCGCGTGTGCCACCAACTGCTAAATCAGGGGGTGTCAAACTCATTTCGCATTGTGGGCCACATTACGGGCTGGGTAGATGTCAAGTGGGCCAGACCATTAACATGATACCATACTGTGCTATAAATAGCCAAACTAATATGTCTTTCCTTTGTTTTGGTCGAAAGAAGCACAAGAACATTCGGAAAATGTTGACATTTAATGAACATATCTTTTGCAAAACGTTTCATGAAGCACCTTCGATTTTCTTCGACAAATGTGCAATTGACTTTTCTCATTCGTATCGCAACTGCTCCCCACTGATTGCGCAAGGGCACAAAACCTTAACACGTCATTGGTATTGAAAAATATAGAAATGCATTTTGAGATGAAAGGAGATTGACAAAGAAAGGAATTTTTTACAACCATTTACACACACGCATACAAAATCTAAATGTACAATAATAACCTCGTTTATCAGGGTTAATGGGGACCAAAACCACCCACGATAAACGAAAATCCGGGAAGTAGCGACCGATTAACATACCGTATTAAAAAAAAAAAAAGCCCCACATGGGCCTTAGCGCTTGAGCAGAGCGCACTAACACACACACACACACACACACACACACATGCACACAAGCCAGCGATCCTGCTTGTGCAGCAGACGTGTTTATGATTAGTCAATTAAGACAATTAAGGATGAAAGAGACCTGCTTTTGTTTTTATAAGCCTCCTCTCTCTCTCTCTCTCTCTCTCTCTCTCTCTCTCTCTCTCTCTCTCTCTCCTTCTCTCAGCAACACACATACCTGCATACGTGCACGCACACACACACACACACGTGCCCCACGTGGACCTTCGCGCTTGAGCAAAGTGCGCACACACTAGCACGCATAGTAAACAACACGTAGACACAGATTTTTGCGGACTTTAAAAATAAAATAAAATAATAATAATCATAATTTTTTTTTAATGAATATGTTTGAAAAAATCCGCGATGCACCGAAGCCGCGATAAACGAACCCGCGAAATAGCGATGGATCACTGTAATCCCTGCCGACACCTTACAAACGAAGGAGAGTGCTATTAAATGTGTAAGGAATAAAGTCTTCACATGTCCTTGATGGCGTCTGCTGTGTTGGGTGAGTCTGTCTTGAGTGACAGACTGCGACTGCTCTTGTCTTCTACTGTGAACAAAACAGTGTGCCCCCCCCCTAGCGGATACTCCACGAATTGCACCTTATCAAAAATATTCCTTATGTGTCTTTTATGCATATTTTCACTTTTAAATGATCCTGCGGGCCTGACCGAACCTCCTTGGGGGCCGATCCCGGCCCGCGGACCGTATGTTTGACACCCCCCCGTGCTCAAGTATCAAGCATCGGAAAGCGGAGGCGCGGAACACTTTCTCCCCGCAGAACAAATTGAGCACTCGTCGCGTAAAAAGCTGCTCGAAGTGACATGAAAATGATGATTTTTTTTTTTTTTTCTGCCCACGCAGAAAACAGTCCGTTAACCACATGCTGCTGCTGCATCAGGAGAATCCTCGGGCTGGAAAATACATTCTTGAAGTGTTTTTTTTTTTTATCCCTTTCCACCCCCTCCACAATGAACACTTCTGGCCTTTTCATCGTTTGCAACTAATCCTTCTGGTACAGAAAGTAGATGATGAATTAAGCTACTGACTTATTCAACTCGAAGCGCCCCCCCCCCCCCCCCCCACCACACACACACATTCCAGTCAGCCCCCACAAAGGGCGCAGTTCAGGGTAATAACAGCTTGAGCATCTGTCACGAGGTGCATCGGGGTCTGTTGCTTTGACCATCTGCCGCCGAGAGATTTCCCCCCCCCCCCCCTGGTCGAGCCACAGTGCCTCCATCCTAACATTTCCCTCCCGCGCTGTCTCCTCAGATGAGGGCCCGTACGCAAAAGGAAGCAAGCAGTCCGGGGCATCTGACCAATCCCATTTCTCCCAGCGGCGCAGCCTTTCAGGTACAATTTAGTCAAACAAACGTGACTCTGCATCATTTTCATTTCGGTCTGCGGACGGATGCGCGTGCCGCGTGCCGCGTGCGCTCCACCTGCACGGCTCATCCACTGCGGTGGGGGGGGGGTGGGGGGGGGGGAATGCTTGTGTCGCGTGTGTGTCATGAGTAATAAACCACAGGTGACAAAAGTACTCACACTCTGTATTTAAGTGCAGGATGCAGCAAACAAAATATATTCTGTTCAAAGCGGTGCTACTGATTGAACTCGTACGCAGTTTTCATGAATATAATAATAATAATAATAATACATTTTTTTTATAAGTGCCTTTCAAAACACTCAAGGACACCTTACAATCAAACAAAAGCAATAAATCCACAGATAAAATAATAAATAATAAATATAAATAAAATAATAAATATAAATAAAATAATACATGTAAATAAAATAATGCATATAAAAATAAATAAATAAAATATAAATATGACAGTATGGGATTTTTTTTCCGTAACTGTACTGTATTTTTTTTTCAACACAATAAAAAAACAGTACCTTTCACTCATAAATATAATAATAATAATAATAATAATACATTTGATTTAGAAGCGCCTTTCAAAACACTCACGGACACCTTACAATCAAACAAAAGCAATAAATCCACAGATAAAATAATAAATATAAATAAAATAATACATATAAATAAAATAATAAATAAAATAAAATAAAATATAAATATGACAGTAAGGGATTTTTTTCCCCCATAACTGTACTGTATGTTTTTTTTTAACACAATAAAAAACAGTACCTGTCACTCATAAATATTATAATAATAAATAATAATACATTTTATTTAAAAGCGCCTTTCATGCCACCCAAGGACACTGTACAGAAAATACAATGTAAAAAATAAATAAGAGAGATATTGTATAAAAACAGGACATAAAATCACAAAAAATGGAAGGAATGGAAGAATTATGTATTGTAGGCAGTCCTGAACAAGTGTGTTTTTAGACGGGACTTGAAAGTGTACAGTTTTAGAGGTCCGGAGGTAAATTGTTCCAGCTTGAGACCAAGTTGGGTCAAATCCTCAGAATTAAAATCAACTCATTGAAGGGTTCATAATCATTATCATCTTAAAAATCAATTGCATTTGCATGACCGATGGTGCAAGGCGGCCTCGGCCCACGCCACATGCACGGCTGTCGATATCATCCGCAAGGGGAGAGCTTGCAGTTTACCGGCAAGTCTGTTTCTGTCGAGGGTGGCATCCTCGGGTGCACTGCGCTCGTTAATGCCCTGATGATTTTCATGCAAATGAGGCCTGCAGGATTGGTCTGGAAAAGACTACTCCCATCCCACAATGGCACGCTAACACCTCATTCCGCCCGATTCTGCTGTGCAAAGTCTAGCAAAATAAGCAAAGAAAACTCCAAATAGGGCCCTCTGTGTTACTGTGTTATTTTGCAATTCCAGATGAGGCTGTTTTTTAGGCTGGCGCAAAACGCAATGTGTATGTGGAGAAGCATTCTTGTAGCGGGGAACATTAATCCTCCTAAATAAGGCCATGGACTAATAATGTGAGCCACAGGCCACAAGAATTGAGGATGACACTAAATCGACATCTGAGGGGAGGCTGAAATCCATTTTGTAGTTCTCATCATCATCATCAAAAGCTGCTTTTTTTTTCTGTGACTGACACAGAAGGGCGAAGAAGTGACAAAGGAAATGTTCTTTCGGAGGACGGCAAGGTTTGGTTGTGTCAGACCGAAGCTGAATTGATTGAATTGAATACTGAATTGAATACAACTTTCTTGTCAAATGTGCTGTACGTATGTGTAACATACAGCACAGATGAAGCTAACGCTAACGCTCTATCCGCCGTCTGGTGGCTCCACAGAAGAGTACCAAGGAGTGACCACGGTGGATCTAATGAAAAGGGAAGGCAGCAACCTGGGGCTCACCATCTCCGGGGGCTCCGATAAGGATGGCAAGCCCAGAGTGTCAAACCTACGGCCAGGTGGGCTGGCTGCCAGGTGAGATCTGCGCGCGCGCTCCGTGATGCGGCTTGAGAGCGCGCAGCCACGCCAGGCTGTCCGCAGCACTTAGATCCGCTTGCGCAAACATGCTTGGGCTGCAAAGTTACACGCGCTCACCTGCGGGACTTGGCTGTTGTGTTCGGTCAGCTTTGATGCCGACGCAGATTTCGCCACACCGTTTCCTCGTTCTAAAGCGGGGGTCGGCAACATGCGGCTCCAGAGCCGCATGCGGCTCTTTAGCGACAGCTAGTGGCTCCCTGGAGCTTTATAAAAAAATGTTTGAAAGTGGAAAAAGATTTTGATAGTAGGCTAATATAGCTCAAATCGATCTAGCTACATGTTGCAGCTCCGAAAAAGGAGAGCTGTGGTGTTGGTTTTTTAAAAACGGACACTTTATTTATGCTTTTCACAGTCTCGACAAACACAGGCAAAAGACAGCGTCCGAAAACCGGAAATTAACGATCACTTCACTGACACAAAAAAAAATCATGATCTTTCTCTTAATGAAAGAAAAATATGGATACATCCATCCATCCATCCATTTTCGCGAACAAACTCGCTTCAGGTCCTCCTAGGCGCGGGGGGTGCTGGAGACCTAAAACCCAAAAAGCCGTCTCTCGGGCAGTAGGCGGGTCCGGTTCCACCATCGAATGGTTGCCAAGCAGACACAGAGAAACTCCACGCTCTACAACGAAATCATGTTTGGAGCACATTTTTCACACAGGGACTTTGAGTGGGGGACGAGCGCCATCTCCCCCGCGTGTTCGTTGTCTTTCGGACGAGGAGAATGTTGGTTCTTCAGGAATACCGGAGCTGGAGGCAAAACAGTCATCTTTGAAGCTTTTAATTTAGTTTACTGCAGTTTACGAATCGATTCGGGCTCCTGAGGGGTCCAGATTTGAATCATGGAAGCAGAAAAATCAGTCACACAGGGAGTAAATGAGGGGCCGGCAGTCCTGGGACGAACCCGGTACAGTTCTCTGCACTGTGACGACGTGCAACCACTCTGGACTGTGGCACAAATGATGGATTGGAGCATTTCCCTCAACTTGACAGCCTTGCGTGTCGATGGGAGTACAGGAACTCGCAGGTGTCCAAGTCCAGGCGCGGGGAGTCAGCAAAATACTGAGACGCTGTTGAAGTGCTTCAAGATGTTCGAGAAATCAATAGTTCTCATGTAAGCGGGTCCGGCATAGTCCCTCATCAATGTTAAGCATTCTGAGACTACAGTGAAACTCGAAAAAGTGGTGGGGGTGAGGGACATGTTTGCAGCAAGAAACAGCATTTTATTCAAATCCAACTAAAAGATAGGAATCACATGTCAACACTCTCGCAAATTTGATCTCCGATGTAAACACACACACACACACACACACACACACAACACACACACACACACACACAAACGTATGTGTACAATAACAAATACTTCCTGGACTACTGCGCAAGTGTAAACCAGTGTGGTGGTTGCTGTTGCCGTTTCCGAACGAAGCAGTAGAGGTCGCTGTTGGATTACACTTTGTTGTAGTGAATCTCGTCGCGAGGCAAGAGGAGAGAAAAAGATTTTGTAAAACGCAACAGGGTTTTTTTTTTCGTTGTATTGGGGGCAGGAAAGTGGGAATGGTGTTAATGTATGAAGATTTTTTTTCACACTAGGGGGTATTTTCACCTATGTAGGTTTCATTGTAGAGGAGTTTCGCCGTATGATTGGCCCCATTTTACTCAAGTCAACGGCGCGCCGGCAAAATGTCGCGGAAAAAAAGTCACGTTTTGTGATGATGAAGCGGCGTATGACGCGCTTGGTGGACGTGTGAGCTAATTTACTGAGTGGAGACTCATGCGGACGGACAAGGGGAGAGACCGGCGGTGACATCGTGTGATGAGAGCCGACTGGATGACACACACGCCAGTCGGCTCCGCTCGTTCGCATGTCTGCGCGCCCGCCCTGTAGCGTCCATCGGCAAGCGGCCCGGAGGTGAGAAAAGAAAAGGGGTCAGGAACCACGCCATTAATTAGTCCTGCGATGACTTGCAAGATGACTCCAAGCTGTCACAAGAGAGGTGACATGTTCACGGACATTCTTGGGGTCTACATTTTGGCAAGTGTCCAAAAAATGTCAAGCTTTCACCTGCAGAAGTCGTCATTGCTATATGATACGTTCAAATCATTATGCCCTGATTTCTTGATAAACATCTTCTCACCTCCCACCAGGTGTGACCAACTGAATGTAGGAGACCACATTAAGTCAGTGAATGGCATCAATCTGCGCAAGCTTCGTCACGATGAGATTATCAGCCTCCTGAAGAACATCGGGGAGCGCGTTGTCCTGGAGGTGGAGTACGAGCTGCCTCCGTTACGTACGTCAAGTCTGCCTGCAGTCGAGATCCAAAGTCTCCACACCGCTGTTCATAAAACGAGGCTTTAAGACCCAAAATAGATCGGTCATGAATATATATAATGTAATATATCATTTTTGGGGGGGGGGGTGGTACGTTTGCGCACCTCCCCTTATAACGGGAATGCGGCTGTGTCCAGAATGAACCAGTCACCTTCAAACTCATGTTAAATGGCCGCCAGGATAAGTGAGGTGATGGGTTCTATCAAACATAACTTTTGGTGTTCTGCCTGAAAAGTTCAACTTTAGTTTCATTGCTTTCGAAACACGTGGGCAACTGTGTTATGATCCGACGAAATCAAGGTTGAACTTTCTGGCCACAGGCTAATTCCAAAAGGTATCTTTGGTGCAATCACAACACAGGCTCATCACCGTGAGCACACTACCTGGGTTTCAAAACGTAACATGGTGGCAGATCTACGCTGGCTTGTGTTTAACATGATTACACGTTATTTTATTCATCCTTTTTTTTTTTTTACTTCCCCCCTCAAAAAAATATGATCTATCGATTGTGCTAGCGCGCGAGCTAGCTCGAACTAGCGCGCGAGCTTAGCTCGAACTAGCGCGCTAGCTTAGCTCGAACTAGCGCGTGAGCTAGCTCGAACTAGCGCGTAGCTAGCTCGAACTAGCGCGCGAGCTATATCGAACTAGCGCGCTAGCTTAGCTCGAACTAGCGCGCGAGCTAGCTCGAACTAGCGCGCTAGCTTAGCTCGAACTAGCGCGCGAGCTATATCGAACTAGCGCGCTAGTTTAGCTCGAACTAGCGCGCTAGCTTAGCTCGCTAGCTCGAACTAGCTCTCTCTCTCTCCTTCTCTCTGAATAGAGACATTATTTTAATAAATATCAAAAATTTAAAAACGTTTTGAAAATGATTTATCATTTTAAATCCCCCCCAAACCTGGCATTCAAACAGAGTTGTTTTGCGGACATTTTATTTCCATTGTATCAACTGTATACGATGTCTTGCAAATGCTGGTTCTAATTGAGTGGACTTTGTTTTCCTCTGGCAGTCCAGACTCCATCGGGAGTCATAAGCAAAACCACAGAGGTGTGTTTGCTCAAAGAGGGCAACAGTTTTGGCTTTGTCATGAGAGGTACGTCGATGAGCATCTCTTTTCTTGTGTTGTTGTTGTTCTTGAAAATGATGTCGCCGGTGGTTGTTCTTTTGGTCTTCCCAAGGGGGCTTTCACGAGGACTGGCGCAGGTCTCGTCCTCTGGTGGTCACTCACGTCAGGGCCGGGGGTCCCGCTGACAGGTATGAAACGATCGTATTCACGGTCGGGGACGTTTTCGGTGCATGCTTATGCTGTATTTGGTTCTTCAAAACGTCAAGTTTTTATGACAAATTGTACAATTGGCTCATGCTAATGAGCAACTCGATTTGGAAGAATACAGCTTGTAACTTGGTTGTACGTTAGCATTGTGGTATCGCATGAGCGGCTTACATTTCGGTCATCATCATCATCATCTGAACAGATTTTTTTTTTTTGTATCACGTTAGTTCATTGATTTATTTAACATTAACGTTAAGAAGCCACGATCGAAGCCGAACACAATGGAGACTATTTGGAAATGTAGTTTTCGCATTTTTTTGAAGCGTTTCCAACCCGATGATCTCAACACCGGTTGGGCATCTCCCACATAAACAACCGGAAGCCGTCTGGTGGGACGTTGGGAACGGTGGGGGGCTGACGACCGTGCCTTTCGAGCGTTTCGTGCAGCTGTCTTTGCTCAGACCCGCATGAACGCAGCACACGCGGCGCGCGCGGTGCCTTTTCTCTCAAGCAGAAAGGCCGCCGCCGCTCCTCCTCCTCGGGCGAACTCGACGTCACACTTTTGCCCTCATGGAAAAAGTGGGGCCTGAGCACCTTGGCGCTCATGTTTTCCCCTCTCTTGTCTTTCTCAAGGGAGGGCACAGTCAAGGCCGGCGACAGAATCCTGAGCCTCGACGGCATGCCTTTAAACCGAGAGAAGCATGCTGACGCGTTGACCATGCTGATGCAGAGCAGCCAGGAAGCTTTGTTCCTGATCGAGTACGACATCTCCGTCATGGGTGAGCGCACACGCCCGCACGCGCCCGCACACGCGTGTGCACGCGCGGGCGGAATATGTGGAGGCACGGTCGGACGGCGTTGCTCCGAGGCGAAATCATGTGGCCGTTTGGCTGCGCGCAGCAGGGTGAGGCTCGGCGCTGGAGATGCCACCAGGGGAGTCACTCGGGCCCAAGAGCAAGAAGGAAAGCGTGTGGGTGGGGGTTGGGGGGGGGGGGGGGATTAGCATCATGTGTGGCTCTCTCTCTCTCCAACCTCTGCGGGCCTGCCTTTGCTTTTGTTAACGAGCACGTTTTCCTAGCGTGACCGATATAAAAAAAAATAAAATAAAAATAAAAAAAAGAAAGAAAATGCCGCATATGAACAGTCGACGAGCATTAACGTGCCTCCGAGCTCCGGTGATGCCACGGTGACGAGATGTCAAGCTGCACCCCCCCCCCCCCTCCACTGCTGTGCCGCTGATGACATGAGAGATGCACAAGAATGGATTTTATCCACCGCTGGTCCCTAAGAGTCATTGTTGGATGATTCACACCCCAGCGCGTTGGGGTTGACGAGTCCACCCTCCGTTTTTCCGACAACGGCAAAACTCCGAATCTGCTGGGTCAAGATGATTCTTTCTCATAAATTCCGCAGCTGCCCAGTGATTTTTTTTTTAGACTCGATGTAACCAAAACGAACCAAAAGCCACAAAAAAAGAGGAGATTGCGGAATGTCACCTCTTACTCCCGTTATAAGGTCGCCGGAAAGAAACACATTTTTCAATTTCGTGTTCAATTTTACAATGATGAAAAAATGAAAAAATCTAAAATTTTTGGTCGGAATACTGAATTGGTCGAGAACCGAGACGTTCAAACATCGACTTGATAGCAGCTTGATAGCAAAATTTCATCCTAAAGGTGACTCATCAAACCGTCACATCATTAACCCTCATGCAGTATTTTTAAGCGGCTGCATGAAGGGTATTAGGTCCCAAAAATGTCCCTCTTCCAATGTGCAACAACTTTTTTCACTTTTAATTGTTTTTTCACTGTAAACCCCTCAAAATGGTCAGTGGGAATTGGCCAAGACATCGATATACATCCTATGCAAAAATTTCAGCTTCGTGGAGTTATTTGTCACTGTTTTGTCTGTGGTGTCCATTTGTCCAACAGTCCAAAATCGTCCAAAGTGTCCAAAATGTCCAATTTTGGGATCATTACTGCATGGGGGTTAAGTGCCAATCCCAGCTGACTTTGAGCAGATTTACAAACAAACAAACAAACAAACCAAAACAAAAATGCATCTATATTGAAGACATTTAAAAGCAAAGAAAAAGCTCACACTGAAGAAACACCAGAATTTAAGACATAAAGTAAGTAGGAGCACAGCTGGCCCTCGGCGAGATTTGATCTCCATCGACGATTTACAGCCCCTTAAAAAACGAAATGCAATAGCATTGTTTTTGCCGGTGGCTTTAATTTCTTAAGCAACGTGTCACCACATTTATATGCAAGTATGAATAATAGAACGACTCTTAGCGCAACATTTTAAAGTCCTGTTCATAAGTGAATAAATCATATAAACAAATCACAACCATTCAAACGTGTAAATGACACAGGAACTCTGTAAGTTATCGGATTAAAGACAAATATTTGAATTTTCCGGATGGTGTTGGTATAGTTCGGATATATTCTTTATCCTCCGAGTGGTCATTTTTCTTATCCACAAAAACACTTAAAAAAAATTTTTTTTTACCAGAGGCTGTTTTGGATTAAAGTATTTGAAGTTCGGAGACTGGTCACCGAACGAACCAGACAGTTGACACAATTTGTCGTCTGTGTTAAGTGACATGTTGGTGCTCACCAGGAATTGCATAAGCAAAATTGCACAAATTTTCACTTGAAAGAATAGTGAACAATCTTGGGAATTTTTTTCTGTTAAAGTTTCCCAAATAGTGTGTAAATTGAATACACTTCATCTTCAGCATGTTTAGTGCCACTTTTGTACGTGACCACGCCCCCTTGCCCCAGCCACGCCCCCTTGCCCCAGCCACGCCCCTTTCCCGGCCACGCCCCCTTCCGCTTTTTTTTTTCCCCCATCACTAGCCACTTTCATCCCTGAATGTAAATGACATCCTAACTTCTCCTCAGCTGCCGGTGAACCTGGCCGATCTTCGGGCCACTTTTCTCCAGATTGTCGCTACGTTTCTCCATTTTCCGTTTTCTCTTCTCTTATTTTCTTCCCTTTTCTTTCTTACCGCTATTTTTTATTTTTCTTCTTCGTGACAGGGGTTCACTTTGGCCTGGGGAGTCAAGTTCAGCATTCGCTTCAGTGATATGTGGCGCCATCTAGTGGCGTGAATATGTATAATGCCTAGACCCCGAATATAAGACCACCCCCCACTTTTTCAGTCTTATTTCAATGCAAAAAAAAAAACACCGTCTTATATTCGGGCCAATGCAATAGCTCTCTTGGTTTGATGCTCCCGGGCCGAACTTCTTGTTCCGTCCGAAAACGTGCGCTACTTGTTGCAGAGGCGGTGCAACGCGCCTCAGGGCCCTCTGCTCGTGGAGATCGTGAAAGGGGCCTCGTCCAGTCTGGGCCTCAGCCTCACCACATCCGTCTACAGGAACAAGCAAGTGATCATCATCGACAAGATCAAGCCGGCCAGCGTGGCCGAAAGGTGACGCCTAGTACAGTACCTCATCCCGTGTCTTAAGAATCCACCACCGACAGTAAAAATGTCTGCCGGCTGTGCGTGTCATCCTGTCAGGTGCGGAGCGCTGCACGCAGGCGACGCCCTGCTGACGATCGACGGAACCGGCGCGGAGCACTGCTCTCTGATGGAGGCCTTGCAGCTTCTGGGGAACGCCGGCGATGTGGTCAGACTGGAAATCCTACCATCCGGTCAGAGCAGACTGCCCGTCCGACCGCAAGACACGGGTAAGACCTGGCGGACAACTTGAGGGTGGAGCTAAAAAGTCTCCGCCCCCCCGCTCTTCAATTACCTCCAGGTTCAAAACCTTCCCCGCCAACAGTCTGACCTATCATCTGTACAAATCGTCCGCATGTTAAAAAGGCGATATCATGATGTTGCAAAAGTGATGACACCCCCCCAATAAGTAACGTTCTGCCTCCAAGAATGAATGACATTCAAATTCATTTGGAATCCACGTCACTTGTCAACATTTCAAACGGCTCTCATGAGCCCAAAACACATTTGGAGCTGTTCTAGTAGGCTTTTCCTGACGTTTAGTCTGGTGAACGCTATTGTGTTTGCACCAAATGGAAAAAAGTCAGCGGACCCTGACAAAATCTTTCAAACACATCTGAGGGGGGCGTCAACAGGGGCGTGTAGGCCTTTTTTTTATTTCCCGCCGTATGTCAAAATCCTGCTGATGACTTAAAAAATGTGCTCCGGCTTCCTTTCACGTTCCCCCAAAAGCATTAATTTGACTCCAAATTGTCCCTTTGGATGCTTCTTGCGATTGGCTGGCAAACCGGTCCAGAGTCACTCGGCATCGGTCGCAGCACAGCCACAACTCCAATGAGCCGTCGCGGATGGATGGATGGATGGATGGATGGATGGATGGATGTGAAGCATGGGCCTTCGGTTACAGTGACTGAACATTACGAGCGCGGAATTTTACAAGTGGCCAATCTCCGTGGTGCGGTTGCGCTGTCCAAATCTGTCTAATGAGGTGTGCACTCTGGTGGATACAAACAGCAAAGCGATCGCACACTTGTTCCTTGTGTGCCTGCTCCTGTTTTTGTGGCTTGCCAGCTGTGGGGGCTGAAGGCGAGAAAAAAAAACAACAAATAAAAAAATAGGCTGGCATTTCTCATTTCAAAGTCAGCCCCGGAATGGCTTTTGTGCCTTTGTCGGGTCATTTTGTCCACTCTGCAGCCTTTTCGCTGTCCCGCTGCCGTTTGACAAGCACAATCTTGTGACAGAGTTGCTCGCCGAGGCCGAATCCGATTTTTTTCCCCTTGCTGAAGTCAGACCTCCTGTAGTCTCGAGTTAGATCGCAAAAGTCGAACCACATTTTGACAGCTCGTTTACCCCCTAAGAAGCATGACCATATCATGCGGCGACTTTAATCTCCTGTGGTGGGAGGGTGGGGTTGGGGGGGGGGGGGTTGATATGGCCACTATGAGATTAGGATTTAAAAATTTTTTTTTTTTAAACCAATCCAGAAAGAGCATTTATTTCTGAAGGCGCCTCCTCCCTGGTGCCGAGACCTTCATCCGGCAAGGGCCAGTGCTCTCCCGGACGATCTGATTTCAGGTGACTGGTCCCCCCCCCCCTCAGTGGGCCCGACGTATCATGCGCTCGCGTCGTCATCGGCGGTCGCCGCAAATCCGCTTCCCAATGCGAGCAAATTGTGGCAGATTAGATCCCCCGCTGGGGGAGTAGCAGGGATTACTGTCACGTTTAGCTTGCAGTGACACGCGTCCTAACGAATCGGTTTGGCAAGCGAATTATTGGGGGTGCTTCCCACACACCAGGTCAGCGGATTTCACGAGAACGCCTCGTAGTTCGCCGAGCGAGCTGTCCGCTCGATGCGTCCGATATGAGACTTTGTAGTTTAAGTCGAAGACACACTTGAGTTACTGACTCCTGTTTGTTGTCAAAGTCACAGGGTCTTTTAAAAAAATAATCATAAAAATATTGTTATGGAGACCTTGATATTACACCACAAACCACTCGAGGTCCCCACACCCCTGCTTGAGAAATCGTCCGGTGATTCCCAAATCAGTGTGCCGTGGGAAAAGGATCACATTTCAATGAGTGCAGTAGATTGTTTGACCATACATCTATGCTAGCGCCCTCTAGTGACTGATGGAACAAAATAAACACGACACGAGGTTTGTCTGTCGGCTCCATTGCTGGAGTCTGACGTCAGAAAAAAATGGCCACAGAGGAAGTCCAAGCGGAAGTTGGACGTGCTGACCACTCCCACAAAGTTTGCTCTTTCTTTCTTTCTTTCTTTCTTTCTTTGAAAAGCGATATCGCCGCCATCTGCTGGTCATTAGCTGAGCTGCAGTGTGTTGGTTTACGGATTTAGCGTGTAGCTAGCATGAGGCACGTCACTATAAATTGAGGGGTTCGTTGTTT
This sequence comes from Hippocampus abdominalis, assembly GCA_018466805.1. Lineage (NCBI taxonomy): Eukaryota > Metazoa > Chordata > Actinopteri > Syngnathiformes > Syngnathidae > Hippocampus > Hippocampus abdominalis. The sequence continues at coordinate 35,392,199 of CM031694.1, read as the reverse complement.
TTAGTGGCTAGCTCTACTTTAAGAATGGGCAAAAGGAGAGATGGAATCATTTGAATGCAGTTTTATTAAAAGGGAGGGGGGAAAAAAGGACAACTCTTTCGCTACTAAAACACTTCCTGTTTCCTTCAGCCAATCAGACGCTCTCAACATAATCGCGTTGAAGGAATTATCAAAGAGAATATAATTTCGGTAATTTTAACATCAAAGACAATACTGTAATGTTCAAACATAAAATGATAATCGTTAACAATTTTTTTAAAAAGCTTATGTAAGTTGAGAGGTTCGTAGGGTTTTGGATGGATTGCTCTACGTTCGGAATGGGCAAAAAAGGGGGAGTGGACTTGGTTTGAACGCAGCTCTTTTTATTTTTTTCAACTTCTTCCTCGTAACTCCTTCCGGTAACGACCAACCTTCCTGCTTTCCTTCGCCAATCAGATGTAAGCAACATAAGAATATTTCAGAAAGTATTAAACAGAATATAATTTAGCAAATATAAGCAACATAAAAGAATATAATGCTCAAATATAAAATTATAATAATTAACAATTTAACAAAAGCTTACATTTACATCACCGTTTGACATAATCGCTCCCGTGGTTGAGTGTCCTTTTAATGTTTCATTTTTCAGCCCAAGTCACAAGGGCCACATGGAATGAGGCGGCGGTTCGGCTCTGGCCCAAAGGCCTCGAGTTTGACACCGGTCCAATTAGACGTGAAGCCTTCGGCTGTGCCCAATTAGGGCGGAAGGCTTCCTGCTGCCGCCGGACAGCAGCAGCAAGGTGCCCAGCAGCCAACTGGCGCAAACAAAACGTCCTTTTCAACCCGGGGGCTTTTTTTTTTTTCCAAAATGGCGACATGGACACGCTTTACCAATTTCGTGGCCGTTTTTGGGAAGTTTGCCCGTCCACGTAAGATTCCGTGTTCTCCCCTCCCACCGCTTGCCGTCCGTGTGCGTCAAACATTCGCGAGGCCGGTTTAGTCGCAACCAAAAACAATCAATCTCAATGACTCTGCTCTGAATAATCTCCCGGGCACTTTGCGTTTTGATCCCATTTTAGAGCGGGGAACCCGAGTGTCATTTTATGGGGAGGCTTTAGAAACGCGGCCGACTCGAGAGTGGGTCCGCCTCGTTCATTCGTGCCCGCTTGTCGCCGCAGTATTTTTAGTTGTTTTTTTAAATATATTTTTTTATAAATACATTGCACTCCCCTAGCCCTACACACAATCACATATACACGTTTAAAAAGTAAGATTCAACGTTATAAAATTGATTTTTTTAAAAAATGGTGACGATACACTGTTCAAGGAAGGGTTAAAGTAGATTGTTCTAGCAAAATATATTAATTTGTATGAATCAGGCATTGACATGAGGATAATGTAAAATATTCCTTATTTATATATTAAGGAAAAATTAGTGCCGAATATTTTAAAAATATTCGTTATTTATATATTATGGAAAAATGAGTGCCGAATATTTTACATATCCTCATGTCAATGCCCGATTCATACAAATTAATATATTTTGCTAGAACAATCTACTTTAACCCTTCCTTGAACAGTGTATAGTCACCATTTAAAAAAAATCAATTTCATAATATTGAATCTTAATTTTTAAACGTGTGTATGTGATTGTGTGTAGGTCTAGGGGGGTGCAATGTATTTATATACTTTTTTTTTTTTTTATACGTCACGATACACTTGGGGGGGGGGCTCCTGCAAAATCTCGTTGTAACAAGTGTGCAATGACAATAAAGTATTCATTCATTCATTCATTCAGTAAAAGTCCAGAAGAGCAGCCATCATCACTGGGACCAAAGCGGCAACGTGGGGCCGCCGCCGCCACCGCACGGCAGCCACGGCAGGACGTGGAGCAGCCCGAGCCACCCGCGCAAGCAGCAGGACCACAGCAAACGTAAGTGATGCTTGGTGACAGCCTTGCTGCATGCTGCACAATGAGCATGAACCAAAACTGTATTTTGTTTTGGAAAATTTAGCGCGCTCTTCGCCAACCCCTGTGCCACCAAAAAGAGCACCGGCAGTGCATTCAATGCCACAAATTAGTCTGAAATGACGTCATCTGTCTTTGTTAATCCGTCGATGCCAGTGACTTGAAGTGACGGGGACAACAATTAGAAGAGATGCTCGTCCACGAGATGGGTCCAAACGACGGCGCGTCATCATAATTAATGAAATAAAAATGAGTGCTAAAAAAAAAAAACTAAAACGACTCCACAACTAAAACTACATTTTTGTTTATGAAAGAACATAAAATTCTGTGGCTTAAAATCTAACTGACGTTTGTGGATTTAAACTCCCTGCTTAAAGTTAAAAACTAATGAAAAATCCCAAGCTAGAGTCAGCCTGGTCCCAGGCCCCTAAAATGTTTTTGTAAAAATCACCCCCAAAATGCTGTTTCATGTAAAATGAAGTACAGTCAAACCTCGGTTTTCGAACATCTCGGTTCTTGACCAAAAATGTGGAGTTTTTTTATGCCTCGGATGACGAACAAATTTGGGTTCTCGAACAAACTGAGCGCACTTGAATGCACCATTTGACTCCTCTCGCCTTCCTTACACGAGGAAGTGACGCTTTCTCGTGTCGCTTTCCATCGTGAGCAGACGTGATCAATAAACATTTTTATTTTAAAAAGAGCATAGTTTCGTTTTTTTCGAACAATTTCGGTTTTCGAACCGCCTTCTGGAACGGATTATGGACGAAAACCCAGGTTGGACTGTACTTGATTGCAAATGATAAAAATAGAAACATCCTCATGGACGGCGGGAAGAAAAACGGGTTCATGCTAATTTCATTGCATGCCCTGAGTTGCGGTACCGTGCACAGTCAGTTGTATTTAACTTTGACGCCCGATACTTTTGTCATGAATCGTCGACCATTCGGGCAATCGGATTCAATGAGCCACCTTAGACGTTTCTCAGGTAAAAAATGAGCCTCGGTCAATCGTGCTTGATACACTTGCAATGTGTCATGTCTGCGGCTGTGGTGAGCGCCGGCTTCTCCCCTTCCTCCGCAGCCGCCTCGGGTTTCGGCAGCCAGGGGAGCAGCACGCTGCCCTGCCCCGCCGCGCCCGCCGCGCCCACCAGCCCGAGGACCTCGACCGGCAAGAGGCGCAACAGGAAGGGGGACCACAAGAGCTCACGTACGACCCGCCGCCGTTGCTGCATTCGAGCCGACCGCCGGGAGCCGAAACGGGAAGTGCGACCGTCATTTTCACGACCGTACGCCGCAAATGGCCGCTAGCTGAAAAAAAAAATACGGTAGCATGCATGCACGTGAGCATGTTTTTAAAAAAGGCACCAAGAGTTTGGTGGTACTTTGTTGAAGTATTTCACACGTTATCCACTCCCGTTATTCATCCTGTCACAGGTGTCAAAAGTCGAGGCCTGGCCGGGGCCAGATCTGGCCCGCCACATCATGTGATGTGGCCCCCCGAAAGCAAATCAAACATGGCAACTTCAATCATGCTTGCTAAAATGTGGACCAAAATGTCAAATTCTCATAAATAAGAGAGACATTGTAAGCATTTTGTAGTTGCCAAACACCTCATGACAGTAAAAACAAGAATTGAATCAACTGTTATTTTTGACTTCTTTATATGATTTCAGTCATAATGGCCTTCCAAGTCGGAATCAGAATCGCCTTTATTGTCATTGTATAGCTGACAACGAAATTTGGGTGCCACTCCTTTAGTGCATTTCGGAAAAAAATGAAATAATAAATCGAATTAAATAAAATAACGGTCAAAATAATAAGTCGAGTACCGTATTTTTCGGATTATAAATCGCAGTTTTTTTTTCATAGTTTGGCCGGGGGTGCGATTTATACTCTGGTGCGATTTATGTGTGAAATTATTGACACATTTTTATATTATTTCACATGCTATGTTCACACTAAACCGCCAGAGGGCGCGCTAGGCCCGTTGATAAGTCAACAATGAGTGACGTAAATGATGTAGAATAAGAAGCGGCGCATCGTCTACCTTCCCGAGTTGAGAGTTGTTTAAAAGTGACACCGAGGATTAAGATTTCGTTGAATTTAGTGATTTGGAGAGACACTGATGCTTTGGTAAACTTGTTAGCATGTTCTTTACGCAATAGTTACCTGAATAAGTCTTTAATATGTTAGTTGAACATCCCAGGCATGTTCGTTGTTTATGCGTCATGTAACGTTGGCTTGTAACATACTTATTCAGCCTCTATTTTTATTTTTATTTGCCTTTCAAGATGACATGTCTGTTCTTGGGATTGGATTTTATCACATAAATTTACCCGAAAAATGCGACTTATACTCCAGTGCGACTTGTGTATGTTTTTTTTTTTTCTTCTTTATTATGCATTTTATGGCTGGTGCGACTTATACTAAGGAGCGATTTATAGTCCGGAAAATCTGGTACAACATAATTGTCAAATGTGCTGTATTTGCAACATAAGGCAAATGCTAACTAAAATGTGGCCCGCGACGAAAATGGCGTTGACATCCATGATCTTGTGTATCTGAAACAAACGGTTGGGAAGTTCATTGTCAGAAATGAGGCCAACTTTTGCGAAAGCTCCGAACAACAACGACGCAAGCGGCCGCACGTTAGCGAACTGTGGATTTGCCGCTCTTTAATTCTCTGGCGGCTGCTCGATGGCTTCAAGTTTGGACTGCGCTTCGTGGGCGCGTCTCTTCATCGGTGCCATTTTCTGGGCTCCGGAGTCGTTTGGCCCAATTTGCGTAGCGGCATTCTCTCCAGCTCCTGGTGGGCATGCCCTTTAGTGGCATAAGCAGCGTGTCTGCGTGACATCGGAGAGTCCGATTTTGGAACTTGCTGCGGCCATTTTGGAGACTATTTCAGACTTTTAAGTGCGCCCTCCGATCGTGAAAATACGGTCCATAGAGTGGGAGAGCAATGGATGGCTGCATAGAGCTGTCAAGGAAATTGTTACCAGCAGGATGTGTTTTTAGTTCTATTCGTGTAGGTCGCCTGTTTGATGGCGTTTGTTTATTTTGGGCCGAATGACTCATTTCTTTTCTGTCACTGTGTTAAACTAGCACATGTCTTAAATTTCCTCCATATTGCGTTTATTCTCCTCTCATCTCTGCCCCATCTCTGGCTTAGTGTCGCTGGCATCCAGTTCCGTGGGGCCGGGGGGCCAGGTTTTTCACACGGAAGCCAGCGAGGTGGTCCTGAGGGGGGACCCGCTGACCGGTTTTGGGATCCAGCTGCAGGGGGGCGTCTTCGCCACAGAAAGTCTTTCGGCTCCTCCCGTCATCCGCTTCATCGAACCGGACAGCCCGGCCGAGAGGTAACGCGCAGGCACCGAAGAAGAAGGGGCAAGACGGTCGGGGGGGGGGGGGGGGGGGGGTCACCTTGAAGTGCAAATCAGTCACTCAGTCAGGCAATGACACATCAGGGCGAGCTAATTTTAGCCGCATGAGTGTTTGGTTTGAAGGCAGACGCATTAGCGATGCATCACGCTGATAGAAATGAGGCCGACGGACAAAGAGCGCGACATTTAGCTCTGGCTTTGTTACGCTTCCGAACAACACATTGCGGAAGCATCGAGCGGCAAAAACGCTTTGCTCTCACTGAGGACCGAGTGGATGATGCACTGTGAACGCTTTCTGCCCGTTCACTACAATAAGATAAGATAACCTTTATTTGTCCCACACTGGGGAAATTTGCAGTCTACAGCAGCAAAATTGGGGGGGGGGGGGGGATTTGATTATTCTGAACCCCCAAACTGCCAATTACAACAAAAAAAATCATATAATATACAGTCAAACCTCGGTTTTAATACTTAATCCGTTCCAGAAAACCATGTTTCCCATTGGAATCAATGTAAAATGTTTTAATCCGTTCCAAGTCAAGAAAACAACTTTTTAAAAGCACTTTTTTTTTTTTTTACAATTTCACACCATAAACTGTACAAATGTAATGGGAGATGACCAATTTTAACATTAACATGGGGGGGGGCACAAAGTGTTTAATTGCACAAAATAAATGTTTCAGAAAAGAACTGTACACAGTTCAATATAAGTGCAATATAAAATATAGCATTAGCAATATATTTGTAGAATAAATACACAGTAATAAATTAGCAATAGCATAGAGAACACAGCACGTATCGATGCAGTAAAGAACGGCGCTGCCTTGATTTCCGCCAGTCCTGATTGATGAGATTTTTGATTTAAGAGTCAAATTTGAGATGGTGGCAGTGAATTGTTATTATATATATTATGAACCACATAACCAAAAATTTAGCTTTTTGGGAGGGATCTTGGAATAAAGTGCAAACGCATTTTCCAAAAAAGGCATCACCTTTTTTTGGGGAAAAAAAAAATGCCCTTGTCACCACAAATTGGTTAATGTCCATCCCAAGTCCTATTACGCGACATGCCTCCGGCCCCGGCCCGGCGTGCAGCGTCCTTTTCCTGTGAGGTAATGATGCTGTTGGACAGGGTCACCTCCCTCTTATGTGACAACGTTTAAGTTCAGCGGCAGTGTTGAGCCTCCCACTGGGATGTTCGCACCTAAGCCTCCGCGCAAGCTGAATCTGCTGCCGGGGATGTTGGTCACTTCACGTTTTATGACGGGATTTTGTTTTGTAGGCGCGAATGTCATTTCTAAAGATTAGCTATTTTTTTTCAGGGAATTTATTCGCTACTACTGCTGGCTCCCTAAAATTGGTGACGCCCCCTTCGGTATTAATGACTAGACACAACGCTTGTTGACCAGAACATGAAGTACACCAGAACATTCTCATGGGATCCAGTGCAGCTGAAAACAAACAATTCATTGATCACAAAGAAAATAGGAAGCGCAAGATCAGTCCAATGAAAAATCAAAGTTTCATGCCAAAGACAAAAAATGATGAGTTTGAAGACTATTTATAAGGGTGGCTTGCCCAACGTTCAGCGGGAGGCTGCCCGAGGCAGCGGGCGGGAGCTGCGAGAGGTCAGATGGGACGACGCCATTTCAAGATCGGAAAAGAAATCGGAGGACCTTCAAAAGGACTCTCAAATGAGCTTTTACTTTAGACGAGTACCAGGCAGGGGTCGAGCCGCGGCATTCTGGAGACGCTCACAAAAATACCGTATTGGCCCCAATATAAGACTGAAATTGGCCCGAATATTTGCATTGAAATAAGACTGAAAAAGTGGGGGTGGTCTTATATTCGGGGTCTAGATATTATACCCATTCACGACGCTAGATGGCGCCAGATATCATTGAAGCCGAATGCTGAACTTGACTCCCCAGGCCAAAGTGAACCCCTGTCACGGAAGAAGAAAAATACAAAATGGTGGGTTAGGGTTAGGCCGTCTTATATTCGGGCCAACACGGTATGTTGCATCGTTCTGTCGCAAAATGTTTATTATTCTCGCGGTGGTTGCGGGCGCTGCCACGTTGTGCTCCTGCGGTGCAGGTGCGGCTTGATCCAAGGTCGGCGATCGACTCTTATCCATTAACGGCATCCCGACGGAAGACGGCACTTTGGAGGAGGCCCATCCAGCTGCTCCGAGACTCGGCTCTGGCCAATAAGGTCACCGTGGAGATTGAGTTTGATGTGGCAGGTACGCGCGATTGCACGTCCTCGCGCGAGGACCGCAGAGCTACTTTGATGTCGGTTTTCTTCCGCTCTTTAAGAGTCCGTGGTTCCGAGCAGCGGTACTTTCCATGTCAAACTACCCAAGCGAAGAGGAATGGAGATGGGCATCACCATCAGTGGTGAGTGCTGGTATAAAACTGTCCAGCAGGGGTCACTGTTGTGTCGATGACGCTGCTGCACTCCTTCAGGCGGCTACGCTTGATCGCCACAAAATGTCCATCTAATGACTTCCCATACACTAAGTCTGCTACACTAGTCTTCGAATGAGATCAAAATCTAAAAATATCATCAATTCAACACAAACGTATATCGTTATCGGCTATTTGGAGTTGACCTCCATGAAAGGATTTGAATATTCTGAACCCCCAAACTGCCAATTACAACAAAAAAAAGATCATACAATATACAGTCAAACCTCGGTTTTCGTACTTGATCCGTTCCAGAAGACTGTTCGGAAACCGAAGTGTTCGGAAACCGAAACCATGTTTCCCATTGAAATCAATGTAAAATGTTTTAATCCGTTCCAAGTCAAGAAAACAACTTTTTTTAAAGCACTTTTTTTTTTACAATTTCACACCATAAACTGTACACATGTAATGGGAGATGACCAATTTTAACATGAACATAGTAACATAAAAATTGAAGGAACATCCTCTCTCTATCTGTCGTGCGGCGTGCGCCTCTCCCAGCTGTCAGCAGGCAGTAGGCGGGGCATTTCGGCATCCCGAACTCCTTCGCCAACACAGACACACGCACACCTGACTCATATTTCGGGATGAAATCTTTCTTAAATTCTATAGTTTTGCGCCCTATGTTCCTCTTTTCTTCACCAGGTTCACCACTTCCACTTGCTTTCTTTGGTGCCATGATTAGGGGGCTGATACACGATGCAAAAATAACAGTCCGATATTACGTCACCAATCACGTCTGCTTTTTAAAAAAAAAAAAAAAATTCTTACAACATTTAAAGTCTTCAAGTATGATACGAATGATTCCAAATGTGATGACGTAAACCACAAAAGGTAAAAACATTGATTTTTCCCCATCTTCGTTTTATTTTGAAAACCAGCAAGTAAGAAGCCTGGCAAGCCGCTCATCATCTCTGACATCAGAAAAGGAAGCGTCGCCCACAGGTATGTCGTTTCATCCCATAACAGAACACATCATTTTTAATCTCTGCTTGCCGAACTATTGACGCCCCCAGCCGCCCCCCCCACCCCCAATAGCAAATCTCTTCAAACCTGAATTGGATTGACCCTAAAATACTGTTCGGTTAGAGCAGCGGAAGTCCGTTTGCGAAGGGCTCAGTGTCAATTGGGGGACGCGGTCGAGGCTTCCCAATTGTGAGTCGGGGAGCAGCTCCCCGCTTCCAACTCGCTTTTCCACTTTCAGAACGGGCACCCTGGAGCCCGGAGACCGACTGCTGGCCATCGACGGCGTGCGTCTCGAGGACTGCACCATCGAGGACGCCACGCATGTCCTGGATCAAGCTGAAGACATGGTCAAGCTGCGAATACAGAAAGACGAGGACAACATCGGTAAGGATGTCGCGGACGACGCAACGCGCTCATCGCCGCTTCCCAACTTTGACCGAGCCCAGGCTTTGATTTGAACGCAGAAAAAATTGTTAAATGATGACGATCTCCACTTGACTGGCAAATTTACGGAGCAGATGAAAGCGGCAAGCCATCGTGTCATCGTTTCAACCGTCACGTTTGCGAGTCGCAATGACGCCAAAGCCGGCGGTAGAAATCATCACTTGAAAAATGATAGTTTCCATGACCTTCGCTGTCAGCGGCAGTGCTTCAAAACCGGCAATGAAAAAAAAAAAAATGGTTGCCGGTCCACGAGCGGTTCGGTTCTTGCCTCAACTGGTGCGTGACACAAAAGAAATTGGCGACCGAAGTGGTCCAAGGTTGTTCTCCCTTTCGCTGTACATCAGATATTATTTGGTGTGAATACCGTATTGGCCCGAATATAAGACTGTGTTTTTTTTGCATTGAAATAAGAATAAATAAGAAAAAGTGGGGGTGGTCTTATATTCGGGGTCTAGACCTTATACCCATTCACGACGCTAGATGGCGCCAGATATCAATGAAGCGAATGCTGAACTTGACTCCTCAGGCCAAAATCAACCCCTGTCACAAAGAATAAAAATAAAAATAGCGGTAGCGCGAAGAAGAAAAATAAAAAAAATATCGGTAAGAAGGAAAAGAGAAGAAAATAATAGAAGAGAACAGAAAATGGAGAAAGGTAGCGACAATTTGGAGAAAATTGGCTAGAAGATCGTCAGCTGAGAAGTTGTGAATGTCATTTACATTTCAAAAATCAGAAGCCATTCATTTGCAAATGTGATTGCACTTTACATATTTAAATGTTCAGATATTAAGATTTGAACGAGGCAAAATAAGATGCTTTTTCTCTCAAATATATTATTTTAAATTATAATTATTTGTTTCAGATGTACTGTCATTATTTTCTGTATAAATATTCATTTGGTGTTCAAAAAGTCTTTTTTTTTTTTTCAAACAAAAAAGAGGGGGTCGTCTTATAATCAGGGCCGTCTTATATTCGGGCCAATACGATAATTTGACGAAGTGGATGCGGATCTGCGTTTTTTTTGCTCGGTGCCCACATGTTGGCGATCACTCGCGTGACGTGACGGTCGACGGCGGCAGTTGTGCTGAGCTTTAAATGAACGCGTCTTCTCTAGATGAGCTGGAGATGTCCGGGTCCATCGTCTACACCGTGGAACTCAAGCGATATAACGGCCCCCTGGGGATCACCATTTCGGGCACCGAGGAGCCTTTTGACCCCGTCGTCATTTCGGGGCTAACCAAGAAAGGCCTGGCCGAGAGGTGAGACCTGCGCGGGCGGGAGGAGTCCCGAGCGACGGGTTCGGGGTCGAGCGCAGCGTTCGAACCGCATCGGACGCAGAAGTGACGCTCGCCGCGTGTCGACGTCTTGCGGTTGAGTCAAGACGCTAAATCGCGGCGATCTCAGTTCGTGTTTTTCGATGACGAGAAGCTGCGGCTCGGTCGGCGCGCCGCCTCGTGTTCGGACGCGTCGGCTCTATCTCCGTTTCTGGAGTCTCCTCCCTCCCTCTCTCTCCCCCAACTCTGCAGGACGGGGGCCATTCACGTCGGGGACCGTGTGCTGGCCATCAACGGGGTCAGTCTGAAGGGCAAAACGCTGAGCGAGGCCATCTACTTCCTGCAGACGGCCGGGGAGTCGGTCACGCTCAAGATCAAAAAACAAGCGGACCGCGCGCCGCCGCCGTCGCCTCCTTCTCATGGCAAGGAAAGCATGCATGTTCATTAACCCCCCCCCCCCCCCCCCCCAAAAAAAGGCAAATATGTTCGATGCCGCCCCCAACAGTGTTCGGATGAGCATCACGTTTGCGGATTACGACTTCAGTGACGACGTCTCTGGCGTCGGCCATTTTGCTGACGGCGACACGGTTGCGGCTCGCCACTTCGCCGGGTTTGGTCATGTGACGTTCGCAAACTGAGCGGCGATTGGCCGTTACCTTGCGCAACTGTGATGTCATTCCCGGTCGACAAAAAAAAAATTCGCTCTTGAATTTTCGCACTACGGGGGAAGATTTGACCACAATGCCGGCAAAATTCGAGAAGGACTCATCAGGTGGAAAAGGACGAGCGATTTCCGCGGTCTACTTCGCTTTGTGAAATCTTGTCAGAGAGGAAAGCGGCTGTTGTGAGCCATGCTAGCCGGCGGCCATGTTGTCTTCCCTGGCGGCAAGGCCGTCGACAAACATTCACTACAAGACGGCGCTGTCGTCCTAAAAACAAAATGGCTGAATAACTCATTCCGCTCGGAAGTACCCGGTGCCTCTTAACTCATTCACTCCCAAAGACGTTTTCAACCGTCTTTTCAGACTTGGTCCAGAATTAGCTGGGACTGAATGAGTTCACAAAGATGAGAACTAATCTGGGGCGGGCGTCCACTTTGGAAGCAAAACTCTGCGACATCAAATCCATTCACCCATTTCGCCCCGAAGCGGGCAAGACCGAAACCCCCGAATTTTTGGCTCCATTGTCTCGACTCTCTTCCAGAATACGACGGCAGGCGAGTTCTGGACAGAGAAGCCGGCTTCCTGAGTGACCTCGAGGACGAACTGAGGGACTCGCAGAGAACGGCCAAACGCTCGGAGGAGATGTACTCTGCCGCCGTGCCCAGCGTCGACTCGGCCATGAGCTCCTGGGACGGTTCGGGATGCGACGGCGGCTACGGGAGCCAAGGTGAGGCTTGCGCTCGCTCGGACTCGTCTTTCTCAAGCGGGCCCCCCCCCCCCCCCTTGGACACCCGGATGATTGTCTTGTGTCTTAGCAACATATCTTCACAAAGACGTCTTCCTCCATCCCAACGAATGGACGAGAACCAAGTACAGGAGCCCGATCGGGTCCAGCGCCGCAGGACTGGCGCAGCGCTACGACGAGGACGACTGGGACAACGTGCCCGGGTAAGAAAGCGCCCGGCCGGCCGCTCCTTCCGTCTTGGCGGCTCCTTTTGATGTCGGCGCGGCTTTTTAACTCATTCACTCCCAAAGACGTTTTTAACCGTCTTTTCAGACTTGGTCTAGAATTGGCTGGGACTGAATGAGTTCATTGATTTCTGCGAGCGTCTCTGCTGTGTTTTTTTTTTCTCTCTTTTTGTTTCTTTCCTGTGTTTGATTGCTTTGACAAAGGCCATCTGCACGGTTGCGTGTCACAGCGTAGATGTTAGACCAGGGGTGTCAAACTCGATTCACATTGTGGGCCACATACGGACTCGTTAGATGTCAAGTGGGCCAAACCATTAACATGATACCATACAGTGCTAAGAATCAACCAAAATGTCGTCTCTTTCCTTTGTTTTGGTCTCAAGAAGCATTGATTGGCGCTTTCATATCGTTTGCTGCGTTGGGACAGACTGAGACTGCTGTTTTTTTCTTCCCCGATCAAAAAAATGTTGTCTTCTACTGTGATCAAAACAGTGTGCCCCCTAGCGGATAATCCACGAATTGCGTTTTACTTAAAATAGTCATTCTGTGTCTTTAATGCATTTTTTTTTTTCACTTTTAAATTATTCCGCGGACCGGATCGAACCTCCTTGGGGGGGGGGCCGGTTCCGGCCCGCGGGCCGTATGTTTGACACCCCTGATGTAGACGGGAGATTAAAGCTCCAACGTTTGCTTGTCACGTGATGCTTTTGTGTTTTGTTGGCTGGTCCAAACTGTCCCTTTTTTTCTTCTTTTTTTCTTCTTCTTCTTCTCCTCCCTCAGGTATTCTCTCTCTGATCTGCTTTACTAATTGCCCACAAGCTCTTTGGTGTGTCGCCTTGTTCACGTCCACACCAAAAAAACGCATCAGGACAACTCGGCCATTTGTCTCCTTCTACATGTTTTTTTTTTTTTTTTTTTGGCTCACATGCCTTCATGGTTCTATTTTCTTTTCTTTTTTGGGGGGTGGGGGGGGGGGGTTGCTGTGGAGGTGAGAACTGTTTTGTATTTCCAAGAAGAGAAAAACTCTTGAGTGTTTTGGGAGGTGTCCAGTGTGGTCTGGGACTCTCCTTCGCAAAGCCCCGCCCCCCCCCCCCCCCCATTTTTATTTATTTTTCCCCCCACGCTGCTTTTGACGGCAGCGGCGGCCAACAAGACGGCAAGACTGCTCTCACGCTGTGGTTCCTGCATTGTCGTAGATTCCTCAGCCCCCCTCATTGCCACGGCACCCCCAATCAGGAGGATAGCTTCTGGTCGCAGACTCTGCAGGACCTGGAGACTTGTGGCCAGTCGGAAATCCTCCGGGACCTGGAGGTAGGCCTTCTCTTGCATTACCCGCGACCATTTCACAGACTGCCGCCCCCCTCGTCGTTGGAGCTGTACGATTGTGCCCGATGAGGCTTTCTCAGGGTTCCCACAGGTCCTTAATGTTCATAAAAATCCATAAAAAAGGAAGTTGAAAAATGAAGTTCTTAATTGTCCTTAATTTTCAGGGAAAGCTTCTATATTATATTGCTGAGCGGGCATTAAATCCACTGTGAATCCCCTGTTGAATGGAGAAAAAGTCCTTAAAAAAATTGCTACATTTGCACCAGGAGTCCTTAAAAATGGCTAAATTCGCCCTCAAAAGTCCTTAGAAAACGACCAAATTAGCCCTCAAAAGTCCTTAAAAACGGCCAAATAAGCCCTCAAAAGTTCTTAAAAAATGGCCAAATTAGCCCTCAAAAGTCTTTAAAAATGGCCAAATTAGCCCTCAAAAGTTCTTAAAAAATGGCAAAATTAGCCCTCAAAAGTCTTTAAAAATGGCCAAATTAGCCCTCAAAAGTTCTTAAAAAATGGCAAAATTAGCCCAAAAGTCCTTTAAATTCGCCCTCAAAAGTCCTTAAAAATGGCCAAAAGTCCTTAGAAGGCGACATTATCCCCAGGGGTCCTTAAAAATGGCTAAATTAGCCCTCAGAAGTCCTTAAAAGGTCCATAAATAAAAAGCAAGTGGAAGAGTGGGAACCCTGTTTCTGCTAATCTCTCGAGTGCGATCCGCTCCTAACTCATTCACTCCCAAAGACGTTTTTAACCGTCTTTTCAGACTTGGTCTAGAATTGGCTGCTACTGAATACGCCCGCCGCCACGCTAAGTGTTTTCAGTCCGGCTTTTGGTGTGTGTGCGCTCTTCTTCCAGGCATCGATGTCAGGCAGCGCTTTTAGCCTGTACCTCGACGAGACCAAGACGGAGGACGACTCGATGTTTCTGTCTGAAATAAGTCCCATTAAGCGAGAGGAAACCAAAGCGGCGTCAAAGGACACAAGCGGCCTCAACATGGTGAGCGCAGGTGGCGGAGGCTCAAATAGTTTGCCTTCGCTGACTGTAGCCTCGCGCAAGGTAGCGTGCACTCCTTTTGGAAAAAACGCTTTTTAAAATTGTACACATGTGGGGTCACATGAAGACGCAGTCGAAGCTCTTTTCAAAAATGCGCCCCGGTGGTGGCGTTTTCGCCCCGACAATGTTCACCTTTCAAAATCCTGATTTTTTTTCATTTTCCACTTGCTGCTTTTGCGTCCAACGAACACCTTTACCACCTAAAATCATAGCGGCCCGATATATTTATTTTTCCCCCCACAAAATGGCGACAAGATCTACATCACGACACAGCACTCGAAAGATTAGCAGCACTTGATGGGGAGTTGCCTGGCAACATTTTATTTTCAAATAAGATGTTGAATTGTTTTTTAAAATTCATATTTAGTGAGGTAGAATTTCTTTTTTACTTCACGTGTTGGGTTTTTAAATTTGACGGACTATTTTCATCTTTTTGTGGTTTGGTACAGACCCAATTGACGACGTCGTCTCTTAGAAATTCCAACTCAGCGATGGTCACTTCGATAGAGCTGCTGAACTCATTCAATCGCAGCCATTTTCACTGGAGCAACGTCTCAATCCCGGCGTTTGACTGGATTTTGACTGATCTTGCAAGGCCCACAGAATATTTGGTTCTAATGCTATATAAACATGGAGCCGACCAAAATAAAGTTTGGACTCTCTTCTTTCAGCAGAAAGATAGAAACGAAATCTTTTTCCATTCTTCAGCAATCGGCATTACAAAATGGCCAAGTTTCATGAAAATGGCGATTCCTGGGCAAAAAACGGAGAAAAAGAGCTTTTTGTAGAAGCATGCATTTCAAGCACGTTGAGGCACCACTGCCACCTACTGGTCGTTTTTTTTTTAACATGATTTGCAATCCAAATGGCTTATCCTCATTCACAGATTGCATCAGACCCTCCTCCTCTCTATGACCCAAAAAAAAAGGACTTAGACGTAGAAGTACATCCTTGGTAGGCGGGGCCTCATTTTAAAAAGACGTACAAGTACGTCTTGTGGAATGAGAGCGGGCAAGTTTATTTGATGTTACCCTTGGACTTACTGATCATCATGAAGGAAAAAAAAAAAAAAAAAGCTCACTGGTCCAACGTGTTCTGCAGATGATTTCACAAACGGCACCGGATCGTATCTGCGTGACGCGTGTGCAGCTGGTGATCATAAAGGACCCCGAGAGCCGCGACTTTGGATTCAGCGTGTCGGACGGCCTGGTGGAAAAAGGAGTTTTTGTCAACCTGATCCGCCCTCGCGGCCCGGCTGACCGGGCGGGTCTGAAGCCTTGCGACCGGATACTTCAGGTGCTCCTTCCTTTTCCTGAACCCAAATGTGTCAACAATCTTGACATTTTACGGACGGCGCCGACGGCGACGATATCAACTCGCAGCGAATAGCAAGTCGGAGGCCGTGGTACTCGTTAACGTGGAAGCGGACGCACGAGCGAGAGTCAACGCTGCTTTGAGGTGTTGCTCCCATCGCGTGCCAAGCTTGTCACGAAGAGCTCAATCGATTTTGTTTCCGGAGTCACGAAAGTTAATGAATAGGAGGAAGTCATCGATTCTGACTTTCACAACACGTTGTTTACCTTTTTGTTGCGTGTGTGATTTGGCCAGCAGGGGGCGGTCACGCGGGCAGCAACAAAGTCGTGTGACGCTATAAGCCGCCGTTATGAGCTGTTTTTCAGAGAGGATCAAGAATATACGCCTCCGAGTAGTCTTATACAGTCGCGGTTTGACATTCACCTGTTTTTGTTTTTTTGTTTTTAAATCGATCTCCATTTTTCGCATAAACGCACACTGTCCCGTTTTGGGGTTTTGTTTTTCATTTATGATTTTCTTTTCACGGCAATTATCTTGAGCGCCACCATTCACGTATTTCCGATATGTCTGGGTGATACCTTTTGGCAAAACGGTGAAACTCCTCTACAATGAAATCCTGTTTGCAGCAAGACATTTTTCACAACAGGGGACTTTTCACTGTAGCAAATTTATCTCAGACATAAACACGAACACACACACACACAAAACGTATGTGTACTCTTTATTTTTATTCCAATAGTGCATAAGTAAGAGCATAGACTAATTTGACACTTCATATAGCCAGCGTAGAAAGAAAAAAACGGGAAAGAAATTGCGATATTTACGATCAGCATTCACTTACATCAATTTCTTGGATAATGTCTTTTATTTTGCTTCCTACGTCTTTCATTTTGATGACTTTTCGCCTCTCTTCCAGCGTAAGGATCTTCTTGTCATCCAAAGGTCCGTTTTGTAGCCATTTTAGCAATGCAACGTTTGTGCTGCCTCTAAAACTAACAAAAACTTATAATATATATAAATAAATACTTTTATTTATACAAATAAATACTTCCTGGGCTACTGCGCATGTGTCAACCAGTGTGGCGGTTGCTGTTGCTGTTTCCGAACAAAGCAGTAGAGGTCGCTGTTGGATTAGACTTTTGCGGAAGGCTTTTTTTTATTTATTTTTTTTCATTGTAGTGAATGTCATCGCGAGGCAAGAGCAGAGAAAAGGATTTCATATAACGGAACAGGGGGATTTTTTTTGTCGTAGGGGGAGCAGAAAAGTGATTTTATTGCATGAAGATTTTTTCACACTAGGGGGTCTCTTTGCCCATGTGGGTTTCGTTGTAGAGGAGTTTCACTGTAGATAGATGGAAGTAGGTTTCCCAGGGGGAAAGGGAAAAAAAAAAAAAACTAAACAGATGAGTTTATGATGACTGCAATGTATGACGGACGTTTCCAGGCAATAAAAGTCGCATTTATTTATTTGTCGGTGGCCAGACAAACTCGAAATGTCATCCTGGTGAGTTCAAAAGAGAAATTTCCGTGTCCCATTTGGCTCGTTGCAGGTGAACCGCGTGCGGACCCGAGACTTGGACTGCTGCCTCACCGTGCCCCTGATTATGGAGGCGGGAGCCAGCCTGGATCTGCTCATCGGCAGGAATCCCACGCAAACCTGCCACGCCAAGGCTCCGCCCACTCACCGCCACCACCCTTCCGTCTCACTGCTCTGCTTTTCGCAGCGCCGCGCCGACAGCGTCGCGCTCTGAGGGTGCTGGCACGCGCACAGACGCCCAAAAAAGGTCACCCGCGGGTCACGTTGCAGCTGCCGTACGTTCGCAGCATCCCCCCCCCCCCCGCCGGCACGAGCGGTGTTAATCGCCATGTTCACATGACGCTTTTGAGAGGGGGGGGGGGGGCTCCGGTTTTCGGGCGCGTCCGCTCCTTCCCCAGCAGCACATTTGCTAGTTCTTGAGTTGACTTTTTTTCACCCCCCCCCCCCACGAGCGCGCACTTGATTGCTTCTATGTTCACTCGTGCACAGGGTGGGAGCACATTTGGGGGTCAAAGTGCATTCAGGGGGATTCTTTTCTTTGGCTCACTTGCCGTGTTTCCGTCGCCAAGGACCTCCGCCGTCCTCCCCTCCCCAAATAGAATTCTCACGGCCAAGTGTCGTCAAAGGTTACGTTACACCACATCATATATAAATACGTGCATGTTAATCTGACGAATGCTTGCGGAGACGTGAGCCTTTTCTCGGCGGACGTCCTTGGGGGGGGGGGGGGGATTATTTATCGCCAGCATTGCGTTCGGATTGTTTTGCGTTTGTCACGACGTTGCCAATATTGCCACGTTTTACACTTGATGGGAATTCACGGATTTGATTTCACTTCTGGTTGTTTTCAATTTTTTTGTTTTGTTTGGTGGTGGTGGTGGGGGTGTGGGGGGGTTGGGGGGGGGGGGGGAAGCGACCACCACCACCTTGGCCCCCGTGTTGTTGGTCCGACCTCAGCCAAGTGACTTATTAACTACGAGAAGCCCCGATGTCATGTCTTGTTTACCTCCATGGGGGTTGTTGTGAGCGTACTTTTCCACTTGCACTTAAAGCGTTGACGTCCTGTTGGGTGGGCCTTCCGGTCCCCCAATGCGAGCGCTGCTAGCACGTCAACTCTTCTCCAGAGGTCAAATGTCGCCAGAGGTCTATTTTTAAAAGCTTCCGAGAGGAATGCGATGTTCTGATGCCCGCAGTCTCTCTTTTGCTGTAAAGTCAATGTTTTGTTTTTTTTTTAGTCCTCATACAAGCATGTCAAAATGATTGGCGTGAGTTGCAAGACTGAAGCCGCTGTTTTATTTGTATAGTGTCTCTTTTTTTTTTTTTTAATAAAAATGTTAAAACCCGTGATGAGTTTGGTTCTGGTTCCATGTTGTTGGAAGGTGGGCTGCTGTTTGTGTCCTTTGGTGCAGAGATCATCTCTGGCCAAGAGATTAGATATGAAAAAAAAGAAACACGAAGTCCAACATTGTATTTGGAATGTTTACAGTTCCTAAACATACAGTCATACCTCGGTTTTTAACCATAATCCGTTCCAGGGGCTGTTCGAAAACCGAAACCAGGCTCTTTTTACAAAACAAATCTTTATTGAACACGTCTGCTCACAATGGAATGCTATCCGAGGAAGTGTCACTTCCTCGTGTAAGGAAGGCGAGAGGAGTCAAATGGTGCATTCAAGTGCACTCAGTTTGGTCGAGAACCAATTTTCAGTCATAAAAAAATCGAAATTTTTGGTCAAAAACCAAATTGATCGAAAACAGAGGCATTCGAAAACCGAGGTTTGACTGTACAGGAAAACTTGACAAATGTACTTATTCATTCAAAATGTATTGCACAAAAAGGTCCAAGTGAAATTAAAAAAATTGTCTGCGATTTTAGAAAAAAAAAGGTTCAACAGACTGTAAGCATTTCATATTTCTTTCATGTGGTACAGGTACGAAAAAGTGGGGGTGGGAGGGTTGTTTGGGGGGCTTTGTGTGGCCCCAGGGAAGATGTCAAATAAAAATGGGCCAAATTATTTGTTGTATTTTCATCCAGATTTCTTTTTTTTTTTTTTGTATTGATGAGGAAGCAATGCGATGCAGATCCGACTGTGTCGTTACGGCGCCGAGGCGTAATGGAGAGTTTGGCGGCTCTCTCGCAGCTACTTTGCCGTTTTGACCTGAAATAGACTCGGCGTGCGAGTTCACGAGGTTTCCCCCTCGGACTGGACGCTGCCCTCGTCAAACACGGGAGTGTTTACATCCAACTTGGCGTGATCAAAGATCAGTTGTCGCCGGCGGTGTTTGCGTCCGAGCGCGTGCGTGTTCTCCCGCCTTCCCTTTCTTTTGTCGGCGAGACAAGTTGCGCGCGCGATGGATGGATGGCGTTCCATTGATGTGCGTCGGACACTTTGTGGACTTTCAGGTCAAGTATCAATGAGCCACGTCAGGGAGTGCGAAGGGCTGAATGGAGCGGCAGGAAGCGCCGGGGGGGCCGGGCCCCTCCCGCAAAGGCGAGATTGTAACTCGTAACTCTCGAGCGAACACCCCTTCTTCCGGTAACGATCACACTTCCTGCTTTTCTTCGCCAATCTGATGCTAGCAACATAAGAATATTTCAGAAAGTATTAAACAGAATATAATTTAGCAAATATAAGCAACATAAAAGAATATAATGCTTAAATATAAAATGATAATAATTAACAATTTAACAAACGCTTACAATAGTATTGTTAGATTGAGTTGTTGCTGGGGGGACAGCTTTGGGCGAGGGAACAGGAAGTGACGTATGTTCTCCCCGATGTTAACTCAACTCAACTGTATTTCTCGAGCACTTTCAAACAGCTATCGCTGCATACAAAATGCTGTACATGGAGCAACGAACATATACAACAGTAAAGCAACAAATCGGCAACAAAGACGGTAGAAAGCACCGAACAGCAAAACCAAGAACGAATCTGAGTTAAGTACATGTGCTTCCAGTGTTGTGCCAATAAAAGTCAAGTAAATATTTTCAGGGACCGGCCTTGAAAATATTGTAGATAGGTACAACAAAATAAAATGATATGACCTGCATGAAAGGTGTGGTATTTTTCGAAACATAATATTAAACACGAATCATGACACGAGGGACTACTATCTGGCCACAACTTCTCTGGTCGCTATGGTAACGCTTAAACCGTGCCTTCAAAATAAGATATGTCGCAAATTTAAAAAAATGCATGAAAAATACGACTCACCATCGCCGCTAATTATGCAGAGTAGGCTTGAGATAAAGCCGTATTTGAAATAGGACTCCTGATACCTGTACTGTCTATGAAATGTAGCTTTCGCTTTCTTGAAAGTCGTGGAAGACCAGATCACAGCTCCTCTTCTGTTTCCTGGCTGGGCCTTCTCCCCTTCCCGAAAAAACTTTCCAAAGACGTTTGTTTTTTTTTTTTACTCATTTTGCTAGCTCCCGGGTTTCATTTTAGCGCTAACCTATCACGTGACTGAGAAGCGTCAAAAGTGACGTACTGTTGGCTGATATAACAGAGAATCCGGTCATTTTTCAAAATAAAACTCATATCAGATTTCGAAATGAACAAAACGGAAGTAATGTAACTTATTCTTTCTGCGCGGCCCCGGCACCAAATGACCGGTACCGATCCTCGGTACCTCGGCAGTCGGTAACCCGCTGCCCACCCCCGAAATGCCAAGCAAATGTTAACGTGGGTCGTAAAAACGCTTCCGGATTGCTTTGTGAAGGCGTCGGTTCGAAAAGACGCATCGAGCCAAGCGTGTCCAAGAAACGCTTTATTCCAAGTGTCTGCGGAAACGATGCAATGTGCATCTGAATGGAGACAAACGTGAGATACAAACATACTTTGGTACATCGAGATTTTTTTTTTTTTTTTTTTTTTTTTGTGTGTGGATGAAGCTGCGGCGAATCTGCAGATGGGCGACTCCATTGGGAGCCGTTGGCTTTTTTTTTTTTTTTTTTGTATTGTAATTTCATTCTCATTCATTCATAACATTTCCAAGGTGCCGCTCCTACGCTGACTATCGCGCCACGTCATTAAAACACATTTCAGAGTTATCGCTCAAGTAATCAATCAGTCATGATGTTTGTATAATGTACAAAATTGTTACAAAAGGCATGTGTGATTGACAAACAATTGCAATTCTGCTAAAGTTGACGTCACAAAAAAAACAACAACCTAAAAACAAAGAAACCAGGACATCCCCCCCCTGTTGAAATGAGCGCAATCGAGCTTTTCGGAAAAAAAAAAAAAAGGGATGGTGCATTATTTTCGATTCCTACACGTTCTCTTATCGACTGGCATTTATTAACACTGATAAACTGCACAATTGATATGGTAAAATAGTTCCTGCTAAAACGCGTTGCTTGTTCTACAGCAACACCTTGCAACATTAAAAACAAACGCGACCGGAACGGTTGAGACGGCAATAAAGTGCAAAGAGGTTTTACAAAAAAAAAAATAAAATAAAAATAAAATGCACTGGGACTGACCTTGGCAGTCACAAAAGCAGTTTTTTTCCCATCGCTGCGATTTTGATCCGATTTTTTTTTTTTTTTCGTTTGAACGTACTTCTCATTGGATTTGTCCAAGGCCTCCACTAAAAACGTCGTATATGGTCTGCGTTTGTCCGTCATATACGCTAAGCGCCGCGAGCTCACCGGCAGACGAGATCACTTGCCAGTCGGGTGAGCGGCGGGCGGGCGTGAGTGAGAATTTCATTCCTGCTTCTTTGTCCGCCGCAACAATTCCTCATCTCTTCGGAATCAACAAGAAGAAAGGTCGTAAACATGAAACAAGTTCTACGTACAAATCTAGCGTCCGTGCCGACGGCAGCCGGAACGGTTGAAACATGAGCCACACGGACATGGTACAAAATCACATTGAGAGAGATCAAAATTGGATCGATAGATCGATAGCTAGCTAAGCTAATTCTCCTCGTTGATATCAAAGCACGGAATCTGGAAGGTGAATTGCGCCGGTGGACGCCAAGCGACCGACGTTAGCAAATCGGAGAAGCGCGCGGATGGTCTTTCTCTCACAGAGAGCGCTCACATGGTGGTTTCGACAATGGTGTGGGCGGCCTTGATCGAGCCGTTGTTCCCGTTGGGGTCCAGGGGCTGCGTCAGCTCGCTGCCTTTCGCCGCCGCCGCCGCCGCGTACTCTTTGGGCCGGGAGCTCACGCCCGACTTGGCCGGGGCCGCCACCGCTTTGATCCGCTGCGCCAAAACAGGAGAAGCCAATCCGTGAGCGCGTCGGCAAAATCCATCACGGGGCGCATAACGACCGGGGGGCCCCCCAAATACCGGACCGCGGACCGGTACTGGGCCTCCCTCCGCCCATTTGGGAGCAGTCGGTTACAAAAAACAAGAGCGCCCCCCCCCAGGGTTCATACGGACTAAGATCAATGGGCTAAATACAGTGAAACTCCTCTACAACGAAACCTACATGGGCAAAAATACCCCCTAGTGTGAAAAAATGTTCATGCAGAAAGCCATTCCCACTTTCCTGCTCGCTCTACGACAAAAAGTCCCACTGTTCCATTATACGAAATCTTTTTCTCTGAGATAAAATTTGCTACAGTGAAAAGTCGCCTGTTGTGAAAAATTTCTTGCTGCAAACATGATTTCGTTGTGGAGGAGTTTCACTTGTAGAGGGAAACTCGTTGTAGAGTGAAACTCCTCTACAACGAAATCTACATGGGTGAAAATACCCTCCTAGTGTGAAAAAATCTTCATGCATTCACACCATTCCCACTTTCCTGTTTCAAATTTGCTACAGTGAAAAACCCCCTGTTGTGAAAAATTTCTTGCTGCAAACAGGATTTCGTTGTAGAGGAGTTTCACTGTACAGTGAAAAACCCCCTGTTGTGAAAAATGTCTTGCTGCAAACATGGTTTTCGTTGTAGACGAGTTTCACTGTCTCCTCTACAACGAAAATCATGTTTGCAGCAAGACATTTTTCACAACAGGGGGTTTTTCACTGTAGCAAATTTTATCTCAGAGAAACAGATTTTTTTGTGAAAACCCAACTGACATTGTGACAGGGGGGGGGGGTCGAGGGAGGTCACCTTGGAGCTGCGCTCACCTCAATGAGGGGTCCCTCGGATTGCAAGATCTTGATGACCATCACCATGGGGATGCAGATCATGGAGGCCAAGGCCAAGCACCAGCCCAGGCCGATGGCCCAGTCGGGGTATTCGTACACTTTGTTGTAGGTCAAAGGCTTGTACTTGACCAGCGAGAAGACAAAACAGCCCTGACACGCACACACACACACACACACACACACACACACACACACACACACACACACACACACCATGGGGTTTGACTTCAAGTCGGCCGTCAAGATGGTCCACGTTTGGGCGACGGTCTCACCATGCAGAGGACCGGCGTGACGATGGTCCAGCTCCATTTCATCCACGGGTTGGGTCTGTAGCCAATCATATCCTCAACTCCATCGTAGAAATTATCAACTCCTGCCAAAGAGCGAGGAGAAAAGAGCACTCTGCTTATTGGAGGACGACCTCGACCACGTTCGGGTTCACCTGCAAATTGCTGACGGCTTTACGAGCGCTTATCGGGCCCGGGCAAAGCGCATCGTATCTTGGAACAATCGTATCGCTTGACGTTTACCCGGAATGGCCCCCGGCGCAACTAGTTCACCGGGTCATACGGTTGTTTCTCTTCAACACCAGCTCATTTTTTTTTAAAAACCACGCACACACGCAAACACACACACACACACACACACACACACACACACACACACACACACACACACACACCTTTATTTTATCAAGGTTATAAAAAAAACTCTTGAAAGAGCAATTTTGACGGCTCGTGAAAGACGTCATTTGAGGACGTCAGCTGGTTTCACATTTCCACCGGGAAGATCAGGAGGCGTGCCAGCTTCGAAAACCGATTTGTTCAAAAACCGAAAAAAAATAAATCTTTATTGAACAAGTCTGCTCGCAATGGAACGCTAAACGAGGAAGCGTCACTTCCTCGTTTAAGGAAGGCGGGAGGAGTCAAATGGCGCATTCAAGTGCGCTCAGTTTGGTCGAGAAGCGATTTTTGGTCGTAATCCGAGGCATAAAAAACCCTCAAAATTTGTGTCCGAAAACCGATTTGGTCGAGAACCGAGACGTTCGAAAACCGAGGTTTGACTGTACAGTGAAACTCCTCTACAACAAAATCCTGTTTGCAGCAAGAAATTTTTCACAACAGGGGGTTTTTCACTGTAGCAAATTTAATCTCAGATGTAAACACACACACACGCACACACAAAAATGTTTTTTCACACTAGGGGGTATTTTCGCCCATGTAGGTTTCGTTGTAGAGGAGTTTCACTTATATAGTGAAACTCTGGATAAGGAGTTTCACTTATACAGTGAAACTCCTCTACAACGAAATCCTGTTTGCAGCAAGAAATTTTTCACAACAGGGGGTTTTTCACTGTAGCAAATTTAATCTCAGATGTAAACACACACACACGCACACACAAAAATGTTTTTTCACACTAGGGGGTATTTTCGCCCATGTAGGTTTCGTTGTAGAGGAGTTTCACTGTATTAAGCAAGATGGAGACGTGGTTGGCAGCCGTCCGCGAGAGCTTTTCAAAAGCTCCGATTTTGGGGTGTTTTTGTCATACGGTTTTGGTTATCCTTCGTGCGGACCCGTCGTGGACTTTTTCCCGCGTTTTGGCCACGGCGTTCGCCGCAGGACAGGAACGTGTGCGCCGTTTGGGCAGCACGCGTGAACTGGCACCGATTTTGATGGGGAGGAATGTCAGCGCTTGTGTTTTTTTGGGGCGCCCGTAACCGGCGGCATTTTCCACGTTCCCTGTTTTGTCCAGCGGAGATGTTGGCGCTGTTGTTTATGGTGGGTTCGAAAAGGGCTATAGCCCCGCCCCCGTGTCTTCCATCTGAGGCACCTAGCTATAGCGTGCCAATGATTTCGGCCACTCCGTCACCTGGAACCCCCGCCGCTCGTCATTAGCGAATTGGGAATAAGGCACTTATAAATCAAATGGATTATTATTCTGATTATTACTTACCGTAAACCCAGGCGACAGCGATGCATTCGAAAAACGCCACCCACAAAAGGCACACGCCGCTGGCCGCGTAGTAGTCGAAGAGTTGAAAGACGTACATGCCCCCCTGGGGAAGAACAACAACAGTGGCATCAATCAATCAATCAATCCCTCGGCGACCGTCAAAGACGCCCGACGCCAAGCGCAAGGATGTTGGGGCGGAGCCTCAACAGGTGCGGAAAGCTCCGCCAAGGGGGGCGGGGACGTAGGAAGCCGTGTTTGGTGGGAACAGGGGGGGGGCGGCGGAAGGTCTCTTTTGCTTCTCCCGATAGGGGGGGGGGGGGGGTCGCCAGCTGGCAGCGATGACTCACCTTGGTCACCATGGCAAGTCCCAGGAGATAGCTGAGGAAACACATGATGGCGATGAAGATCTCCCGCCGGTAACCCTTCCTGAGGAGGGCCGGGTACAGATCCACGATGGACGTGATCTGGCCTTCCACTTCCACAAACTGCAACAAAAAACCCCCCCCAAAAAAAACATGAGCAAGGACTTGACTTCCGCGGCCATTCCCGATGACGTCATTGCCTCGAAGAACTCCAGGCAGCCATATTTGGTGGAGTGAAAAAGTCAACACACCCCCTTGTGTTTGCGACCCAAGGAAATGAGACCGAGATCCATTTCAAATCATTCCGGAATTATTTTTTTTTTTCATCTTTGAGAGCAAATAAAAAGAACGTCATTGGGGAAATATGCGGTTGCATAAGTATGCACACCCTTCTGTCATTTGTCTTGTCGGCGGCGGGATCGGAGGGAGTTTCCTCCGGGGCCACGCGCTCGATCGTCATCACCATCCGCCTTTAAAAGACTTCGTCGGATAGTTCCAGTCTTGCTCTTGACTCCCGAAACTAAAGTGCCTGTACAGTGAAACTCCTTTACAATGAAACCTACATGAGCGAAAATACCCCCTAGTGTGAAAAAATCTTCATGCATTAACACCATTCCCACTCTTCTGCCAATAAAGAGTACACTTACGTTTGTGTGTACGTGTGTGTGTGTGTGTTTACATCTGAGATCAAATTTGCTACAGTGAAAAACCCCCTGTTGTGAAAAATGTCTTGCTGCAAACATGATTTCCTTGTAGAGGAGTTTCACTGTATAAGTGAAACTCCTCTACAACGAAATCTACATGGGCGAAAATACCCCCTAGTGTGAAAAAAAATCTTCATGCATTAATGTGTGTGTGTGTGTGTGTGTGTTTACATCCGAGATAAAATTTGCTACAGTGAAAAACCCCCTGTTGTGAAAAATGTCTTGCTGCAAACATGATTTCGTTGTAGAGGAGTTTCACTGTATTTTCCAGATGTTCTCCATCCCGCTTCTTGGTCCTCGGGCCACTTTCTTGTATTTCGGGTTCTTGCAAAGCGTTCCTTGTTTAATGCTCTTCTCGCTGTCTTCTTGTATCTCGCGGTTGGACTCCTCTCGTTCTTTGACGGCACACGCCAGTTCTGTTTTGTATTTTGGTCCTTGCCTTTTTGCAAGCGCTTCCGGTTTCTTGCGTTTTTCCTGGTTTGTGACTACCAGCGACCTTTTTTCGCACTAGCTACTCTCATGGTAACCGTTTTTTTCTTGTCGGATTTTTGACATTTGGAACATTTGACGGCAACAAGAAAAAACATTTGCAACCGCCGAAACCGTTTGGGAATGGACAAAGAAAATGCACCAAATTACGAGACAGACGGAGCTAATCGGCTGGTCACGGTGGACTCGCACCCTATTTGGACTCGTGTACGCCCTTTTTGGGGGGTGTGGCCTGTGCTTCAATTGTTTTGTTTTGTTTTTTTAATCGTGGAGTGGATGACCAAAAACAAGTCTTTCAAGACCGCATTTTGCCTCTGGTGTATTGGACGATTGATGCACGCACGCACCTGGCTGTCGAGACCGAGGAGCAGCAGCATGATGAAGAAGAGGATGGCCCAGAAAGTCGGCAGCGGCATCATGGACACCGCTTTCGGGTAAGCGATGAAGGCCAAGCCGGGACCTGCGGGTCAAACATATCGGGGGGAGGAGAGGGGGATCAAGGACAGCGTTAACAACTCCTGTCCCAATTTGAGCTCGGACGACATAAAAAAAAAAAAATACAAAAAAATCAATCAATCAATCAATCAATCAATCAATCAATCAAGTCATGAAAAGGCTTGAGCGAGTGAGGCCGAACGTAATCAAGCTCCAGCAAACGTGCCGCCATCTGGCCAACGGCACCTCAATTCAATAAAGAGAAAAACCAAAACCAAACCGTCTCCAGTAGATTGCGTGCGGAGTTGCCGGGAAGGAACCGCGACAGATGCGGCAATAAAGATAACAAACCGAGTCCGAATGTAAACAAACAGCCAGCCGGCTTGACTGAAATGGAGCGCGTATACATTAACTTGCGTTTTAATTGCTCATATAGTACACCGAGTCGCTCTTCGACCCGTCATAAAATAGACCTTTAATAACCCACGGTACGTACTGTGCGCTATGGAAATTAAATGCATGACACGCACACGCATCCGACACTTTGTTACCTCTCGTCCTCTATTACAGGAGTGTCAAACTCATTTGACCTTGTGGGCCGCATGCGACCTCGGCAGGCGATTGAAAAATATCGTCATGCATTTTAAGATGAAACGAGATTTCGAAAAGAAAGGGAATTTTTGAACCATTTACACAAAAATCTAAACGTAATCCTTGCTTGCACTTTACAAACTCAAGAGAAAACAGTCTGCCCCCCTAGCGGATAATCTAGGAATTGCAGTTTATTAAAATGATTCACTCTGTGTCTTTTATGCGTTTTTTTTTCCCACATTTAAATTGTCCTGCGGGCCTGATTAACCCTCATGCAGTATTTTTAAGCGGCTGCATGAAGGGTAATTACGTCCCAAAAATGTCCCTCTTCCAATGTGCAACAACTTTTTTCACTTTTAATTTTTTTTTTCACTTTCAACCCCTCAAAATGTTCAGTGGGAATTGGCCAAGACATCGATATACATCCTATGCAAAATTTCAGCTTCGTGGAGTTATTTGTCACCGTTTTGTCCATTTGTCAAACAGTCCAAAATCATCCAAAGTGTCAGAAATGTCCAATTTTGGGATAATTACTGCATGGGGGTTAAAAAAAATTTTGAAAATGGAAAAAGATTTTGATCGTAGGCTAATATAGCTCAAATCGATCTAGATACATGTGTCAGCTCCGAAAAAGGAGCGCTGTGATGTTGGTTTTTGTCTGTGGTGTCCATTTGTCCAACAGTCCAAAATCGTCCAAAGTGTCCGAAATGTCCAATTTTGGGATTATTACTGCATGGGGGTTAATAATAATAATAATACATTTTATTTATAAGTACCTTTCAAGACACCCAAGGACACTTTACAATCAGGAACAAAAACAATAAAACACAATGCGGGTTGAGCAGCGGCACCTCAGGGGGGCCGATTCCGGCCCGCGGGCCCCTATGTTTGACACCTCTGCTCTATGACATCCAAAAGTACAAACAGACATGGAAACCCTGGAGCCTATTCGAAGAGAGAGTGCCGGGCTATCGTCGGAAGCGCTTTCTCGGGCCGCGCTCGCTACGCTCTTGCGCTCGCAAAGTCAACGTTGGGAAAACAAGAGCAACACCGGCCACGGTAAATCATTCAGAGTCATTCGAAACCCTTTAGCGGCCAGAGAAGAAGATCGATTCCAAAACGGAAATTCCAAACCGCTTAGTCCAACAAACGGCAGATTGGAGAAGAAAAACCTCACATGACCTTCGTAAACCCATCGCGACCTTGCCAAATGACATTTGCTTCTCCATCCGTGAGGCGTATTGGAGGAGACCTGCCGAAAACGTGTTTTTGTTGGGGTTTTTTTTCCCCGTTTTTCCAGATTCTTTGGGGCATTGCTAAAACGGAGGCGCGGCGAGTCACACGTAGGCACCAAACGACCGAGCAACAAGGCCCAAAGCGTCGAGCGAATTGATGAAAGGGACGGCCGCAGAAAGAAAGAAAGAAAAAGATAAAGAATCCCGTCGACCGCGCATCATTCGAGAACTCGCTTCAACCGATGCAAAGTGGCGAAAACAAACTTCAGCCTGAATCGGGTTTTGAGTGTCCGCATCCAATCTACTGAACCACCAAAACATGGCGTGATTGTCATGGCTGACTGTAATCGTGCATTTCAGCATCAGTGACTCCACATTTTTAAGCCCGAATGATGTGTCACGTTTTTTCTGGTCGCCATCAAATGTGGAAGTTGTTCGAAATTTCTTTGGAACAAGAAAAACAGCTCGAGAGCATTCGAATTGTTGTCGCGGCGATCTTGAACAAACCTCGATGAAAAAAAAAACCAAACCGGCTACATGCACAAAGCTCCGCCCCTAAGTGAGACACGCCCCTTTGACTTCTCGAGACTTTGGAGTCGTCATTTCAGATACTTGGCCGTCTTTCGGGTGATTCAAACTTGACACTCTCCATTTTGGCTATCTTCACTTTTGGGCATTGGGCTCTTTGAACAGGTACATTTACACTTTCACCAAATTTCGATTTCACGAATTTCGGATCACGGTCGCGGCGAGAGCAGTGACTTGGCGAAACCAATTGAATGGAGTGAGCGGTTCGTGAAGTCAGACGACAGGGCCGGATGGTCGTCATCCTTTTTTGTCGGCGTCAACCGAACCTTCGCGCTGTCGTAAAAGAGCAAAAGAGGGCACGTGCGCGTGCGCAGGAACAGGCACAGTCATTTGGCGTCATTTGAGCGGACGGGCCTACAGTGGCGTTTGAAGCCAGGCAAGAGTTGACTCCCGACAGCGGTGTAGCATCTCACTCAGGGACCGAAAAAGAATGGATGTCAAGCGCCTGCGGCGATTCAGAAGCGGGAGCAGGAACAGGAAGAAGAGCACCGCTGGCAGCGAGCAGCTCAGGGCCAAGGACGGGGCGCGAGGAGGCCCAGTCTTCTTCGCCGCGTCCCAGAGCGACAATGGGACACTGGCAAGCTTGGATGTGGGACACTAGGCCACAAATGAGCAAGGGGGGGGGGGGGGGGGGGGCACCCGACCCGACCCAAAATCTGCCCTTGGCCGAGCGAAGCGGGAATGGCACGTGCGTAAGGAGTGTGCGATTGCCGATAACTAAAATTGATTTTGGATTTTGTTTTTTTTCAAGGAGCGGGGTAGGGGGGTAGGGGACAAATCTCCAACGGTCTAGTTTTTGATTTGGCAGCAGCGCCCACCATCGCTACTGCCAGCACCTGGGAACCCTCGTACCTGACTCTGCCACATCGGCAATGTCCACCCCTTGTTCTTGCGCCATGAAGCCCAGGACGGAAAATATTGCGAAGCCCGACACAAAGCTGGTACCGCTGTTGAGGACTCCCAGCAGCAAACAGTCCCTATGTCACACATAACGTCATGGGAGGGGTGTTAATGAACACAGACGCAAGCAACGTTCACCTTTTCGTCTCGGGCGCGTCCCGATTTGCTGACCCCCGCCCCCGCCCCGCCCCCCCCACTCCCCCAGAGGAGGCCTCGCTCACCTGTAGCAGTTGTACTTGTACTTGTTGTAGCTCCCCAAGGACGTCATGGCACCCAAGCAAATGGCGTAGGAGAAGAAAATCTGGGTCCCCGCGTCAATCCACACCTTGGGAGTCGGGACGAGAGCGGGCGCTCGGTCACTGGGACACGTCCACGGATCGAATCCAATTTGCGAGGATTGGCGGCTTTTATCGGCACCGTGACGCAGTTCGCGGTTCACCGAATTCACTCGGCTTCATCTATTTTCGTTTTCTCTATTTTGAAAGTGAGGGGAAACGCGGACTGCCCCCCCCAACCCCCACCCCCTAACAAATCAACACATGGCAATGCTAACGACATCCAACTTGTTGCTAAGCTCAAGTTTGTGACCTCCGGTTGTCCTACTGTGCTGTTCGTTTGAGCGGCATCGGACACAAGACGCCAAGCTAGCTTGCCGCTAGGCGGCCATCTTGGCTGAGGCGGCTTTCCCGTCAAAGGCAAAAACCTGAACCACACAACAGCATATTAATGAGCGTCTATGCTTTTGGATCATGCAAAACCCCCCACCCCCCAAAAAACCTCAAGTCATTTCCAGTGTTACCTCAGGGTCCCGCAGGCGCGTCAAGTCAGGGTAAAGGTAGAACTTGATGCCCTCCGCCGCCCCCGGCAGGGTGACTCCTCGTATGAGCAGCACAATCAGCATCACAAACGGGAACGTCGCCGTTATGTACACAACCTAGACAGGAAGAGAGGCGTCATTCCGGTCCTGCCGTAGCCCCCGAACGTGCACGAGTGCCGTACACGACAAGGGAAGTCCGATAAGAACAAGCTAGCGAGTCGACGACCACGGGGAATACTTCAATGTCCCGACCCGGTTTAACTCATTCAAACCCTTTGACATCAATTAACACATAGTCCCCGCCTCCCCATGACGTCTAAAGCGTCAATTAACGCATAGTCCCCGCCTCCCCATGACGTCTAAAGGCGTCAATTAACGCATAGTCCCCGCCTCCCCGTGACGTCTAAAAGCGTCAATTAACGCATAGTCCCCGCCTCCCCATGACGTCTAAAAGCGTTAACACACAGTCCCCGCCTCCCCATGATGTCTAAAGGCGTCAATTAACGCATAGACCCCGCCTCCCCATGACGTCTAAAGGCGTCAATTAACACATAGTCCCCGCCTCCCCATGACGTCTTAAGGAGTCAATTAACGCATAGTCCCCGCCTCCCCATGACGTCTAAAAGCGTCAATTAACGCATAGTCCCCGCCTCCCCATGACGTCTAAAAGCGTTAACACACAGTCCCCGCCTCCCCATGATGTCTAAAGGCGTCAATTAACGCATAGACCCCGCCTCCCCATGACGTCTAAAGGCGTCAATTAACGCATAGTCCCCGCCCCCCACGACGTCTAAAGGCGTCAATTAACACATAGTCCCCGCCTCCCCATGACGTCTAAAGGCGTCAATTAACGCACAGTCCCCGCCTCCCCATGACGTCTAAAGGCGTCAATTAACGCACAGTCCCCGCCTCCCCATGACGTCTAAAGGCGTCAATTAACGCATAGTCCCCGCCTCCCCATGACGTCTAAAGGCGTCAATTAACGCACAGTCCCCGCCTCCCCATGACATCTAAAAGCGTCAATTAACGCATAGGATCATGCCGCAGAAGTCGTCGAGGCGGCGTGATAGTAGCGGATGTGGAGAGTGGATTGAAATATTAGCAACTAGCAAGTTAGCAACGGTATAAAATCGTCCTCGAAACATAACAACAAACTTGAAATGATGCTTGAAATGCACGGCCACCTCCCTTCCATCTCCTTACTCACTTTCCCAGTGGACTTGACTCCTTTCCAGATGCAGAAGAAGCAGATCACCCACACCGCTAAGAGACAGAGGGCCAGATCCCACTTGAGGGGCCCGACGTCTTCGATCCCGGACGAGATGCTCAGGACGTTGCGCCTGCGCGGCATCAACGTCACACATTCACTCATTCTTGTTCCTTTTTAAAAACCGGGCAAGGGGGGCCCCCCCCCCGTATGGCACCGCCGCTATTCAGATGGCTACTCACTCCCAGAACTCCGTCACGGGGGAAGTAAAGTTGGTGCCGTTGGCCAGCAGCCAAAGGGACTTGTTCTTTCGAACGGTGTCCTCCACGCATTGTTCCGTGTTCCAGGGCTGGTTGCATTTGGCCCAGGGGAGCTCGGGCTGAAAGCACTGAAACAGGTAGTAGAGGCCCCAGGCCAAGATCACGATGTAGTAGATGTTCAGCAGGGAGACGATCACGATCGAGGCGTAGCCGATGCCTGCGGGGAAAAAAGGAAGAGGACGATCAAAGCGCCGCAAAAAAAAAACGCCAGTTCCGCTTCTCGGGGTTCCGTCGCGCTGCCCGTTTTAGACGGTTGCCCCGTTTGTTCGGTTTTGGTCGAAAGTGGCATCGGAGGGCGTTTCCTCGGGTTGCGCGCCTGCTCGCGGTCATCGGCATCACGAAAAGGGTTACAATGAAACCTACATGGGCGAAAATACCCCCTAGTGTGAAAAAATCTTCATGCCATTCCCACTTTCCTGCCCCCATACAACGAAAAAAAAAAACCCGTTGCGTTATACGAAATCTTATTCTCTGCTCTTGCCTCGCGTCGAGATTCACTACAACAAAGTCTAATCCAACAGCGACCTCTACTGCTTCGTTCAGAAACGGCAACAGCAACCACCACACTGGTTTACACATGCGCAGTAAAGTGATCAAAATTGAAAGGCGGAGGAAGCAAAATAAAAGACATTATCCAAGAAATTAATGTAAGTAAAAATGGGGGTTTTTTTGGTTGTTTTTTGGGGGAAAAATGGGAAAAATTTTCCCCCAAAAAAGGGATATTTCTTTCCCTTTATTTCTTTCTACCCTGACTATATGAAGTGTCAAATAAGTGTGTGCTCATACTTATGCACTATTGGAATAAAAATAAAGAGTACACATACGTTTGTGTGTGTGTGTGTGTGTGTGCATCTGAGATCAAATTTGCTACAGTGAAAAACCCTCTGTTGTGAAAAATTTCTTGCTGCAAACATGATTTTGTTGTAGAGGAGTTTCACTGTATCGGCTTCTGGACCTTGTCACATTCAAACGATCATCTGATCAGCAACCCGCCCGAAGACGATCCCGATTATTGCAATCCAAAGTGTTGCGGGATCTCAAACCTGTCAGACGGCGAGTTTGGTCCAGCGGAATATTGTCGCTCATGCCATTGAGGACCGGATTCAAACGGCCCCGCGGTCATCGTAACCTGGAAACTTGCAATGGACTCCGGCACCTTTTGGGAAGTGACGCTTGAAATGGCGACAAAGATGCCAAATCCACAAGCCAGCGCCCCGCTGCTCTCTCACATGGGAGCAAAAGGCTCCGAGCGACGTTTGCGCAACGGGGCAGGAGCCTTCCCACAAAGACCGGCGGAAGTCCGAAGGCGTAGCAAGTCAAACGTCGGACGTGACGCGACTGCTAACGTTCCCATTACTCGTCGGGTTGTCTTGCCAGATAATGGATCTCCCGTTTTAGCCCCGTCGTCAACGTCCGCCTCCTCCAGGCAGAGAAAATTTGGCTTTTATCCTGCCAAATTCTTCCCCCGTGGCTAACTTTGTCGGTGGCGACCATAAAACCAAACAGCTGCGGGGCGATAACTTGCTGTGGATTTGACGCCATGCGGCTCGACACCTTTCACACACTTGTATTCGTCGGAGCCATTGTGAAAAGGGGGGGGGGGCCCTTCCTGTGGTGTCCATTTGTCCAACAGTCCAAAATCGTCCAAAGTGTCCGAAATGTCCAATTTTGGGATCATTACTGCATGGGGGTTAAATTCATTTGGTTTGAACCTGAGCAGGCGGCCCAGTGGCCCAGTGGTTAGGACCTCGACCTCACAGTTCAGAGGTCATGGGTTCGATCCCGGCTCCGGCCTTCCTGTGTGGAGTTTGCATTGTTCTCCCCTTGCCGGCGTGGCTTTTCTCCGGGTGCTCGGTGGGTTTCCTCCCACATTCCAAAAAACATGCTGATTGAACACTCGAAAATTGTCCCGCGGTGTGAGTGTGAGCGTGGATGTGTTGTGTGCCCTGCGATGGGCTGCCAACCGGTTCAGGGTGTCCCCCCGCCTACTGCCGGGATAGGCTCCAGCACCGCCCCCCCCCCCCCCCCCCGCCCCTGCCCCGCGACCCTTGTGAGGAGAAAGCGGATCGGAAAATGGATGGATGGATTGAACATAAGGACCGGTGACCTTTCCCCAAATGGCGACCCTGACAAAGTGGGCGTGTCCTGGGAGGCCGTTGAATCCTCCGTCCCGCCCACCATCATCGTTTGCGAAGGGAAAAACTCTGTTTCGATGTCATTTCAATCTTTGCCCAGACGTTTTTCCCTGACGAGCTCGTCACCGACACCAAAAGGGGTCAAAGTTGTCCGTGCACTCGCCAAACCACACCAAATTAGGACTGCGATGCCGAGACCTTTGCTCTCATTTTTGTTTGCGTTTGCTTCATCGGTGTTGGGGGGGCGCATTTTCTTTGAAATTCCAGGACTAATTGTCCATTGTTGGACCACTTGACGTTCGGAGGGCCCGGGGGCGCAAGGAGATCCTGAAAAAGACGTCCGCGCGCGCGGAAACAGAGCGCCGTTGTTGCGCAACTCATTAGCGCTACCGATGGCCGTTGTGGTAAACGAGGTCAACGAGGGGCCAACGTCTCTCACGATTTGCTGCTATTTTGGGATGAACCTCAAAAGGGAATTCCTGCTCCCTCTTGCTCGCCCCGCAGGATTTTTATACTCAACGTCTTTGACGCCTCGTCGCGCCGAACGGGCCCAGACAGAAGCGGAGCGAAACAGCTCGCCGCAGTCTTTAGAAAGATCCTCAATGTGAAAACAAAAAAGTGCGCGGCGGCAACACACATCGTGCGGCGCTCATTGCTAGGCAACATGTCTTTTTTTTTTCTCAGTCTTGTCTGTTTCCATGACAACCAAGACCCCATCAATCTATTACGCACGCAAACCTGCAATGCATCAGCGGCGCCTTGCTATGCGCTCGCCGCAAAATGCCTCGGAGGCGCACGGCATTCGGTGCTGATTCATAATTGCATATTAATGCTCGTCGAGAAAAATGGGGTGAAAATTCTGATTTGTGGTGGGGGGGCGGAGCCAAATTCAGTGCCTGCAGAGAATCCACTTGAGGTTCACCTGAGGTCCTCATTCCCGATTTCATGACATCAACGTTGGGCAGAATTCGGCTCCGTCTCAAATATGACACCCTCCCTTTGTGCCTATCGTGATTGACCGGTAGCTCGCGGACCGATCTCGAGTCGATCGCGATGGGTGTAGGCCAAGGAATTAAAAAAAAAAAAAAAAAAAACATTTGCGGGGGGAAAAAAAAAAATCGACTTATTTCAAAAAGCGGGCCACCTTGAACCTAGGGTGGCGTTCGCGCAAAGCTGGGCCAAGTCCATCATCAAAAGCTCGATTCGGGGTGTGAATTAATTCAAAAAGCGGGCCACCGTGAACCTACGGTGGCGTTCGCGCAAAGCTGGGCCAAGTCCATCATCAAAAGCTCGATTCGGGGCGTGAATTAATTCAAAAAGCGGGCCACCATGAACCTACGTGGCGTTTGCGCAAAGCTGGGCCAAGTCCATCATCAAAAGCTCGATTCGGGGCGGGAATTAATTCAAAAAGCGGGCCACCTTGAACCTACGGTGGCGTTTGCGCAAAGCTGGGCCAAGTCCATCATCAAAAGCTCGATTCGGGGCGTGAATTAATTCGGGGCGTACGGTGGCGTTCGCGCAAACTGGGCCAAGTTGCTCGATTCCGAACGCAACCACCTCGGGCGTTTTCATCTGGTAATTGATCGGTCGTGGTCGCGGCAGACCCGCCACTTGTCGAGAGTGGGCCCCCGTCCGGAGGCATAGCGCAAAACCGTACGATAGCGTCGCGACTTCTCAAACTGGTGCCAACCCAAAGTCATTTGGGTCATTGCCCGACGGCGCGCTCGCGTGTTAAATCGCTGAGACAGGACGGCCGCGCGATCGTCGGGTCGCTTTGCTCTCAAAAGACGGACGGCGGCCAACCGGCGGCGCGCGGCAAACTGACCCGTGAAGATGGGGCAGAGTTTGGCCCAGCAGGTGATCCCTCCTTCCGAGGTGTACTGGCCCAGCGCCACTTCCAGGAAGAAGACCGGCAGGCCTCCCCCAACAAGGAAGATGAAGTAAGGGATGAGGAAGGCACCTGAAAGACGGCAACACGGGAACCCCCGTCAGGTGAGCGCCGGAGTTTTCCCTTCGGGGGCGCGCGCCCGCACCACCTACCTCCGCCGTTCTTGTAACAAAGGTAAGGGAAACGCCAGACGTTGCCGAGTCCCACGAAGCCCCCGGCGACGGACAAGACAAAGTCCATCTTGCTGGACCACTTCTCCCTCTGCGGAGCCTTGCCTTCCGCCTCGTCTTCGGGCCTGGTGCCGGGGCTCTTCCCCGGCGAGGGTTTCAGCGTGTCCTTGTGGAAGTCCTTCAGGCATTGAAGCTTCTCTTTTTGGGCCATGCTGCGGACAAAATGGGGGAGAGGCGACGTTGACAGGGCACGTTGGATCCCGATTTGCCTTTCGCGCCGCCGCTAATCTGGCTAATCTGAGCAACTGACGGGCCGAGGTCATCGCACGCCGGAGAAATGTTTGGGTGGGTCGTTTAAACCGAGACGAGCCACCTTGTCGAAAGGAAATCCGTTGAAATTATGCTCCGCAATTCGGACGCACGGGAATATCGGCAGATGCCACGGTGGGAGTGCGATGCTATTTTCCAAATTGAAAAGGCTGCACTTGGGGGAGGGGGGTAATGAAAGGGTTTGATTTGTCTTTTTAAAACCCTGGAGAACCCACAGGGTCAAATTTGACCCCTATAAATTCTGCTACTCAAATTTGACCCTTAAATCCCAAAAGGTCAAATTTGGCCCTAATCCTAAATTAGGATTAAAGCATTGAAGATTTGAAAAAAACATATTTTGGTGGTCAGTGAACAAATAGCAGTCATTAAATGGATAATTCAAGAAAAGGCTTCTTGGGCTTCTCCAAGGTTAAAACTTCATTCCTATTTTTTTGGGGCTCTTTTGACGATTCATTGTTTGTTGTGGTAGGAATGCCGTCGTTTTCAAGCGCTCCAGAAATACAGTCAAACCTCGGTTTTGGAACGTCTCTGTTCTCGACCAAATCGGTTTTCGGACCAAAAATTTTGAGTTTTTTTTTATGCCCCGGATTACGACCAAAAATCGGTTCTCGACCAAACTGAGCGCACTTGAATGCACCACTTGACTCCTCCCACTTTCCTTACACGAGGAAGTGACGCTTCCTGGGGTAGACGAGGAAGTGACGCTTACTCGTCGAGCGTTCCGTTGTGAGCAGACGTGTTCAATAAAGATTTTTTTTTTTAAAGAATGTGGTGTCGGTTTTCGAACAAATCGGTTTTCGAACAGCCTTCTGGAACGGATTATGGTCGAAAACCGAAGTCTGACCGTAATAATACATTTTTTATAAGCGCCTTCCAAGACACCCAAGGGCACTTGACAATCAGGAACCAGAACAATAAAACACAATGCGGGTCGAGCAGCGGCGGCCAAACGCGCCAGTCAACCCGGAAGTCAGAAAGAAAACACAATTTTATTTGAGTTATTTTTTGAGTCGACTTTTATATTCATTTCGTACAAACCTGAAATCGTATACCGATGAATTTATCATGACTAAAAAAAAAAAAATCCATGAGCAGAAGGTCCCGAAACAAATAATCGCCGATTAAATCGCAGCATTCGTAGTGGAGCGTGGGGGGGGGTGTCTCAAAACTCAAGATTCCCGTCAACCGATGACCGAATGACGGGAAAACGCGGCAAGAGAATGAGCACAAACGTGCGCTCGGGAGCCGCCAAAGTTGACATTTCGCTTGCGCTCCAGCGCCGGGGGGAGGTCCAAATATAGAGAGCAAGATAACGCCGAGCCCC
This sequence comes from Hippocampus abdominalis, assembly GCA_018466805.1. Taxonomy (NCBI): domain Eukaryota; kingdom Metazoa; phylum Chordata; class Actinopteri; order Syngnathiformes; family Syngnathidae; genus Hippocampus; species Hippocampus abdominalis. The sequence goes on along the minus strand of CM031694.1, from coordinate 35,353,310 downwards.
CCCCCCCCCCCCCCCCTGCTTACACACAAGCTTACAGCGAGGTCAATCCAGTGCCGCTAATGTAACCTTCCCGGAAAAGGTTCCCGGATTTCCTTGTCGCCCGACGCGAGCAAACGTCCATTTCGCCCACGGGAGCGAGTTCTTCGCCTTGCTCCAAAACCGTCGTGGGACATTTTTGAGCTGGCGTGACGGACGGTCGCCCAACGTGGCGTCAAATCGGGACAATCGGAAATTTTACACCGCGAGCCCCTCCATCAAACATTTTTTGCCGGAATCGACGAGTTCTTTCAGCCCCCCTCCCACCCACCCCCCCCACCACCCCTCCCCCTTCCCTCGCTTCCTGTCCCGTTTTCTGGCATTTTGCTCTCGCTCCTTCCGCATGGCGAGTCAAACTGAGTAGCTTTGCGTCCTCGTTACATAACCGGACCTCGGCCGCGGCTCGTCTCATCCTCTCTCACTCGATTCCCTTTTGCCCCCCCCCCACCCCGACCGCCAACGCTCCCCCCCACCCCCGCACCTGCTCGCCAGACTTTCCCCACAGTAGAAGCCGATCCAAACTGTCGTCGGCGTTTCAAAGCGTTCATTTTCACACACGTTTTTAAAAAAAAGAAAAAGTATTCCTCTTCTCACTCATTTCAGTAGCAGCCAATTCGGAGGACCCGAGTCTGGAAAAAAAAGACGTTGAAAAACGTCCTTGGGAGTGAATGAGTTCAAGCAGGAGCGCGACAACTGGAAACCAAGCCAGCGCTGGCTGGACCGCGCTTGCTAAAAAAAAAAAAAAAAAAACCAATTGAGAAGCGCGCCGAGAAGCTGGCCGGCCAGTCAGCCGGCATGAAAACGACCCACAGAAGCTTTCGACAAACGAATGACAATTAAAATAATCGAGAGAAAGACGCAAGGACCGACACGCCCCCTTGTCAAGCCAAGAAACGGGCGAGCGAGCAAACTTACATTTCCTTCATGGCTGCAGCAATATCCAAAGTGTGTGTCGCTCAGCGGTCACCATTCCTGTGCGGCAAGTGCATTTTATGCCAGCTGGGGGCCACCCCAAGCGGATCTGACAAGCAAGGCCGGCCCCCCTTCGGCTCAAGACAATTAAATCCAAAGCCGCCATTGGACGCGGCCTGGCGTTGACACACCACTCAGGTGCAAACATGGAAGACTGTAAATTTCCACTTCCCAACTGCTCCCTAACCCCACCTCCACACACACACACACACACACACACACACACACACACACACATTTCAAATTCAAGGCAGAGACGCACGAGACAAATGAGTGGGGGGGGGGGAAACAAAGTTAGCCTTGAACCGAGCCTCTCCCCCCCCACCCCCCCCACCGGGCCGCGGACAGCCAATACTGGGCTAAGGGCCATTTGGTACTGCACTGCACAGGGACCTTCAACCCCCCCCCCCCCCCCCACCTCCCATGTCATAAATAAATAAATAAATAAATGAATAAATCGGTGCCTCAGTCAAAACTTGCATGTCGGGTCACAGGAGGAAAAAAAGTGAAACCTTCAAGTTAGCAAAAAATGAGCAAACCCCCCCCCCCCAAAAAAAACCACAAAAGAATGTTTCGAGCGCTTCTTTGGAAAGGGGAACGGCCCAAATAACAACACAGAGGAAGAGCCGACATCCAGCGTCATGGGGGGGTTGAAATGATTCTGTTGTGTTTGTTTCGATGTCAAATTGTGTCGTCATGGCAACAAAAAAAAAAAAATCAATTGAATTGAATTGAATACAACTTTCTTGTCAAATGTGCTGTACGTATGTGTAACATGCAGCACAGATGACATTTCGTCCCCCTCAACATAAAACAAGAGGAGCCGCTGCGGGTGTCCTCGCCGCCATCAAAAGAAAAGTTGACCAAAAAAAAAAAAAAAAAGACAAAATAATACAAGACAACACATGAAACGCAGACAATTGTGCAATCGTAACCACTTTCCTGCATACGCTTTGTTGTTTGAAGCCGTAAGAGATGAAAGAGGAGCGAATCAAAGTGTCCTTTTCACCCGTGGATCAAAAGACGTCATGCGGCAATGTGCACACGTCTGCTACAAGCTAAGCTGTAGCAACGAGAAGCTGTAGCGTCCATTAACGAAAAAGAGAGATTGGCTCTCTTCTCCGGTCCCATGTAAATCCGCTTCAATTCCAAGCCGCGACTCCCAGTTCCACATATGCATCGGCGCTCTGCGCTGACGCTCCTTTCAAATAAAAATGTAAATAGTAATCGGGACCACACCGCCGGATATGCGGTTGGATGGCGGTTTGCCCCAAAATGTCATTTCATCTGAACCAAAAATAAATTTATGAAATAAAATTGTTAAATATACAAATTAAATTAAAATACTTTTTTTTAAATTAAATTAATATTTTTTTAAATTAAATTAAATATTTATATATATTTTTATTTTAAATTAATATATATATATATATATATATATATATTTATATTTGGCGGCCCGGTAGTCCAGTGGTTAGCACGTCGGCTTCACAGTGCTGAGGTACCGGGTTCAAATCCAGCTCCGGCCTCCCTGTGTGGAGTTTGCATGTTCTCCCCGGGCCTGCGTGGGTTTTCTCCGGGTGCTCCGGTTTCCTCCCACATTCCAAAAACATGCATGGCAGGCTGATTGTGCACTCTAAATTGTCCCTAGGTATGAGTGTGAGCGTGGATGGTTGTTCGTCTCTGTGTGCCCTGCGATTGGCTGGCAACCAATTCAGGGTGTCCCCCGCCTACTGCCCGAAGACAGCTGGGATAGGCTCCAGCACCCCCCGCGACCCTAGTGAGGATAAAGCGGTTCAGAAAATGGATGGATGGATGGGATGGATATATTTATATTTATACATAATATATATAAACATATACAGTCAAACCTGGGTTTTCGTCCATAATCCGTTCCAGAAGGCTGTTCGAAAACCGAAATTGTTGGAAAACCGAAACCAGGCTCTTTTTAAAATCAAAATGTTGACTGAACACGTCTGCTCACAATGGAAAGCAACACGAGGAAGCGTCACTTCCTCGTGTAAGGAAGGCGAGAGGAGTCAAATGGTGCATTCAAGTGCGCTTGTTCGAGAACCGAAATTTGTTATTCATTCGAGGCATAAAAAACTCCAAATTTTTGGTCGAAAACCGAATTGGTTGAGAACCGAGACGTCCGAAAACTGAGGTTTGACTGTATATGTATATATATATATATATAATGTATAAATAAATAGCGATGAATGGACACTTGAATCGAACGTCGCCATTGTGGCATGTCATTTCCGAACCTCCTGAAAAATGCGCTCCCGCTCGAACATCGGCACGTCGCATCAGCAAGAGCGAGCGAACGTGCCGTCAAGTTGAGCTGACCTCCCCCCCATTTATCTGTGATGTGAATTCCAGCAGCCACTGCCGAAAGATAACGGGGCCCGGCCACAGGAAATAAATAAATAACAGTGCCAAGAGGGGGTGGGGCGGGGGGGGGGGGTGCTTTCGCTCTGTAGACCTGGACAACGCTCACACTGGCACAGAGTGGGGGGGAAGGGGGGGGACAGAAGAGTCACGCGAGCAAAATCAGAGCCTGCCTAGCGGCAGCGGGCACTAGCGGGAGAATTCCACAGCGCTTCTGTTCCTCTCTGACCCGCAAGCTCGTCACGTTTGGGTTCTCGCGAGACTCGCCGATGGCCCACAAGGGAAGAACCGAATCTGCATGTTTCGGCATTGCGCGGTTGTGCAACTTGTTGACAAGTCCGGCTGTCAGTCAGCTGCCCTTCACGTTCTTCTCGAGATAATCGAGTGAATCAACAGCACCCCCGGTGGCTGATTGCGTGCCCTACATTTTGGGGCAATCGAGCTTCCTTTGGCTTCTATGAATCGACAGTCACGACACATACGTGAAATCCTTTTCTGATTGAAACGTTCATATTCATGACATGAGGTCGATGCTACGCTAATAGAAACGCAAAGCGGTCAAGCTTCACACTCTGCAAAAAGACAACGCGCATGCAAAGAGCAAAACATGTTTGCGACATGCTTCTGTGACAGTGAAATTCCTCTACAATGAAACCTACATGGGCGAAAATACCCCCTAGTGTGAAAAAATGTTCATGCCATGAAAGCCATTCCCCCCTACAATGAAAAGTCCCCCTTGTTCCGTTATACGAAATCTTTTTCCTCTGCTCTCGCCTCGCGACGAGATTCACTACAACGAAAAACAAGCCTTCCGCAAAAGTCTTCATCCAACCTCAGCATGCCACAGCGACCTCTACTGCTTCGTTCGGAAACGGCAACGGCAACCAACACACTTTTTTTTTTTTTACACATACGCAGTAGTCCAGGAAGTATTTGTTTCAGATGCATAAAACGGCGACAAAACGGACCTTTGCAGACCAAGGAGTTAAGAAAAGAAAAGCATTCACGCTTGAAGACAGGATAAAAGTCATAAAAATGAAAGATGGAGGAAGCAAAATAAAAGACATTATGCAAGAAAATTGATGTAAGTGAACGTGAATGCTGATCGTAAATTGCGCAATTTTTTTCTTTCGACGCTGCTATATGAAGTGTCAAATAAGTGTATGCTCATACTTATGCACTATTGGAATAAAAATAAAAAGTACACATATACATTTTTTTGTGTGTGTTCGTGTTTACGTCTGACATAGTCAGTTCACTGTAGTAGGATATTCTCGTGTGTGTGTGTGTGTTTACATCAGAGATCAAATTTGCTACAGTGAAAAACCCCCTGTTGTGAAAAATTTCTTGCTGCAAACATGATTTCATTGTAGAGGAGTTTCACTGTATTTCACATCAGAGATCAAATTTGCGACAGTGAAAAACCCCCTGTTGTGAAAAATTTCTTGCTGCAAACATGATTTCGTTGTAGAGGAGTTTCACTGTAGTAAAGCTTCTCAACATCTGAGATCAAATTTGCTCCAGTCTGTTGTGAAAAATTTCTTGCTGCAAACATGTCATGAAAGCTGATAAAGATGACTCCAAAAGTCTGAAAGCTGAGATGTTAGAATGACAGGAGTGGACGTGGCGCGCTTGACAACGTCTGATGAGTCATACTATGATGAAAAGGACAAAATGTACCTTTCATCTGTGACGAAGCGCCGCGTCAGCCTCCTTTGATGAAAGGCAAATTGCTGCCGCTAATGCCCCATAAAAACGTTGGCTTCAAGGGGCCCTTTCCTCAATCATGACAAGGGAGACGGCAATTTCACGGACATGAAAATGGAATATAGGCGACATCCTCAAAATGACTGATTTGCTCAAATGATTTGTTGTGGGTGGTAAAACCACTAGCTAGATAGTTCTATAGTACGTCCCCCCCCCCCCTCCCTTTTTTTTAATGAATGAAACACATTTTAACTCATTCAGTACCAGCCAATTCTAGACCAAGACTGAAAAGACGTGTAAAAACGTCTTTGGGAGTGAATGAGTTAAGAGACTGAACACGGAAGTGGTGTGTGTGCAAATGTTTGGCCGCTGACAATCTGACCTCAACATTTGTTGATTATTTTGCGACGTTTTCATGCTGACGAGCGATTCTGATGAGGACGCCCGATTTCGTCACGACGTGGAGGCGACCGTCGCACAATTGACAAGACTCGGGAAACGATTCGGTCACAAAATCGCTTGTGTCATTCGTTCACAGTGAGCAAGCAGGTCATTTTCATGGTTGGCTAGCTAAACAGCTAGCTAGCTAAACAGCTAGCTAGCTTCGTCAAGCTGATTGTCGCGTGCGTTCACTCGCTGATGAAACAAACATTCGGTTTTCAGCGACTCTTGCCACTCCAAGTCTTATCCGAGCCGCGTCCTCTAAAATTTCACCAAAACAATCGCCGGCACGCTCTGTCAGAGGGTCCCCCCACACCCCCGCAACATTTTTTTTTTTTTCGCCGTCGCTATCCGTGAACGTGTTGCAGCGGTTCTGGTATGCGGGCCACTTTGAGTCCTTGTCCTCCATTGTGCCACGCCATGTGCTTTATCTTCTGTGCACTGTAAACAAGTCCGCCATGAGCCTATAACAGAGCCTAATAAGGAAACGTGGATGCAGTTTTTTTCTCCCCCCCCCCACACACACCCGCCCTTCCCCCCAGTCTGTTTTGACGCCACTCGATGCTTCGACAGGGAGTCCGCATTGGCCGGCGTGCGACAATCAATGACCGACGAAGAGGGTCCTTGACGGGCTTTGCGCCGGGGATCAGGAATCGGCGAAGGACAAGTAGCGTCCCACTCTCACGCACGCGGGGGCCCCTCTAAGCTGTGCATGACAACGGGATCCGAGGCATTTTGGTCCACGTCATGCTTCCATGAACTACATTTGTTATGTAACGTTTTCGCAGTCACTGTCGAAACGATTTTGGAGAGAGAGAGAGAGAGAGAGCTTCACATTCATGGATGATTCGTTGAGAGGAAAAAAAAATGAAAATGGAATTAAAAAAAAAAAAAAAAAACTGCAACGGTGATTTGACTCATTCACTCCCAAAGACGTTTTTAAACCGTCTTTTCAGATTTGGACTAGAATTGGCTGGTACTGAATGAATTTTAAATGTCATTGAAAGGGCAAATTAAACTACAGTCACCCGGGGAAAAAAATTATTCCCTCAATTTCTTGTTGATGTCTGATACCACTGATGGTTGTATCCTATCAACTAAAAAAAAACCAACAAAAAAAACCTCGGAATGCCTAAAAGTGCCGGTTTTGGCAGAGGTGTCAAACTCATTTTTGGTGCGGGCCACATTTTAGTTACCGTTTGACTTGGAGTGCCGTTGTGACTGAAACCATAAAAAGAAGTCAAGAACAACAGTCGATTCAAGTACTTGTTTTCGTTACTATCATGCAGGGTTTGGTAACAAGAAAATGCTTTGAATATACCGTATTGGCCTGAATATAAGACGGTGTTTTTTGCATTGAAAGTAAGACAATAAGAAAAATAGGGGGGTGGTCTTATATTCGGGGTCTAGACATTATACCCATTCACGCCTCTAGATGGCGCCAGATATAATTGAAGCGAATGCTGAACTTGACTCTTCAAGGCCAAAGCGAACCCCTGCCACGAAGAATAAAAATAAAAATAGCGGTAGCATGAAGAACAAAAATTAAAAAAATAGCGATAAAGAAAGAAAAGACAAGAAAATAATCGAAGAGAACAGAAAATGGAGGAACGTAGCGACAATCTGGAGAAAAGTGGGGCTCGAAGATCGGCAGCTGAGGAGAAGTTCGGATGTCATTAACATTTCAAAAACCGGAAGCCATTCATTTACCAACGTGATTGCACTTTAGTTTACATATTTAAATGTTCAGATATTAAGATTTGAATGAGGCAAAATAAGATGCTTTTTCTTTCAAATATATTGTTAGAATAATTTGTTTCAGATGTACTGTCATTATTTTCTGTATAAAAATTAATTTGCTGTTCACAAAGTCTTTTTTTTCAAACATGAGTCTTGAAAAAGAGGCGGGGTCGTCTTATAATCAGGACCGTCTTACATTCGGGCCAATACGGTATCTCTTATTTATTACATGTGAGAATTCAAAATTGTGGTCGACATTTTAGAAAGGATCACGGAAGTTGACGTGTTTGAGTTGTTTTCGCGGGCCACATCAAATGACATAGGCGGGCCAGATCTGGCCCCCCGGGCCTTGAGTTTGACACCTGTGCCATCGCGGGTGATGTCAAGAAAATTTTTGCAAGAAAATGTCTCCGTCCGTCTCCGCTCTTCCAAGAAAGGAATTCTCGTGAGCTCGTTTTTTTTGGCTAGTTCTCATCTTCACCTGACGACATCCAACACGAAATGATGGCACGCATCCTTTCAAATGCGCTCCTGAGCTGCAGGTTGAATGCAAGCGAGATGAAAAAGAGTTCAAAGCAAACATTTGGCGGTTCACAATTTGGGATGAGCGCGGACAGCTTTTAGCGTGTGATGGAGGGTTTTGTTTGTTTTTTTGTTTTTTTTGAAAAGGGGCATTTCAATGAATCGGGAGCCAATTCATCCATATCCAGTCCGTCATTGGCTGAGTGACGAATCAATTAACGCTCCAGCGGCTTGCGCAACCTTCTCAGCCTCTCATCACGTGAACGAAAACGCTCGAACGGTCAAAGCTTTTTTTTTTTTTTTTTTTTTTTTGCCGTTCACACGGCGGCGAGCGCATCTTCTCGTCCGCGAGCACCCCCCCCCCCCCCCCCCCTCAAAAAAAGCATTCCTCGTCACGCGTCCTGCCCGTCATGCCGTTTCGCGGATTTACCTGTCGGCGGCGTGTGTGTGTGTGGGGGCGGGGGGTGGGGTGGCGAAGTCGACGTCGCTCAACGTTGATTGAAACACCGAAGGCAATTTTCCCGCGTGCGCATGACGCTCGCGGGAGCCGCTTTGCCTTAATCTCGCTTTGAGTGGAAAATCACCAGCGTCTCCGCGCGCGCGCGACAACCTCTTAAAGCGACAGACGCCACGAGCGCACCTGACTCGCCGAGCTGCCCCCCCAAATAGAAAACCAAATCATCATTGGGCTTGTCACGTTGTGAGGTGGTGATGGTGGACCCCAAAAAGCAGGCAAGAGGGAGGAGGAGCAGGGTGGACTTGACACACAGAGAAAACTAAATCCTCAACAAACAAAATAAGTCCTGAAAACCAAAAGAATCCAAAGCCAGCAAACGGAAAGGGAAGAGACATGACTGAAACAAACAGGACAGGAACAAACAAAAGAATGACCCATCCTTTGAAACAGCTACAGTGAAACTCCTCTACAATGAAACCTACATGGGCGAAAATACCCCCTAATGTGAAAAAAATTTTTTTCCTGCCGCCCATACAAGGAAAAATACAAGGTTATACGAACTCTTTTTCTCTGCTCTTGCCTCGCGACGAGATTCAATACAACAAAGTTTAATCCAACTTTCGACCTCGACTGCTTCGTTCGGAAACGGCAACAGCAACCACCACACTGGTTTACACAGCTGCGAGTTTCCTGAACGCAACATTACTCATAGCTGCTCTTGCCATTGGCTTACCGAGCATCAACCTGGCCTCCGATTGGCCAAGAGGGACCTCACTTGTCTATGTGTGAAGATACTGTAGCTCGATTCGTGGAATGCATCCGTTTAGCTGCTCAGAGTAAATTGCTTGTGGCTCGACGGACAGTCAAATAAATGAACATTTCCTGGAATGCTTTACTTGTTCATACATTTTGCAATTTCTTTCCCTTTTTTTTCTTTCTACACTGACTATATAAAGTGTCAAATAAGTGGATGCTCCTACTTATGCACTATTGGAATAAAAATAAAAAGTACACACACGTTTACATCTGAGATCAAATTTGCTACAGTGAAAAACCCCCTGTTGTGAAAATTTTCTTGCTGCAAACATGATTTCCTTGTAGAGGAGTTTCACTGTAACGACATAACGACCAACAGGTGTGCAGCTGCAGGGGGAGCCCTACAGTGCCACCTGTTGGTCACAAACCCAAACATGGCAAGCGGAGACTTTTGGCTTCAGAGAAGGAGCCGGTGGGCCCGAGTTACGGCTGCAGATGTTGTGAAAAGCGCGACAGCGAATGATGATAAAATTCCCCACGTTTCTGCTATCACGACTTCATGTCCGGTGTTTCGAACAAAGCGATCCATTTCGACTCGGGGGGGGAGGCAATTTGTGATTCATTTCTTGGAGCGACGGTGCATTTATGGGAAGCGTCACCGCTTCTTGGACGCATCGCAAAACGAAAAGGTCGCGCAGGTTCGTGTCAGCGGGCGCAGTACGTCGGTGATGACATCTTGGCAACATAAAGCCAAACAGCAATGTCTCTTGCGCGAGGGCTCCCGCCAATGACTGCCTGCGTCGGTTCATGTGTGTGTGTGTGTGGTGTGTGTGTGTGTGTGTGTGTGTGTGTGGTCGCGTGAGTGATGGCAGCCGCTCTTGACTTCCCGCCTATACTTGATCGGGAAATGGGCAAATTCTGCTCTTTCATTCATTTGAATGAAATCAGGGCGGCACGGTGGGCGACTGTTCTCCCTGCACCTGCGTGGCTTTTTTCCGGGTAGTCTGCTCTTCAACCCACATTCCCAAAAAAACTGCACGCTAGGTTCATGGAACACTCGAAATTGTCCCACGGTGTGATTGTGAGCGCGAATGGTTGTTTGTCTTACGCGTGCGATTGGCTGGCGACCGGTTCTAGGGTGCCCCCCCCCCTCCCCCCAATCTAATGGGGATGTAGCCAAAGTACTCACACTCTGTACTTTGGTTAAGTAGAAGTACAGATACAGTGAAACTCCTCTACAACGAAATCATGTTTGCAGCAAGACATTTTTCACAACAGAGGGTTTTTCACTGTAGCAAATTTGATCTCAGATGTAAACACACACACACACACATTTTTATTCCTATACGTAGTGCATAAATATGAGCATAGACTTATTTGACACTTCATGTAGTCAGTGTAGAAAGAAAAAAAGGAAAAGAAATTATTAAATTTTCGATCAGCATTCACTTTCACTTACATCAATTTCTTGGATCATGTCTTTTATTTTGCTTCCTGGACTACTGCGCTCATGTAAACCAGTGTGGTGGTTGCTGTTGCCGTTTACGAAACGAAGCAGTAGAGGTCGCTGTTGGATGAGACTTTGTTGTCGTGAATCTCGTCACGAGGCAAGAGCAGAGAAAAAGATTTCGTACAGTGAAACTGCGCTACAACGAAATCATGTTTGCAGCAAGACATTTTTCACAACAGGGGGTTTTTCACTGTAGCAAATTTGATCTCAGATGTAAACACACACACACATACATATGAGAAGATCCTACTACAGTGAAACTGTGAAACTTCAATTGCATATGATAATACAGTGAAACTCCTCTCCAACGAAATCATGTTTGCAGCAAGAAATTTTTCACAACAGGGGGTTTTTCATTGTAGCAAATTTGAAACAGGAAAGTGGGAATGGTGTGAATGCATGAAGGAAAGTGGGAATGGTGTGAATGCATGAAGATTTTTTCCCACTAGGGGGTATTTTCACCCATGTAGATTTCGTTGTAGAGGAGTTTCACTGTATAATGCAACAGGGATTTTTTTTCGTTGTATGGGGGGGGCAGGAGAATTGGAATGGTGTTAATGCATGAAGATTTTTTCACACTAGGGGATGTTTTCATCCATGTAGGTTTCGTTTGTAGAGGAGTTTCACTGTATAATGCAACAGGGATTTTTTTTCATTGTATGGGGGGGCAGGAGAATTGGAATGGTGTGAATGCATGAAGATTTTTTCACACTAGGGGGTATTTTCACCCATGTAGATTTCGTTGTAGAGGAGTTTCACTGTATAATGCAACAGGGACTTTTTTTCGTTGTATGGGGGGCAGGAGAATTGGAATGGTGTTAATGCATGAAGATTTTTTTCACACTAGGGGGTGTTTTCACCCATGTAGGTTTCGTTTGTAGAGGAGTTTCACTGTATAATTCTATGGATAGTTTCTTTTCCTATGTTTTTTCATATTTCTGAGTTTGCCGTTTTTCCAGGATCTATTCCGCCATTTTCTCCCGTTTCTTGTGGAAACCCGAAATTGAATCTTTGAAGATTTGGGTGGGTTTGTGGGGGGGGGAAGAAAATCCCAAATGATTTTGTTTTTGTCGGTTTGTCGCTTTTTGGCGGTAGAATTCACGAAGGCGCCCGTCCTCTTGTCACTCTTGTATGACGGGCCTACTAATGATCAAAGTCATGTCCGAATTTTTTTTTTTTTTTTGGTGGGGGGGGGGGGGGGTTTCTCTCGATTTTTAAACTTTAACAGCCCAACAGGGTGGCGATTCCACACCAATTATTTTGTCAACGCGATTACTGTTTAACCTTTCAGCGAAAATAGGCCTCGATGATCTACCGACGCGGCACGTGGGAATGATTCAGCAGAACCGCCGGCGACAACATTTTGAAGGCCGCGCCAATCGTTTGTCTCTTGGCATGACTCGCACGACTCCGACTTCGCCTTCACTTCGATTTACCGCCGCCGGCCAATAAAAGGAAAAAGCGGCATTTCGGCTCTTTCAGTGTCACCCCGGCGATAGAAAGGCGTCGTAAAGGCTTTCTGCCCCCCCCCCCCCCCCCCCCCCCGAGGCGGGCAAACGCTCAAAAATGCAAGTGTGGGCTCTCACCGTTGGGGCGACACAAACACAAAGCTTGAATATCAAGTAGCTGAAGTCAAATGAGGGGAGAGGAAAAAGAAAAAACTCAAGAGGTTGGAGATCCTCTCTGAAGATCATTCACTCGAACCGTCGGGTGCAAATCAACGTGCCTTGAAATATTTGACACCCGACAGAAAAGGCTCACCCCCTTGACGTCCGTCCCAAATCGGACCGTTTAAAAATATGAGGCTTCCAACTCCAGAAAAGTCAACGCGCAGAACCCATTCCCACCTCGACGGTCAATCAGATCCTGCTGTTTTGACCCGCAAAACGGATGCTACTTCCTGTTAGCCTCTTTCCCTTACTTAGCTCCGTGTTTGAGCCGCGCAAACAAGCCTCCGATATCCCGTGTCGGATCCCTTTCTCGCACACACTTATAGCAGACAACGAGGCACTCGAAAGCAGCCAAAGCACCCCCCCCCAAACCCCGGTTCACACGATGTGGGTATCAAGATGTAAACATCCCCCCCCCCCCCCCCACCTTCTCTTCGCAATCTTGTCTTTCTCGTATGTGACGTGCTCGCATTCATGACCCACGACGAGGCGTTTAAAGTGAGCGTGCCGAAAGTCTATCGGGAAAATGTGCTTTGGCTATCGCGCACGATCACATTAGTGTCCCTAATTTAGTCGGACATACGTCTCGGTCGGCGGCACGGTGAGAGACTGGTTAGCACGTGGACCTCACGTCCAAAATTGTCCAAAGTGTCCGAAATGTCCAATTTTGGGATCATTACTGCATGGGGGTTAATGAAAGACTCGAAATTGTCCCGCAGTGTGATTGGTTTGTTGGTCCATGTACGCCCCGCGATTGGCTGGCGAGCAGTTCAGGGTGGCCCCTCAACTGGGCTACGGCCGTGCCCGCCACCCTCCTGACAATAAAGCGGATCAGAAAATGGAACGCTGATATACTTCTCAGTCTTTGTCCCTTTCATTTGCAACATCACAAGGGGAGTCCAGTGGCAGTCGCGGTCGGCGGAAGTCACCTCAAATGCTTCCAAATTGCGCATCGGGATGGTTTTGATTACTCTTTAACCGGGCGGTGACAAGAAGTTCGATAATCAACGCGTAGAATCATTTCCACGCAGCACGTGGAAATGATTCAGCGGAAAAGTTGGCCGCCTGCATGTTTAATGTGTCAATCATTTGTTTCTCGATCGGCTCACGCGCGTGCGTATGACTCGCGCGATTCCAAATTCACCTTACGAGGTAACGTCCTGGAGGGCGATTGTCAAACACGGTCGTTGACAATCACGCGCGATGACGCGTCTGTCGTGATCAATGCTCAGCGACCACTCCTATGATATTCACTCGTTGAGCAAATAGTAGTTTGAGTCATGCCAAGCTAGCATTAGCAGCCGTAAGCAAGTTGACGTTAGCCACGGATGGCGTGACTTATTGGCAATCAAGAATATCAGTAAATGTTATCGGTTTCAACGTTGTTTTTTTTCCCGGAACGTATAAAAATGGGGAAATAAAACGAGCCGTTGAGCAGAGACATTGCTCGTTCCAATTTCCGTTTTTCGGAAGTTGTCTTTGAACGCCTCTCGAGTCGGACGAGAAGAGAGAAGAAGGCACGGAGTCGAGGCGCAGACGTGTCTGTGTTTGTCGAGACTGTTAAAAGCGTAAATAAAGTGGACGTTTTAAAAAAAACCAACATCACAGCTCTCCTTTTTCGGAGCTGACAACATGTACCTCGAGATCGATTTGAGCTATGTTAGCCTACGATCAAAATCTTTTTCCACTTTCAAACATTTATTTAACCCCCTTGCAGTAATTATCCCAAAATTGGACATTTCGGACACTTTGGACGATTTTGGACTGTTGGACAAATGGACACCACAGACAAAACAGTGAAAAATAACTCCACGAAACTGAAATTTTGCATAGGATGTACAGTATATCGATGTCTTGGCCAATTCCCACTGGAACATTTTGAGGGGTTGAAAGTGAAAAAAAAATGAAAAGTGAAAAAAGTTGTTGCGCCCGGTAAGTCCAGTGGTTAGCACGTCGGCTTCACAGTGCAGAGGTACCGGGTTCGATTCCAGCTCCGGCCTCCCCTGTGTGGAGTTTGCATGTTCTCCCCGGGCCTGGGTGGCTTTTCTACGGGTGCTCCGGTTTCCTCCCACGTTCCAAAAACATGGGCTGATTGGACACTCTAAATTGTCCCTAGGAGTGAGTGTGGGCGTGGATGGTTGTTCGTCTCTGTGTGCCCTGCGATTGGCTGGCAACTGGTTCAGGGTGTCCCCAAGCCTACTGCCCGAAGACTGCTGGGATAGGCTCCAGCGCCCCCCCCCGCGACCCTAGTGAGGATCAAGCGGTTCGGAAAATGGATGGATGGATGGAAAAGTTGTTGCACATTGGAAGAGGGACATTTTGGGGACGTAATACCCTTCATGCAGCCGCTCAGGGAGCCACTAGATGTCGCTCTGGAGCCGCGTGTCGCCGACCCCCGGGCTATTCATTCATTTTCCAAACATCAGTCGCTGATTGCTTCATATGGACAAAAAATTGCGAGGATATTCTTGGCCTCGCTCAACACCGATCCACAATATGTGCGTGGAAAACGAACGGGAGGGGTACCGACATACGCGCCCCCCCCCAGCGCGGAAGGCTTTTTTCAACCAGAGAGCGTGCCGTCAAAGCCAACTAAAATGACCACCGCTCGCTTACCTTGCCTGTGTCCCCGGCAGCTAATACTCGGGAGGGCGTATGTAAGACTTAATCCCATATTACCGCGGCTATGTTAAGTGTAAGCGTCGGCCTGTCACACACAGAGCGGGGAAGATAAACAGAATTCCTGCTCGATGAGCTCGGGAACTCGAGTACCACCGGAGAAGAGTTGAGGATCAAGAGGGCGTTGGGGAAAAAAAATAAAAAAATTTCAGGTTGAAAAATGTCCCGGGAGCCCTTGAGTGGCGACACGTTCGAAATGGCGGAAGACACGCAATACCCGAATGAAAGCCACATTTCAAACGCTGTATACTGAGGTGGCACGTTGACTCAGAAGAAGGTGGGGTGGCATTTGTTGGCTCTGTTTATAAGGGCATCTTGAGTGCGGCCATTACTTTGGACGTCGACGTCTGCCCCCCCCCCCCCACCCCCCCCACCTCCCGCCCCCGCAAGACAATCCTATAAAGAGATCGTCTTGGCGGCGGCCTTTTTCCAGCGCGGTACGTGTGTTCTATACCGTGCCACTTCTTACGTAACAGGCCGGCCTGAACAACACAACGCAACGCAACGCAACGCAACGCTGGCCCCCGGCTCCGAAACCTAAACAAATACTGGACTTCCTGTCTTGCTTGGCGGCTACATCCGCACAATAAAAAAACGTCCATACATCTCTGGGCCGTACAGTTTCTCAGGGTGTTACTTCTTGACCGAAAAAGGACATGTCACTGCGTTGGAAAATGGAGTGGAAGGGTGGCTTTTCAGCTCAGTGTCTGGCTAAGCACGGCTTTGTCTCTCTCTCTCGCTCTCTCTCTCTCTCTCTCTCTCTCTCTCGTGCAAATCCCCTGACGAACTGACTCGGCTTTTCGCAGGGGGACGCAAGCAGCGTTGTATATCCTCTGTCCTGGACATATACTGGACAACTTTACAGTAAACACATGACTAAGCTACAACCCGTTCACGCCATAACAAAGGACATACTTGAGGTAGGTCAATGTTTGTTTTTATTGCAGGCGCCATAGGAAATCGGACTCAAAATGAACGCGACCATCTGGAGGTTCGACTACATCAAGCAAACAAAATCATTGGTCAAGTCGCTGGTCAATCGGTCAATCTAATTGGGATGTAGCTCAAGTACGCACACTCTGTACTTTTGGTTAAGTAGAAGGACAGATACGGCGAAAGTCCTCTACAACGAAATCATGTTTGCAGCAAGACATTTTTTTTTCACACCAGGGGGTTTTTCACTCTAGCAAATTTGATCTCAGATGTAAACACACACACACACACACATACATATGAGAAGATCCTACTACAGTGAAACTCCTCTACAACGAAATCATGTTTGCAGCAAGACATTTTTTCACACCAGGGGGTTTTTCACTCTAGCAAATTTGATCTCAGATGTAAACACACACACACACATACATATGAGAAGATCCTACTACAGTGAAACTCCTCTACAACGAAATCATGTTTGCAGCAAGACATTTTTTTCACACCAGGGGTTTTTTCACTCTAGCAAATTTGATCTCAGATGTAAACACACACACACACATACATATGAGAAGATCCTACTACAGTGAAACTCCTCTACAACGAAATCATGTTTGCAGCAAGACATTTTTTTCACACCAGGGGGTTTTTCACTCTAGCAAATTTGATCTCAGATGTAAACACACACACACATACATATGAGAAGATCCTACTACAGTGAAACTCCTCTACAACGAAATCATGTTTGCAGCAAGACATTTTTTTCACACCAGGGGGTTTTTCACTCTAGCAAATTTGATCTCAGATGTAAACACACACACACACACACACACACACACATTTTTATTCCTATACGTAGTGCATAAATATGAGCATAGACTTATTTGACACTTCTTGTAGTCAGTGTAGAAAGAAAAAAAGGGAAAGAAATTACAAAATTTACGATCAGCATTCACTTTCCCTTACATCCATTTCTTGGATCATGTCTTTTATTTTGCGTCTTTCGTTTTGATCACTTTTACCTTCTCTTCCAGCGTCAAAGCTCTTCTTGTCTTAGCTGCTTGACATCCAAATACAAATACTTCCTGGACTACTGCGCATGTGTAAACCAGTGTGGTGGTTGCTGTTGCCGTTTCCGAACGAAGCAGTAGAGGTCGCCGTGAATCTCGTCCCGAGGCAAGAGCAGAGTAAAAGATTTCGTATAACGCAGCAGCGTTTTTTTTTCCCCGTTGTATGGGGGGGGGGGGGCAGGAAAGTGGGAATGGTGTTCATGCATGAAGATTTTTTTCACACTAGAGGGTATTTTCGCCCATGTAGGTTTCGTTGTTGGGGAGGACTTGTTTTTAGAACAGGCCAGATGAAACTCCTTTACCTAAAGGGAAGTTACGGTGTTAAAATGGATAGATTAAAGCCTAAATAGTCACAGAGTACACATGTCTCGACTTCACAAAATACAAGAGAGCAGCGCTAACAGTACTAAGCTAGCATTTGTACTGCAAACCAGCCGACGTTAGCCCACGGCTGCTACGTTGGACAAAGTGTTGCCGTGACGCAAAATGTGATTCATTTCCATTTTTATGGCTTGAAATGTACAACGAATTCCAATCAAAAAGGCGTGATCAACTTTTCTGTAGAGCAGAAATGTCTGCAATTCCACGTCGCTTCTGAATCCTTTCAGCTGCTCGAGGTCCCTTCACTTGCTTATTAGCCTTATGCCCAGTTGTTGGCAAGCATTTCCTCCGTGGCAATTGTGCCCCTGAAAGGTCACAAATGTCTCACCGGTAATCCAAAAGAACAAAATCAGGACAGTCGAAAGTCCAGAAGGACATTTGCATAAGCGAGCGGCTCAGCATGACATTTGTGACCTTGCAGATTCGTATAGACGAGGAGACAGATGTCGCGGCGAAGCCTCGATGAGTCAGGCAGAGGCATGAGTCAAGAGCCAAGAGATTTGATTCGCCCCCCCGCTGCCCTCTTCAAGTTGCTTTTTTTTTTTTATTTTATTTTTCTCTAAACACATGGAACTTGTCATTGCGTCATATTATTCGGCACAGCAGTGGACATGCAACAGAAATTCATATCTGGGCAGTGGGGAAAGCCGTTTATACACACACACACACACACACACACACACACACTTTTTCCCCCCTTTGATATCGTAAATAAATACGACGACGACAAAGTTCTCCGAGCAATGACTAAACCCATCGTGCGTTGCGTAGCAACAATTAAAACATTGGCACAAAGAAGCTTGATGGAGGACGAAGTCACTGTGCCGGGGTGATTCTCGTCACGTTCAAGAGACTCACGTGGCCGGAAGCCAGCCGCTTTGCTCGCTGACATTTTCACTTAAAGCGTAAAAGACAATCTGAGCAACCTTGAAATGTGTCATTTGAACACGGCGTGTCTCCTCGCGCCATGCTCGACACGTCGGCGGAGGCTATTTGGGCAACCGACGTCCTTGGGTGTCTTGAAAGGCACTTATAAATAAAATGTATTATTATTATTATTAATGGCACGAGCGCGAGGCAGCTGACAGGCGAGCTAACCCCAAAAGCTGAGAAATGCCGCCATCTGTTGGCACAACTGTGAACTACATCCAATTTTTCTGAGGACTCATCCCCCACCGATGTGGTCCAATTGAAATGTCGTCACGGCATGCCGTGACGTAGAAATCAGGGGCCGGATTGTAAATCAAGGGTGACAAACTCATTTTTTTGTCGTGGGCCAGATTGTAGTTACCGTTTCCCTTGGAGGGCCATCATGACTGTAACAAAAAAAAAAAGTCAATAACGGTTTATTCAACTGTAAGTTGAAGGGTTCGTTATTTTTAAATGTATGGCTCGACTTTACGGACGGCAAAAGGAGAGATGGATTCCATTTGAACGCAGCTTTATTGAAAGGAGAAAAAAAAACAGGACGCCAGCACGAACGAGAAGACTCTCTTCGCAACTAAAATCACTTCCTGCTTCCCTTACTTCAACAGCCAATCAGAAGCTATCAACATAAAAAACATGTCGAAGCAATTATTAAACGACAGAATGCAGTTTAGGTCATCTTAACATAAAATAATATGATGTTCAAAGATAAAATGATCATTAATAATATAACATAAGCTTACACAACTATTGTTTAAGTTACTGGACTGTATTGAGGGGGTTGGTTACAGTGGTTTTATTCTTGTTTTGATTGTAAAGTGTCCTTGAAGTGTTTTGAAAGGCGCTTATAAATGAAATGTATAATTATTATTACAAGAAAATGCTTTCAATATGTCTGTTATTTATGATACATGAGAATTAGAAATTTTGGGTCGAGATTTTAGCAAACATCTTGGAAGTGGACATGTTTGATTTGCTTTCGAGGGCCATAGAAAATGACGTGGTGGGCCAGATCTAGCCCCCGGGACTTGACTTTGACACCTGTGTACTAAATCAAATGCATGAGGGCTATCATTACAAGACTCAATATGGCTGAAATAGAAAGCTTTTTTTGTTGTTTTTTTTTTGCAATGAGAACAGCTGAACTTGAAGCCAATTAGAGCACCTCAGATTAACCCCAGATAAAGTTCAGCTGTTCTCATATCACGATGAAAAAATAGTCAAGTCAGTCTTAGCAAGTCAACAAAATATGGCAAATATTACTGGACGTCACTCCAACAGACTTTTTTTCCCTTCCAATTAGGTTGTACAAATGACAGGACACGTGAATGGTGGAAAAAAAAAAGTTTTAAAATATATATATATATTTTTTTTTTACATCACAGAAATGGCAATAAAATGGGGGTGTGCAGACTTTTCCCACTTACTGTTACTTGGCAAGACGGTATATGTAGGACAATCCATGCAATATTCTCATTCTCGTTGCCAACTAAAAATAGGTTGGCTCCAATAATGTAACAACGTACCGTGCCGATAAAAACAGCCGACAACTGAGGGGAAAACGAGGTTCTTTTTCTCATGCGCGTTGGACCTGAAGAAACCTTCAGCAGTCAATGTCGATGCTGAAGAGCAGCCCTTCCAAGGCCCCCAGCTTCTGATTGGCCTCCTCGATGGCACTGTAGGTCTGCACGTTGCTGGCGATGTGGAAGCGGATGTCGTCGACCAGGGGCACTGAGTCGGTCTCGTGTCGCTCCTCCAGCAGGGCGGCGTCCTCCTTGACCATCTCGGCAAACTCCTCCTTCTCCACCAGCTGCCGCGGAACACGTGCCAGCGAGACCCGGGTCAGCGAGGGAAAAACCCATCAATCGCAAAACAGTGGCCATTTTTTGTCGCCGGGCTTTCCGTCGGCATCGTCGCGGTTACGAAGTGCAAAGTCTCCACGTGAAAGGCCAACTGAGGGAGTCAAGTTCAGCATTCGCTTCAATGATATCTGGCGCCATCTAGCGTCGTGAATGGGTATAATGTCTAGACCCCGAATATAAGACCACCCCCCACTTTTTCAGTCCTATTTCAATGCAAAAAACGCCGTCTTATATTCGGGCCAATACGGTATGTAATGCTGACAAATACGCGCCGTAGTCGCCTGAACAAGAGGCCGCGCAATTTTTTCCAAAAATCGCACTGACGTGTAGAAAAGGCACCCACCCGCTCAATGATTTTGGCCATGAACTCAATGCACTGATCCTCCAGCCGAGAGAGGCGGAAGAGCTTGGCCGTCTTCCACACGCACAGAACGTTGTCCTCACAAATGTTCTTGGCGAGGGTCTTCCCGCACTGACGTTTCAGCCCCGGCAGCAGGTACACGTCGGCCACGCACAGGACGTCAAACGCGGTCTCCTGCGTCAGCTGGACAGCAGCAAGAACACTCGGTGGTCAGAACCGTATCCGCGGACATTCGAGAAGCGCCGGCGGTGACTTCAAAGGGAACCGGTCGTTTGACTTCACCCGCGCCAATTACAGTGAAACTCCTCTACAACGAAATCATGTTTGCAGCAAGAAATTTTTCACAACAGGGGGTTTTTCACTGTAGCAAATTTGATCTCCGATGTAAACACACACACACATACATATGAGAAGATCCGACTACAGTGAAACTCCTCTACAACGAAATCATGTTTGCAGCAAGAACTGTTTCACAACAGGGGGTTTTTCACTGTAGCAAATTTGATCTCAGATGTAAACACACACACTCATACGTAATAAATATGAGCATAGTACACTTCTTGTAGTCAGTGTAGAAAGAAAAAAAGGGAAAGAAATTACTTTACTCAGCATTGGATCATTTTATTCGTCAACTTTTACCTTCTCTTCCAGCGTCAAAGCAGCTTTGACATCCATTCTTCCTGGACTACTGTGTGCTGTGGTTTGCTGTTGCGTTTCCGAACAAAGCAGTAGAGGTCGCTGTTGAATTAGACTTTGTTGTCGTGAATCTCGTCGCGAGGCAAGAGCAGAGAGAAAGATTTTGTATAACGCAACGGTTTTTTTTTTTTCATTGTATGGGGGGCAAGAAAGTGAGAATGGTGTTAATGCATGATTTTTTTCACATTAGGGGGTATTTTCGCCCATGTAGGTTTCGTTGTAGAGGAGTTTCACTGTACGGGGGAAATGAAAGTCACCCGGCCCCAAATTATGCATCGGATGGGATGTACAGTCAAACCTCGGTTTTCGTCCGTAATCCGTTCCAGAAGGCTGTTTGTAAACCAAAATTGTTTGAAAACTGAAACCATGTTTCCCATTGGAATCAATGTAAAATGTTTTAATCCGTTCCAAGTCAAGAAAATAACCACGCTCTTTTTAAAATAAAAATGTTGACTGAACACGTCTGCTCACAATGGAAAGCAACACGAGGAAGCGTCACTTCCTCGTGTAAGGAAGGCGAGAGGAGTCAAATGGTGCATTCAAGTGTGCTCAGTTTGTTCGAGAACCAAAATTTGTTCGTCATCCGAGGCATAAAAAAACTCAAATTTTTGGTCAAAAACCGAATTGGTCGAGAACCGAGACGTTCGAAAACCGAGGTTTGACTGTACGCTCAACCAAAAGGTCAAACCTGCGCGTCGTCGCTGTAGATGTAGTACATGACATGGGTGAAAATCTGATGAGAGATGTTGTGCAGCGTGATGGCCGGCGTGCTCGGCTGGGACTGAAGCTGCTCTCCCTCGCTGAAGTGGTCCTCCAGCAGGGCTTTAAAATAATCGCTGCGCCCGCAGAAAAACGCCTGGAGGAGGAAAGGCGGTTGGGAGTGAAAGCGGCGGCGGAGGGCGGCAACCAGAGCAAAGCTTTTCAAACCTTATGACACAAGAAGTCGTAGCCATCGACTCGGAAGCAGACGTCGGGGTAGGTGTGCAAGTGGTCCACCCGGTTGAAGGGAAGCGCCCCGAATCCAACCTGCGGAGACGCCAGAGCAAAAGGATGGATTTGCCCTTCAAACTCTTAAGATCGACCATAATCCGTTCCAGAAGGCTGTTCGAAAACCGAATTGTTCGAAAACCGAAACCACGCTCTGTTTTTATTAAAATCTTTACAGAACACGTCTGCTCACAATGGAAAGCAACCCGAGGAAGCGTCTCTTCCTCGTGTAAGGAAGGCGGGAGGAGTCAAATGGTGCATTCAAGTGTGCTCAGTTTGTTCGCGAACCGAAATTTGTTCGTCATCCGAGGCATAAAAAACTCAAAATTTTTGAATTTTTGAATTGGTCGAAAACCGAGGTTTGACTGTATTTGATTTTTTTTTCCCCTCGACATTCCACGCTCTCGCCCATCGTCTCAGTTTTGTAATTCCTCGTTTTGGCTTCGGTCTCGGTTCATCGTGTCCCTCTCGGTGGTTTTCTCGTCTCACAAAGTTGGCTTTTCCTTCTCCTTTGGAGACAAAGAGATTTTGCGTGACTTGTTTCCGCGGCCCCCCTTTGCAAAAGCAAGCGCTTTTGGCGTGCCTCGTTGTTACCGGCGGGATCCTTGTGACCAAAGCTCTTGTGGATTGTTCTTGCATCAACTATTTTTGTATTTGATCTTATCTTAGGTTCGCATTTGTGAGATGCGATTGTGTTCCGTATTCTTCCGGTAACTGTCACCGTTTTGAGCGATTAGCCTCGACATGATGCTAATTAGCCAGGAAGAAGTTTGTAAGCCAATCCTTACTCTGAGCTGAGGGGGCAGAGCGCAGTCGGCCAACTGGGCCATGTCCTCCTGGAGTTGGCAGCTATGAGGCTCCAGACTGAGAACCTTGACGCAGATGCCCGGCTTGTTGGACACTGCGGAGCCAAAAAAAGAAACGAAAGGAGAGTGGAGCTTTGAATAACGCCCCCCCCCCCCACACACACACACACGCCATCTTACCAAATTCATACACCCGTTTGCATTTCAGCTGCAGCTCCTCAATGAGATCGGCCATTTTGCACTGCTTCGCCAGCCGCCTGCAGTCGTCCACCAGGCTCACGTCGATATCCGCACGTCCTGTAAGATCAGACGGCGATTTACGGTGGGGGGGGGGGGCGCCATCGTCCATTCGGTGATCTGTGAGATGAGTTCCATGGCAGGGAATTGACTGTTTTCAAGCAAAGGAGGCCATCGGGTGGGCAGTCTCGAAAAGCTGGCCCAAAAGCTTTTGGGCCAGCAGTATTCCATCCATTTTCCAATCCGCATTCTCTATGCGAGAGAATCGGTCGCGGTAAAATATCCTCACCTGTATATAAATACTGCAGAACGGCTCCAAAAGCTGCAGGGTTGATCTGAAAGCAGGTGCAAAGATGCGCTTAGCGGCACATGCCATCGTTTCGGAAGCACAGCGGGCGAGATGCGGCGGCCATGACGTCATCGGGGTGGACCCACCAGAGGATGCTTGAGGTGGATCAAGCTTTTGTTTGTCCATTTGGTCGCAAACATTTCGGCAAAGTACTCCGAAAGGGCGGCGAGGACACATCGGTGAGCCGTGAACGTTTGCCCGTGAACCGCGAAGGCGATGTCACTGTGCAGTCCCTGCTCCAGCAATCTGAGGAGAGAGCAGCAAATGTTTTACCCTGACACGGATGGCTCCGTTCTTCAGATACGGTAAAGCAGGTTAAGATACGATCAGAGGTATTCGTCCCACAAGGGAGGGCGGATGCAGGGGCGGTGCAGCCTTGGTACAGTGAAAATCCTCTACAACGAAACCTACATGGGCAAAAATACCCCCTAGTGTGAAAAAATCTTCATGCATTTACACCATTCCCACTTTTCTGCCCCCCATACAACGAAAAAAAAAAACCCTGTTGCGTTATACAAAATCTTTTTCTCTGCTCTTGCCTCGCGACGAGATTCACGACAACGAAGTCTAATCCAACAGCGACCTCTACTGCTTCGTTCGGAAACAGCAACATATGGAATAAAATGCACTATTGGAATAAAAACAAAGAGTACACGTACGTTTGTGAGTGTGTGTGTGTTTACATCTGAGATCAAATTTGCTACAGTGAAAAAACCCCTGTTGTGAAAAAGTTCTTGCTGCAAACATGATTTCGTTGTAGAGGAGTTTCACTGTCGTAGGATCTTCTCATGTTTGTGTGTGTGTGTGTTTACATCGGAGATCAAATTTGCTACAGTGAAAAAACCCCTGTTGTGAAACATTTCTTGCTGCAAACATGATTTCGTTGTAGAGGAGTTTCACTGTAGTAGGATCTTCTCATGTTTGTGTGTGTGTGTGTTTACATCGGAGATCAAATTTGCTACAGTGAAAACCCCCCTGTTGTGAAAAATTTCTTGCTGCAAACATGATTTCATTGTAGAGGAGTTTCACTGTAGTAGGATATTCTCGTGTGTGTGTGTGTGTGTGTTTACATCAGAGATCAAATTTGCTACAGTGAAAAACCCCCGTTGTGAAAAAGTTCTTGCTGCAAACATGATTTCGTTGTAGAGGAGTTTCACTGTAGTAGGATATTCTCGTGTGTGTGTGTGTGTTTACATCGGAGATCAAATTTGCTAAAGTGAAAAACCCCCTATTGTGAAAAATTTCTTGCTGCAAACATGATTTCATTGTAGAGGAGTTTCACGTGTGTGTGTGTGTGTGTGTAAAATGAAATAAAAACCAAGTTCAATGGAAAAATCGAAAACTCTCACAATCCTGCCAGTGTGCGAAACCCGCCGACTAAATCGACGCCGCGTCGTTGCGAGCGGCGTTGGAATTGCAGACAGGAGGGTTAAAAAAAGCCAAAGGCGCAGTGTGACGCGAGCACATTTGACGGCAAAACGACCTGAAAGGTGGAAGCTTACAAGTGCAGGAAGTAGTTAAAATCATGCCGCTTCATGGCGCGAACACCGACACACTTGTATTCTTTGAGCAGGCGGCGGATCGAGTCGTTCAGCGAGCCGTACAGGCACCGCTCGCCATCAAACGTGTTGGCCTCGCATTTGGCACCTGCACGCCAAATAAGAGGGAGAAAAGAGGACAGCTTTCTGAAATGCTGTGTCATGCCCCCCCCCCCCCCCCCCCAAAAAAAACCCTGCAGGGCAGTCGCGGCTGACAGCCCGTCCTTACCACTTGCCAGCAAGTACTGGACAAGCTCCTCGTGGCCACAGAGACACGCATAATACCTAGCAGACAAGAGAGGTCGGGTCGGGTCGGGTCGGAAAGGGGAAATCATCCCTGGTACTTTTTTGGTTTGTTGTTGTTGTTGTTGTTGTGCCCAAAGAATGCGACTTACAAGGGGCTGCTGTCCCAATTATCTCTTACATTGAGGTCCACGTCTCGCTCTTCGACGAGATATCTAGGAGACACAAAATCAGCGGCTTAGAAGAAGAATGAAGGAAGTCATATGACTGGAGAACGCTGGCGGGAACCAAACACAACGTAAGAACATAAGAGCTCTCAAAAAGACCACGGCAAAAGTCATCCGGCCGGCATACGTTGGAAAATTGTCGGGGGGGTGCGGCCAAAAATAATCGCTGATGGAGCGAGGGGGAAGGGGGGGGGGGGGTCTGTGATACCCAGGACCGGCCGTTCTGGAAAATCGACATTTTCTCTGAAATTCCCGATGGCCAGCCCAGCCCAACTCCCGTGGGTCTTGAAAAAGTCAAAATGCTTTCGAATGGCTGACGGTAAAAAATTTTTTTTTGGAGCAATATTTGCGGCGAGACGAGCAATTTTTTTTTCCATTCTTAATTTGCGTCTGATTTTTTTTGGTTCTTTATGTAATTACAAAGCTGAAAATTATATAGCAGTCAAGTAGAATCACGTCTTCACAATTCCTATACCCAACTGGCCGTGCATCCCGTTGTCATGATAGAATCGTGTTTTCCGACGTGTCCACACCAAGGCGGAATTTGTCAGACTGATGACATTCTTTCAAGAAAACAGGCAGAACCAGGCAGAACCAGTTTTTTTTTTTTTTTGCAGAGAAACCGGTACTGAATTTCAGTTCAAGCGGCTTGACCACGGCTTGGTATCGCATATTTGAGAGCCTTTTCCTGATTTGCTAAAGATCACCGACCTTGTCTGCCAGACACTAATTACAATCAAACAAGTCACATGTGGAAATCTACCCTTATGGGTACACAAACTGTCGATTTTTCTCTTCAATAGCGTTCACAAATCGGTGTCAATTGCTCAAAAAGAATCCCTGCCGTGGCATATCGCTTCGCTGATTAGATAAGTTATTGCACAGGTGTGCCTTATGCTGCATTCGGCGGGGAAGGTGGGAAATCGGATAGATCCGACAAAGATGGCTGACTCCGATCAACTGTTGTTCGGGTTCAACGCAACGCATTCTGACCTCCAGCGAACCTTCTTCATAATTACCTTGATTTATATCAATAAAAGAAAAGCCTTTCTTCAGAACATTTCATTCGTTTCGCCAAGCAGCTTCATGTAAGGCGATAACGGCATATTTTCACGCAGTTCGTACGGATCCCCTTGTGTTATTTCGAATGACTAAATTAATGTAATACAGTAATCCTTTGTTTATCGCGGTTAATGGGGACCAAAACCACCCGCGATAAACGAAAATCCGCAAAGTAGCAACCCCCCCCCCGTATAGGTACATGTACATGTGTATGAGTATAAAAAATATTTATAAGGCCAAATTTAATGGTATACATGCATGTAGAAGTCAATTTTGTAGTAATTAACATTACTTAATGCTGTATACTAATAGATTTAAACATGTATAAGTTAGGTTAGGTTAGTGTATGAATAACAAAATACTGTAAACATATACATGTAGTACTGTATATGTTGCTCTATGTGACTGGCTGTTGTTTTGCCGACTTTCGCTGCTTCTCGCGGACCATTTGCGGACTTAAATAGTATTTTTTTTTTTAAATGAATGTTTGAAAAAAATCCGCGATGCACTGAAGCCGCGATAAACGAACCGCGAAACAGTGAGGGATCACTGTAATAAATAACGCTAACATAGGCTTAACATCTTACCAAATTATTTTGCCATTCACGCCGTTGCCTAGTGACGTCATACTGAAGTCGCTCGGGTGAACTCGGGAGTCCTTCGTCCCCGACTTCTCGACTCGGACCAATCAAATCAAAGGGGGCGTTCAAGTGCCTCTTTTCCTAGTCGGAAGTCGGACCTTGATCCCACCTTGCACGAATTCAGCGTTAGGTGTTTCGCAAAAAAAAAAAAAAAAGGCCGTTTTAAAATGTGGAGTACTGTATGTACCGTATCGGGGGGGGGAGGTCGGGAGGTCAGAAAAGCAGACGGTAGCTGGTGTTACCATCATTTAGTTTGGATAACAAATGTGTTTTACTCCATTTGTATTTTATTATCGTGGCGAGCGTCATGACGTCACATCACTCACGGCAGTAATCTACGAGAGTTGTATGAGCAAAATTGAGCCGACCGAGCTTCGGTTACCAACAAGCTCATCTTGGCTAACGGTAGCAGCCCATCGTTTCGCTAAGTAGCATCTGTAGCTCAAAGCTCATACAGTACCAAGTATTAACAGTACTAAGAAATCGGTCAACGATCTTTACCTGACCCTATAAACGTCGCCCTTTCTGCAACTACTAAACAAATCGTGGACGTCCATGATCCCCTCGGTGTTGTCGGTCCTCTGAGATGCATTGAGTCGGCCTGTCTGCTGGACAGGTAGGCGAAAGGTGGATGAGCTTTGAGAGTTTGCTCGCGAAGGAAGTTGCGGTGCTGTGTCGAGATCGACGCTCCGTTGTTGACAAGTGCTTTTTGTTTCTGCTCTGCTCAGTAATGTTTTTGCTGGAAGGGAAGGCGGTCTGGAGTCACGTGACGTCGCGGCGTTGCCTTCACGTCGTCAAGAAAGGCGGCGAAAAGAAAACTCTCCCATTTCATGTACAGTATTTGATGCCGACAGAAATGTTTTTTTTTTAAATGTACATTGTCGGATTCTGTCTAACGTATTCTGCGTGTTTAATAGGATTGATTGAGTTTTACAGTAATATTTTCGAAAAGTGTGACAAAGTCTTGCAAAATAAGTGATACACATAAACGCAGCTTTGTGTGAGTTAGTTGGACTGCATCGTACAGACTGTTTTAAAATGTGGAAACTCTTATATATTGTATATATTGTCCCGATGTGTGAGCACGAGTGTTTTTTTTTGACTATGTGTGCCCTGCGATGAGCTAGCAACCAGTTCGAGGTGTCCCCCCTCTTCGTGGCCTTGTCAGACCTGAAGGTCTTAATGGCAGTGAATAAATGTGGCCAGCAGGGGCCGCATTGAGCAGATTGTCCTATTAATGCGACGCACCATAATAAACATGTCTCATTAACTAATCAATCAATGCACCCAGTATTCAAAGCAGGTTCTCAATAAATAAGTAAACAGACTATGGAAAAAGAAAAATGCGTTGCCCCGTGTGAGGCTCGAACTCACGACCTTCAGATTATGAGACTGACGCGCTGCCTACTGCGCCAACGAGGCCTGCTGATCGAAAGTTGAGGTCACAATATAATTTATAAAGATAAAAAGTCCGAAAGCTAACCCAAGCATCCAGTTTGCTAGCTAGTGTTCCCTCGACCTGATCTGGTTCCGGGATAGCGAAAAAAAAAATCTGTTCTCAATTATCATTTTCTTTTAAATCAGGCGAAATTTTAGTCATTGATGTCAAGTTAACATGAAGTTATTTTCTATCTCAACCTTCACTGCATGTGATTGTGGTTGAGAGGAAATAAAGGTAATCTGTGGTGTATACAGTTTGCACATAGAGCGTATTTGACAACAAAGCTGACTTGACTTCAGAATGCTTCTTGATGCTATTCTGAGACCGTTTTCATTCTCCCGAGGCGAATTTATCATTGCCCGACCGCTCAGAAATTACAATACAGTATTTTCAATACACACCATTGACGTGCATGCATTAGGTTGATTAGCTTTTATTTTGAAGGTGGCTAACGCTGCTCGCATTCGTTCTTTCGTTGGCCCGTTTTTCCGTTTCGTATTTTTGATCTGAGCCTGAGCCCATCCATCCATCCATTTTCCGAACCGCTTGATCCTCACTAGGGTCCGGGGGGTGCTGGAGCCTCCCAGCAGTTTCGGGCAGTTGAATTCGGTTGGCCCGCAGGGCACACAGAGACGAACAACCATCCACGCTCACACTCATACCTCAATTTAGAGTGCCCAATCAGCCTGCCATGCATCGGAGCACCCGGAGAAAACCCACGCAAGCCCGGGGAGAACATGCAAACTCCACACAGGGAGGCCGGAGCTGGGATTTGCACTCTGAGCCTGAGCCAAAAATCGAAATATGAAAAAACAGGTATATATTCTTTTTTTCATGTTGGATTAAGAAAACGAAAAACAAAATGATCAGTCTCCTTTTTAATTTTTTGTTTTCGATTGGCCGTTGAAAAACGAAAGAACGAATGATACACGGATTCCGATCAATATCGTTCTGTGGAAATATAAAGATAAAGGGATGAGTGCTGTCAAATATCCATCCATCCATTTTCCGAACCGCTTTATCCTCACTAGGGTCGCGGGGGGTGCTTAATGGGCAGTAGGCGGGGGACACCCTGTAATTGGTTGCCAGCCAATCGCAGGGCACACAGAGACGAACAACCATCCACGCTCACACTCATACCTAGGGACCCCATGCATACTTGCAAACTCCACACAGGGAGGCCGGAGCTGGGATCGAACCCGGTACCTCTGCACTGTGAAGCCGACGTACCATGGACTAACAAACGTAATTTTTAATGGGCATATGTAATAATTTAATCTCCCCATGCATACTTGACAGAAAAATGTTTACATCAACATCATGACAAGGCAAAAGCCAAAAAAAAAAAAAAAATAAAAAAGATGCCGAAGAAGTGTCACAGATAACGGAAGGCTCTTAAGTGGTTCATGAATCAGCAGATCGTCGTTGTTAGTACATGATGGAATCCAAAACCTAACACACACACACACACACACACACACACACACTTACATCACAACAAACTCGATTTGTTAGAAAATGCTGTTACATTATGTTACATCGCTACACTATTGAACAACCTTTTGCTTTTACTCCATGAAAACGTCCCCCCCGACACAAATGGGGTGGAAGTCACTTCTACCGTATGTGCTAGCTGACATGACAGCACACGCACAAAATGCATCTTGACTTCAGTCAGTGGCCCGCTTTCAAATGGCACGACTGCCATTTTAAAAATATGCATTTCAAACCAAATCCTTCAAGTTACAGTTACTAATCGCTTGGTGACATTAGTTTCGCTCCATTTGAGCGAGATACAATCACATTTTCTGTGGAAGAAACGGAGGAAGTCCGGAAGTCCCGTGGCAACATTTCGGTTCATTTTGGGGTCACGATGGCTCCCGCTCACTGCAACAAAGCTCGAACACACTAAAAAAAAACAAGACCGGAGGGACAGCATTTCTTTTGACTGCTCTGACACGACGCGGCTCAGTGTTAGCATTTTTTTTTTCTCGGTGACTTTGCCCCCCCCCGCATTGGTTTCCATGTCTTTGTTTCCTCCCCTCCTTCGTTCCGCCGCCTCTCAGAACAACACGTCCTCGTTGGTGATGAGCATTTCGACCACCAGCCTTTGGTAGCGGATGTCATTGAGCGCCGTCATGGCGTCCAAGTCGGGAGATCTCATCAACGTGGGTCCAAAGACGATTCCCAGGTTCTCACTGGACATGAGGTTCTCCTTCTCGTACTGGGTCACCCTGAGGGGAAGAGAGGGAACGGCTGACGTCGAAGTACGGCTCTGCCGTCCTCTATCCCCCCCCCCCCAAAAAAAAAGAAGTCAACGTGGCAGGCGGTTTACCTCCTGAGGTGCGCCATGAGGTACCGCAACGACTCGCAGTGCGCCGGCGGCAGGAGCTTCAGGGCGTCGTGGAGGGATTCCAGGCGCTTTTCTGGGTCGGTGACCTCTGCAACGGGCGAATGGAAGAACACCCATAAAGACATCGAATGTGTCGTCGTGTAAAAAAATATCAGGCGGGGGGGGGGGGGGGGGGGCCTACTTGCGGACTCGATGAAGCGCGGGTAGGCATCGTATGTGATGAGGGGAATGGGCAGCTCTCTGAAGTAGAGCTTGAGCGCGCCCGTGATGATGTTGATGTCCTCGTAGACGCCCGACGAGATGTCCGCCTTCTCGCCGTCTGCGGACGCGGTGAGGTGACAGGGAAGGAAGAGGCGGCGGCTCGGCGCATTTTCCGAGTCGACTCGCGATTCTCACCTCTGTCAAAGGCCAGCTTGACGTCTTCAACCAGCTCACTGAAGCCGGATATTCGATACAAACCTTCCGACTGGAGACCTGGAGGGCGGTGGAAAGTCACGGTTGCTAAGAAGCGTCGGCGACGGGTTAGCGGGCCGCGGCTTCGCCAGCCTCTGGGCGGCACCCACCTCTGGCTTCGATTTCCTGGATGCACATGTCGACCACCATGGGCCTTTTGGTGTTGTGCGCTTTGACCAGGGTGGTCAGGTCGCAGCTGTACACCTTCTTGACGTGGCGTAGGTCCGGCTGGCAGTCATTGGGCACGACCTTTGAGCACTGCTTGTGGACGTTCAACCCGCAGTCTGAAACATACAAGGTCTTTATTTAGTGCGGGGGGGGGGGGTCGGCAACGCGCGGCTCCAGAGTTGCATGCGGCTCTTTAGCGACATCTAGTGGCTCCCTGGAGCTTTATAAAAAAAATTTTTGAAAACGGAAAAAGATTTTGATCGTAGGCTAATATAGCTCAAATCGATCGAGATACATGTTTTCAGCTCCAAAAAAGGAGCGCTGTGGTGTTGGTTTTTTAAAAACGGACACTTTGTTTATGCCTTTCACATAGGCCGATAGGCTTGCAAAGTCCCTCTGAGGCACCGTTGTTTATCGAGCTTTTGTATTGGCCCGAATATAAGACGGTCCTGATTATAAGACGACGCCCTCTTTTTCAAGACTCATGTTTGAAAAAAAACCCACTTTTTGAACACCAAATTAGTTTTTATACAGAAAATAATGACAGTACATCTGAAACAAAGCATTCTAATAATATATTTGAGAGAAATTTATGAGGCATCTTATTTTGCCTCATTCAAATCTCAATATCCGAACATTTAAATATGTAAACTAAAGTGCAAACACATTCGTAAATGAATGGCTTCTGGTTTTTCATTTGATTATTTTTTATTTTTCTTCTTCGTGCTACCGCTATTTTTATTTCTCTTCTTCGTGACAGGGGTTCGCTTTGGCCTGGGGAGTCAAGTTCAGCATTCGCTTCAATGATATCTGGCGCCATCTAGCGTCCCGAATGGGTATAATGTCTAGACCCCAAATATAAGACAACGCCCACTTTTTCAGTCTTATTTCAATGCAAAAAACACCGTCTTATATTCGGGCCAATACGGTTTTCGTTCACCACTCGATGGCAATTTGACACGCTGTACCTTTAAGAGCGACGGTCAATTTCCTTTCGGCTCACTTGAGAGTTACCTGCGCACTTGACTCCTTGAGCGATGAGCCCCCACATGAAGTTGGCACAGTACTCGCACCAGTGAGGGCCACGAAATGTATGAACCTGACGACGAAGAGGGAAACACGAATCAACACACACGGCACACGCGCACGCCGGCATGCGTGAGTCTCACCTTAAAGTTGTGAACCTTCTCGTATTTGGGGACCATGTCGCTTTCCCGCAGCGTGGCTCGCCGCACCAGCGACGTGAGCTGTGAAAGGGCAAAAGATTTGATTGGCTGCCAGAAGGCGGAAGCGGGAGAGGTTGGTTTGGACAGAAGCGGGCCTCTGCCGCCTCGGGTCCTCGTCTTCACGACGGGGTCCGAGGCACCGCCAGCGACCGGCCGATGAAGAACCGAGCCACTGCCGAGAGCGGCGGCGAACCATGAACCCTTTTCGGGTGGACATTTCTCATCTCGCTGGCCCGATGGCTTCTTACCTCTGCTCACAACGCGAGACTTGCCCTTTGGCATGATGAGATCTGGAGTTTTAAAATCGCACGAAAGCCAAAAAGGAGGCGTTTTGGTCAAACGTACAACACACGGAAAGAAGTTCCAAGCCAAATCCAAAAGACAAAGCCGGATCGGAAAACAACTAGCGAGCCCGCTGGAGGTCAGCGAGCCAAATGTGTCCGCGCGCTAACGATGCTACTCAAGCAAAGTCAGCCAAAGAATCACAAAAAGCTGCTCGAGGATCCGCAAATCAAGCCCAGAACATCTTCGACATCCTTGAGACGAGACCGGCGTCGCGTCTCACTCCGCGCGCCGCAAGCCACATGACTGAGCGTGCGCAGACTTGCCGCGACGCTGAGCAAAGTGAGAGAGGGAGAGACGGGTCACATTCAGAGGAGAAAGAACCCAGAAAGCTGTTAAGTGATTCTTAAGAGTCCCGAAATGCTCGAGGCAAAATGGCAGCCATCTCGTTACCGCTGCGTCGCGTGTCCTCGACGCATAATTTTCCCGCGGGACACACAGTTTCAAATACAGTGAAACTCCTCTACAACGAAATCATGTTTGCAGCAAGACATTTTTCACAACAGGGGTTTTTTTCACTGTAGCAAATTTGAAACAGGAAAGTGGGAATGGTGTTAATGCATGAAGATTTTTTTCCACACTAGGGGGTATTTTCACCCATGTAGATTTCGTTGTAGAGGAGTTTCACTGAGTTTCAACAAGTGAAACTGCATGTTTGCAGCAAGACATTTTTCACAACAGGGGGTTTTTCACGTAGCAAATTTGAAACAGAAAATTTCTGAAGATTTTTTTCAGGGGTATTTTCCAAAAAAAGTTTCACTGTAATGTGCGTTTTTGGGCCGCAAGAAAATAAAAAAAAAAACAAAAAAAAACGGTAAATCTTTTTTCCCAGCAACGAACGCAGTTTGACCATCGCCGCCATTTGTTGTTTTGATCTCGCGTTAAGTCATCTCGTGTGACGAGATTTCCGTTCTTGCGAGATTGGCGAGATCGGCAGACGATTGCCAAGTTGTGGAACGTTAAAACAAAGTGTTGCGAAAGTTTATTGCGGAGATATCACAGAGGAAGCAGCTGAAGTTGGATCGTTTTTTTTTGCGATGATAAGTTGACTTTGACTTTGAAAGCCTTGCATCGTTGGAAGCAGAGTAAAGAGAGGAGAATTTATGGACTCAAAAACTGAACTATGGGATGAAATAAGAAGCTATTTCTCAGCAAATCTTGTATGCCTGAATTAATTAAAATTTTTGCAGCATTTGTTCAGAAGGAATAAACCTATTATTAATGGATATTGTTGTTGTTTGTGTTACAGTGAAACTCCTCTACAACGAAATCTACATGGGTGAAAATACCCCCTAGTGTGAAAAAATCTTCGCGCATTACAGTGAAACTCCTCTACAACGAAATCTACATGGGGGAAAATACCCCCTAGTGTGAAAAAATCTTCATGCATTACAGTGAAACTCCTCTACAACGAAATCTACATGGGCGAAAATACCCCCTAATGTGAAAAAATCTTCATGCATTCACACCATTCCCACCTTCCTGTTTCAAATTTGCTACAGTGAAAAAACCCCTGTTGTGAAAAAATTCTTGCTGCACACATGATTTCGTTGTAGAGGAGTTCACTGTAACACCATTCCCACTTTCCTGTTTCAAATTTGCTACAGTGAAAAACCCCCTGTTGTGAAAAATTTCTTGCTGCAAACATGATTTCGTTGTAGAGGAGTTTCACTGTATTATCATATGCAATTGAAGAAGTCGACCATTTCCGAATTCGAAATTTGGGACTCTCGAAATGCATCATGGGGACTCATACTTTTCTGATCAGCGAGTCCCACAGGACTCGCAGGGCTCAAACTGGAAAATTATCACAAAAATGGTCCCTGGAGAGGAAGCCGATGAACCGATCGCTTGACTTTTTGCACGCTGCGCCACCATTCCGCTTGATCCGCGACATTCCACCGTTGGAAAAGCGCAGGCGGAGCAAGAGAACTGGCACGTTTGTAAGGTGCCCCGGGAAAAAGTGAGCCCGTCGCCCGACTCGAGTGATGCTCGTCGTCCTCACCCTCTCCTCGCCGCCGTGGTCGTCTTTGACGGGAGCCGGGCCATCGGCGGCGGCGGCGCCGTGCGCCAAGTGTTTCTTCAGTGTGGGTTCCTGGTTCAGCGTTGTGTAGCCCACGTGCTCGTAGATCGGGTTGATGGTCATCTTGGCGATGTATTCTGCTGCCTAAAAAGAAAGGCGGGGCTTGAAAACACTTGGAAAAGCTTCGGGCTGACCGAAGAACCGGTTCAGGAACGCTGCCCCGCCGAGTGCTCACCTTGGTCTCGACGTAGAGTGTGATGAGGCCGTCGGTGACCAGGTCATGGATGGACTCGAACCTTTTTTCTCCGACAAAGTGCTTCCCATCATGGTAAAGACGGAAGTTTCTGGTCTGGCTCCCGAACCTGAATGGGGCGTCGATAGGGAAAAACGCATACCTGTCAACCTGGGCTAATAGGTGCCCTTATAAATGATTACGATTCCCTTACATCAACGACGGCATTGTCGTTGGCTACCAGCAGGTGAGACGATCTGGATTTGATCCAAAATGGTCTTTGTGAGATCGGTTCACAATTGTTTTGTTTCCCCCCCCCCGTATAATCATACATGATTTGAAATGATGAAAGAAACGTATAAAATACGGGGAAAACGTACAAGTATGTCACAAAGACCATTTTGGCTCGAATCCAGATCGTCTCACCTGCTGCTAGCCCGGGCGTCGGCAACACGCGGCTCCAGAGCCGCATGAGGCTCTTTAGCGACATCTTGTGGCTCTCTGGAGCTTTATAAAAAAATGTTTGAAAATGGGAAAAGATTTTGATAGTAGGCTAATATAGCTCAAATCGATCTAAAAAAATGTTTTTCATTGCTGCGTACGGTCGGATTGATCAAGCATGATGACACCCGTTTTACGGGTTTTTGTTGCTTTGTAATGGGAATCGTAATCATTTAGAAGGGCAGCTCAGGTATGTTGTGAGATCGATTCACAATTAAAAAAAAAAAAAAATTTCCCCCCCGTATAAAAATTGTAATACGCCGTACATGATTTGAAATGATAAAAAACATATAAAATACGGGGAAAACGTACAAGTTGACAGGTATGAAAACGTCTTGGGACAAAATCTGCCCTCAAATGGCTTTTAAAAAAAAAACAAAAAAGAAACTCCAATCTGTGCCGCATTGAATGCCAAAGTGGGACAAGACTTTTTCTAGGCCTTTGCGGATCCACACTTTCAGATCATTAACCCAAAATGAAAGCTTTCATTCACAGCGAGGTATTTATGGAAGTTCATTATAACCTACGGGGGGGAAACACGGAAGCGGATGTGTGCAGGTGGAACGCGGCTATGAATAGATTCTTCCGACCCAAAAACAAGCGCTGCTCTGCTTTGGCTGGAGTTTAGTCAGGACCTGTGATGATGATGACGATGCTGATGATGATGATGATGATGATTTCACATTCACCGATGACGCTAACAATGACTTAGCGCGTGGCCTACGCCATTAAGCGCGCCTACCTTAGCGCCAGCGTATACGTGCCGGGCTGCCTCTGACTCTCTCGAATGAGGTAGCTGCCTTCGGCCTGACTGAGAAGCTGGTCGGCTTCCTCCCTGGAAATCATCCCGTGGTACCTGAACACATCACAACACAACACGAAGGTGCTGTTCCCATGATTCAACAATTCTCGCAAGAAACGTTGACGAAATGAGCTACTTACTCTCTTCCGTAGTATTTGGGTCGATTGTCCACCTGCAGGAGATGTACACGTTTATTACCTCTGGCGAGGGTCATATTACTGTATTGGCCCGAATATAAGACGACGGCCCTGATTATAAGACGACGGCATTCCAGCATCGCAATCCAACGCAAACGTAGGTCAACAAAATCATTCGTTGTCAACAGAGTCAAGTCATTGAAACCTCACCTCACAAGTGCAGGTCAACCGACGGGGGTGTGGCGCCTCCTGCTGGAGCTGATACACTGAGGCGGAAAACACAAGCGAGACGACAATTTTGAAGGGAGTAGAAGCTAGTCATTTTTTCAAATGTTGGAAATAGAAGAATGGATAAAAAATCGGACATTGGAGGAAATGATATCAAGACACATAATTGCCCCCCACCCCCCAAAAAAAAGGTATAAATAAAAGGACTGTACTCACAGTAGGATTTCCATACCGGAGGCCTGTACTCATCATGATCTGAAGACACAAAAAAAAAGGGGTTGTCTTTTTTTACTTGAAATCTATCATTTGCAAAAAAATAATAATAAATGATGACATTTGAGGAGAGTGAGGACAATGTCTACAAATCAACAACAAAGCAGCAACAAATACAAACATATCTCCATATTGTCTCGCCACTTCACCCTTTCGGCGCCAGAGTTTGGTCCATAACATAACATAATGTGGAACTGGGAGTCGCGGCTTGGAATTGAAGCGGATTGACATGGGACAGGAGAAGAGAGCCAATCTCTCTTTTTCGTTCACTGGATGCTACAGCTTCTTGTTGCTACAGCTTAGCTTGTAGCAGACGTGTGCACATTGCCGCATGACGTCTTTTGATCCACTGGTGAAAAGGACACTTTGATTCGCTCCTCTTTCATCTATAACGGCTTCAGACAACAGGAATGTATGCAGGAAAGTGGTTACGATTGCACAATTGTCTGTGTTTCATGTGTTGTCTTGTATTATTTTGTCCTTTTTTTGGGTCAACTTTTCTTTTGATGGCAGCGCGGACACCCGCAGCGGCTCCTCTTGTTTTATGTTGAGGGGGACGAAATTTCATCTGTGCTGTATGTTACACATACGTACAGCACATTTGACAATAAAGTTGTATTCAATTCAATTCAATTCAATAAAATACAGTATTCCATTTTGAGATCACCATTTCAAAAGGTTGGAGCTTGAAAAACGGTTCGAGATCGAGGCATCGTGTAAATGTTGCCTGGGGCCATTTTGGCTATTTTGGTGCTTAAAGCGTTGAAATCTACAGTAATCCCTCGTTTATCGCGGTTATGGGGAACCGAAACCACCCGCGATAAACGAAAATCCGCAAAGTAGCAACACCCCCCCCCCCCCACAGGTATATGTACATGTGTATGAGTATAAAAAAATATTTATAAGGCCAAATTTAATGGTGTACATGCACGTAGAAGTCAATGTTTGTCGTAATTAACGTTACTTAATGCTATACTGTATACTAATATATTAAAAAATGTCTAAGTAAGGTTAAGTTAGTGTATGAATAACAAAATACAGTACACATATACATGTAGTACTGTATATGCTGCTGTATGTGACTCGCTGTTGTTTTGCTGACTTTTGCCGCTTCTCGCGGAACGTTTGCGGGCTTAAAAAAAAAACCACTTTTTTTGTTGTTGTTGTTATGAATATGTTTGGAAAAAGTACACTATCCACCGAGGCCGCGATAAACGAAGCGCGAAATAGCCAAAATCAATCAATCAATGTTACTGCGGGGTGTAGGACACCACGTTACATATGTCCCCCTTTGGTTCACATTGAGAACAGTCCACATTTCTTTAGTTTTTAGCTTTTGTGGCTACTATTTATGTGAAGGCTCGGTGTGTTTTTTAAAACAAGCATTAAAATAAAATCAGAGGCTTCAAAAATGGGGTCAAAGCTGGATCATTTTAATAATATTCTACTGTGTGTCACGCAGACAGTTTTAATAGAACTTAGTGTATTTGACATAACGCAAACTCCCCTTTAAAACATCAAACTATCAAATTTAACAAGGTTTAAGCCATTTTTCTCACTGAGGTAAATCTACTCCTATTTTTAAGCGTTCTCTTGATTCAAAGCCTGCAGACAATCAAATTCCACTACCAGCTACAATTGTCGTGTAACAGTAATTGCAATCAGTTAATTTAGAATCTGTTTTGGGAATTGTACCCTATCAGATCGACTTGACGAGGTTATATACTGGCCCGTTGTGACATCAAATTGCTACTTGGAGGTTTCAGGTTTTCCTACGAGTTCAACACTGAATACATCACAGGGAGACAACAGATCAATATGTGCATTGGTCAGGCGTGTCATGAACACAAGCGACGAGACGCCAATGAAAGCGTTCGATCAGGCTATCATGGTAAAAAAAAAAAAAACTGATACTGCTTACCAAACACATTTAGAGCCATCCTGATTCTGTAATTAGATGACGATGATGGCGAACAATAGAAAAATCACATCCAAATTCCGGCCCTCAAGATCCTGCAAGGAAGAAAAAAATAAAAAAATAAGCATGAGTAACGAACCAGAGGTATCGGAATTGTTTGGCCGGCCAAACAACAAAATGAGCCAGCAGCAGCTCAGGTTGAGCAATGAGCTAACATTAGCAGATTTATAACTTCAATTGACATGCTAAATCGCAATAAAAAAAATAAAAATCATAATAAATCCTTGGACGTTGTTGTTGTGGTGTTAAATCAGGAGAATGCGACCGCTAATTAAATGTGAAACCGTACACCGGGTGCCTCAATGTAGCGGCTGGATAATTAAACGAAGTACAGTACTCACACACTAGCATCAATTCAGCAATGTGGTCGCCATCTTGGCTAGGTCACGTGAACCGTCTCGCCTTCTCCCCGCTGTCTGTGGTAACTATGGCAACGGACCTTGACCACGGGTAGTCAAAAGAAAAGCGACATATCCCATGATGCATTGCTCCATTTCACGACGAGTGGCGCGAAGATTCCAGATCACATCACACGCAATTCTTTGTTTGTATTAGTTTTGTTAGACACTACTGTATATGTTTTATGCATTTTATTCATTTTTTAAAAACATTTATTAAAGAAAATCTTTAGCTGGGGTTGATTGTGGTCTTCGTAATTAACAGCGAGCCCGAGTCGTGTTGGAAATTATCTTTCATGGATGGATTTCTATGGATGGATCGATAAAAAAAAAATGATTGAAAAAAATATAATAAAAATCTCTATGAAGCGATTATGGAGTTGGAAAAAAAGTAAACGATTCAGAATTCAGCCTTCGTTTTTATTGTTTCGTCTCACAAATACGTGGTGGAATGGGGTTTTTTTTTTGTCGCTTGTTAGCATACATTGTTACATTCCTCTTCTGCCACAAGATGGCGCGACAGAGCCGCTGCACGACCGTGGCAGGGGGGGGGGGGTCCCACCGGGCGGCTCCGGGAGGCGGTGCGCTGCTCCTTATTGTTCCTGAAGAAAGCTCGGATAGCGTCGCACACGTTTTTCCCAGCATTTGTCCAAATGGCTGCCGCGCAGAACCAGTGTCCCACCTGAGGAGCGGAAAGCTTTTAGTTCGGGAAAACGGGACCGACCGCCGCCGCTCGGTGACGGATATACGTAACCGACAAACCCGACGGAGCAGCCGGGAAAGCGGAACGAGGTGAGGAAACTATGCTATCCGGATTACGCAGCCAGGTTTTACACGTAGTTCTCTCGTCGTGTGGCGAAACGAATGATTAACCGCGCGTGATTTGCGACATTTTTTTTTTTTGACGACCCAGCAATTTGGGGGTAGAATTAGCGTCAAGTCTGGTCAGGAACGAACCCGCACAGGTCGGGGGGAGGACCAGACCAGCACATCTTATTTCGCTGTCCTACAGCGAGTTTGCTTTCTGGTTGCTCTCATTTGACATTTTACATATTTTTTCTTTCCTCACAACTTTGTTAAAAAAAAAAAAAAAAAAGCAATGGCACACGCAGCCTGCTTGATTTAGTTCCCATCTTTGCATTCCCCCAAGAAGCTTGTCATTGTCCAAACGTCAGCATCAATATTGATTAATTCGCAGCGATCCTTAGCCTAGTGGCATCTTTACTCGGGCCTAAAGGATTACTCTGCTAACCTACATCTTGGCCTTTGCGCTCTGCCAACAAGTATTTTGGACAGTGTACAGCGGGAGGGGTGTCCAAACTTTTTCCAACGAGGGCCCCAATGCGGGGGGAAAATGGAAGGATGCGAGGGCTACTTTGGCTATTTTTGACTTCATTCCAGCGAGCAATTATACAGTCATCCCTCGTTTATCGCGGGGGTTACGTTCCCCCCAAAAAACAGTGATAATGAAAT
This sequence comes from Hippocampus abdominalis, assembly GCA_018466805.1. Taxonomy (NCBI): domain Eukaryota; kingdom Metazoa; phylum Chordata; class Actinopteri; order Syngnathiformes; family Syngnathidae; genus Hippocampus; species Hippocampus abdominalis. Next base: position 35,312,084 of record CM031694.1, on the reverse strand, counting down.
CCGTGAAGTAGTGAACTCTATTTTTTTTTTTTTTACAGTTATTATACAATACTTAACTATATATACACATGACATCAAAGACCAAAACCTGTTTTCAGGCCCAATTACAAAAAAAAAACCCCAAACGTTTACAACGAATAACTATAATAATTTTGGAAATACTGTATTGTCGATACAGTATTTTGCGTTCTGATTTAAAGGGCTAAAAGCATTAAAAAACTGCAAACTGCAAATCCCTGAAACAGCGAAGCTGCAGAAAGCGAACCGCGTTAGAGCGAGGGGTTTCACTGTCCAGTGAAACTCCTCTACAACGAAATCTACATGGGTGAAAATACCTACTAGTGTGAAAAAAAATCTTCATGCATTAACACCATTCCCACTTTCCTGTTTGAAATTTGTTACAGTGGAAAAACCCCCTGTTGTGATGAATTTCTTGCTGCAAACATGATTTCGTTGTAGAGGAGTTTCACTGTATCTTGTTTTTCAAGACATTGTAGTCATTTTTAAAAAACTGCTACATTGCAGCTTTGTTTTAAAAGTGATGATTAAATTGTTTCGGATTTTCTTCTACTAAAACTACATAAATTTCCCTTGATGTTAGTCCGTTTAGCTTATTGTTAGCATACACTTTATTGGCATTATTGTCACGGCGTTTATAACCTTTCAGGCAATGGATATTTGAACACAAGCAATGGTGGAATATATGTAGACAGACAATTAGGGATTTCCTGATCCCAGGATCGGAAACAAGGCCCAATCACGTTATTTTCAGCTGATCGGTAGCCATGTTGTTATTAGGTTAAAAGAACCTCCCAGTTTTTATTTCATTTCATATATTTTATTTTTAAAAGCTACAAAGCAACACAATACTCCAGAGGTACACAGATAATTGCCCCCCCCACCCCCCCCATAAATAAATAAAAGGGGCTTTATACTATGCAATATAGCAACACAACTGGAGAGAGCAGATGAATATTGCATCATGCAACAATGATGATGTCTGCAGTAGAGAAATATTTTAATGCGGAAAGCGGGAGCGAGCGCAACGCCGACGGCATCGGCTTGCGAACGTCACATGACCAAACTCGGAAAACAGATGAGCTGTGATTGGTCGCTACCTGAGCCGTTAGGCCCGGGGGTCGGCAACACGCGGCTCCGGAGCCCACATGCGGCTCTTTAGCGGCATCTAGTGGCACCCTGGAGCTTTTTAAAAAAAAAAAAAAAAAATGTTTGAAATTGGAAAAAGATTTTGATGGTAGGCTAATATAGCTCAAATCGACCGAGATACTTGTGTCAGCTCCGAAAAAGGAGAGCTGTGGTGTTGTTTTTTAAAAAAAACGTCCACTTTATTTATGCTTTTAACAGTCTCGACAAACACCGACACGTCTGCGTCCGACGCGCGGCAGTAGCGTCACTTTGATCTTGTCGAACGCAACGTTCCCCTCCGCCTTTTTCATTTTGCGGCCCTCCCGCACAATTGCCTGGGAACCCCAGCGCTTGGCTCGGACTCCCACGACCCCCTTGGGAAATGTTGGACTCAACCCCCCCCCCGGTTCAAAGGCTGCGTGAGCGAGCATCCCTCCTCGTGAAAAAAAAAAAAAAGCGTCGCTTTCAGAAGCTCCCACAGTGGCTTCCTTTGTGCCCATGTGACGAGTTTGCTTCAGTATTCGCCTCTCGCCGCCTCCCCGTTTCCGCTCTTGACTCAAATCGCTGATCCGAGAAACGGGTTAAAAGGAACAACCAACGTGTGTCATCCTCAATAGTGGCGAAGTCGATCCGGACTGAAACCGGATCACAATCTTTTGAACACGCAGCTTGCGGAACCTTTTCGGTGTTAGCTTGTCGAGGTTTGTCGGAGTCAAATGTCATCCGGTCAAGTGGGGGCTACAAGCCTGTTGTGATTCGACGCCTTCTTTTACTTTGAAAAATCACGGGGGGAGGGGGCAAGGACCAACACTTGTGCTTCTGTTTAGTAGAGTCGAACTACATGATTCCTTTTTTTTTTTTTATTTACAGTCAAACCTTGGTTTTCGAACGTCTCTGTTATCGACCAAATCAGTTTTCGACCAAAAATTTCGAGTTTTTTTTATGCCTCAGGGTCACGTTTTGCATGATGGTGGATGTTGTAGGACCCCAAAAAGCAGGCAGGAGGGAGGAGCAGGGTGTAGTGACCAAGATGTATTTAACAAAATTGCAAACAGGAATAAACCGGAGAAACTAACACAAAAACCCTACGACCGAAAATCGGCTCTCGACCAAACTGAGCAATCCTCAATACGTCACTCGATTCCCCTCGGCTTCCGGTTCTCGACCAAACTCAGCACACTTGAATGCGCCACTCGACTAGACTTGGAACGGATTAAAAATCTTTACATTGATTCTAATGGGAAACATGGTTTTGGTTTTCGAACAAATCGGTTTTCAAACAGCCTTCTGGAACGTATTATGGTCGAAAACTGACAGGGTGCGTAAAATAACTTGAAACGGATGAGACGGAAATGTTTGGAAAATGCGTCGAGCAAAGGCAACGATGCTTCTGTGACCATGTTCTGACTTTAGGTTTTTGTTTCTACAAAAAGGGGTTCGAACACATTCACTCGTGCGTTGCGTTTGAAGAAAACAACACTGTGCGTACCGTGCAACAAAATGAAGGCCCAGCTCTGTCCTTAAGGCTGCTCTTCTAAATCCGGCAAAGGGGGCTGTAGGGGCCGTCTTGAATCTATTTTGGTTGCGATGAATTCTCAAGGCATTCTGGGGAGCGAAATATCCTGCCCAGCGTCAGAAATGCTGGCTTGCAGTTGCGAGTCGCGGGCTCGAGAAAGAAACACACAGCAAATACAAAAACTAGACCGGACAAATATGAAGATTCCCAATCGAAATCCCATCGGACATCCGTGACAGAAGCCGAAACGGGCAGTCTGGAGAAGGCGTCCTTCAAACAGGAGAAGGTTGGAATGCTTTTCTCATGGGCAAACATTCCCGCCGCGGACAAAACTTTCATTGAGAGTTACCAAAATTAAAAATGGTTACATTGCAATTTCCCCTCCAAAAGTTGCGCAACAAACGATGACGTGAAGCGTAGCGTACGACATTTCCGTTGGACCGCCGCCATGACGCTTGATTTTCATTGGTTATTTTTCAGCAAATTCTCGATTTTTGGCTTGCGACGGTTTTGTCTGCGCGGTGTACCTCCAAGGTCAGACCGGTTCTTTTGAGTTCCGTCTCCAGTGAGTGGGCCGTTTGGAGTCTTGATAATAAGCTAAAAGGGGGACGTCTCCGAAAAGTACCAGATGTGACGACGGACAATCATTCAGACTCGTAGGAAGGTCTGTGTGTTGAACGTTTACACGTTAATCAATACATGGAAATGTACCTTCTCCCTATACCAGGGGTGGGCAACCCGCGGCTCGCGGAGCCGCATTCGGCTCTTTTGCTGATTCAATGCGGCTCCCGGGCTTTCGCGTGACAAGCGTCAGAAAACGCCTCGGCGGTGGCGCTGTCATTCAAACAACGGCGCTAAATACATCGAACTTTTACTGCGTCAGCCTATCATCAATCCCGTGACGTGATTGACAGACAGGGCAACCAATCGGATGACAGCTGAATCTTAGCTAAGCTAAGCGCTAAGCTAGTTAGCGAATTACCTACGATTTTAAGGCAGGGGTGCCCAATACGTCGATCGCGATCGACCTGGAGCCAGCGGACTGGTCCCAAGTCGAGCGCCAACTTTGGGAGGAGGAAATGAGGGGGATGGGGTGGGGGCTGGGTGGGGGGGGGGGGGGGACTTTGTATGTCTGTATGTTTCGATTTCGTTCATATTCGGCGACGTTCCGGCTGTCGCTCATCTCGTCGTGCGTGCGAGCAAGCGTATGCGCACGTGTGCGTGGTTGGGGGGGCCTGCGTGCGTGCGTGCGTGTTTATATGCTTGCACATGCGCGGGAGGTTCGTCGCTTCGCCGATTGATTCGTCGGGACCGTTTATGAAAAGGAGTTGTTGTCTTCCCACTTTGCGTGGCACCGAATGGAACGTCGGAAGGAAGAAGAGACAAAAATAAGTTCGTTTGTTTGTCTTTTTTTTTTTTTTTTTTTTCCCACCCCCCCAGAAAATTTTGGGCTGAAAACATGTGTGTGTGTGTGTGTGTGTGTGTGTGTGGGAATTACCTTCTAAAACATTCCTCAGACGTGATGTCACTGACCGTCTGAGAGGATATTTATTGTCTGAGGCAGAGGTTATCGTATGTGTGTGTGTGTGTGTGTGTGTGTGTGTGTGCGCGCGTGTGTGTGTGTGTGTGTTGCCGAAAGGTTCGTGTGCTGCTTGGTGTGTGTGTTGGGGATTGTGCCTTTTGTGTACGTATTCCCAGACCGTGTCTCATCTGCATCCACTTGTGACGACGCTTTGACAAGCCCGGACCGGTCGGCTTGTGGGGAGAACGCCATGGGATGTGTGTCAGTTTGACGCGCTCGCCGACCGGCCCGACTCGTAAACAACATGGCCGCCGGTGAATTTTGCTGAGCGTGCGTGATTTTTTTTTGTTTCCTTGGTCTTTTTCACTTTCCAGGAGCGCAAATCTTCCCCCCCTTGCTTCTGGTCAAATGTCTTGTTTTTACAGCGCCCCCCCCCCCCCCTGCAAATGGCGCTCATTTAGAGTGAGGGGCCCAAGAATGGAAATGCCCAAGTGGAATGTGCCTGCTTTTTCAAGAGCTCAAATACTCCCCCCCCCCCCCCCCCCCCCAAAAAAAAAAAAACGACCCATATAGCTGCCTGGCGAGGTCGCAACCGATTTTCATTTTGGGGAAAAAAAAACCCCAGAGCGAGTCGTCCAACCGTTGGGAGACGAATCACACATCCACCCCCCCCCTTCCTTCTCCTTTCTCCAGCAGACGGGGACGGATCGAGAGCGGGCGCCGCCATGGTTGAGCCAGCTGACAGAGCCTCCGCCACCGGCCACCGGCTGGGCGCCCCCGAAAGCTTTGGGGTGTCCACCCTGGAGCCTGGCCTGCGGCCGCCGACGCAGGCGGCGGGGAGGAAAGTCTCTCTCCGGGTGCAGATGTTGGATGACACGCAGGAAGTCTTCCAGATATCGGTGAGTAAAGTTTTGCGGCGCTCGCTGGGTCCTTCCGATCTCTCTCTGGAGCGATTGAAGTGTGTTGACCTTTGACCCCGTCGCCTGTCTGAAATGTCCTTTTTGTCAAGTGAGGCGTGTCTTTTGGGGGCGGCCAGCGGTTTGTGTCCTTCCTTTCTCTCGAGGCCTTTGATCTCTCTGAAGTTAAAGGCGTATATGCAAATGAATGATATGTGTCGTCACACCCATGGTTTAAAAAAAAAAAAAAAAAAAGAAAAGTGCCTCACTAAAATGGCACGTCTGCATTTCGACGCACGGGAATGACATTGCTCACACCTTTTACAGTGGTGCCTTGAGATGCGAGTGAGCTGACGTAAAAAAAAAAGTTCAAGATACGAGCTGTTGTTTGGCAGACAGACACGGTCCAACTAATGAGCGATTCTTGACAAGAGAGGCTTCAAGCTCCTCCCAGTTGAAGTTTATGGTCAAACTAAACATCAAATCAAAGAGTTAGATTGGCGTATTTAAGGCAATCACGTAGCTTCGGGTAAGGAAAGTCCTCTTTATGCTCACAAACAATGCAAAACGCCACGGACGGGCTAACAGACAGCGTTGGTGTTGCGCCCGCTGCAGCCGCAACCAGATGTTGGAACACAAAGGGTGGAGCAAGATTTAGAGACCGTCAATATAACGATACAGGTGTCCTCCGCCGTGGGAAAATGACAGATATTAATGCGGCTTACTGAGGAATGGTGACTGTCTCCGTGTTTACTCAGATGCCTTTAGCATACTGCCCCATGGTGGCCAAAGCGTGCACACCTCAAGTAGTCGCGCAGTCCAAATGAATTCATCGTGATGCCCAAATGCTAACAATAACAAATACTTCCTGGACTCCTGCGCATGTATAAACCAGTGTTGTGGTTCCTGTTGCCGTTTCCGAACGAAGCAGTAGAGGTTGCTGTTGGATTACACTTTGTTGTAGTGAATCTCGTCGCGAGGCAAGAGCAGAGAAAAAGATTTCGTATCACGCAAGAGGGTTTTTTTTTCATTGTATGGGGGGCATGTTTGCAGCAAGACATTTTTCACAACAGGGGGTTTTCCACTGTAGCAAATTTGAAACAGGAAAGTGGGAATGGTGTTAATGCATGAACATTTGTTCACACTAGGGGGTATTTTCGCTACCCCTCCCCTCCATAAGACTTGTCCGATACGTCCTCATCATGCCTGACATCTTTGGTGGACGCCAGCGGCTTTAAAGACCAAGGCGGGTGTGCGTGCTCAGGAGCAACAAGATTACTGTGTGGTGGGGTTTTTTTGGGGGGGGGGGTTTGTTGCATGATTGGATTGTGGCTTTTTGATCTCTGGGTGGGTGGAGCTAAAGAGATCAAATCATGATAGGTGACAAACGGGAGAGGATTAAGAGGGGAGAGAAATACGGCATACGCGGCGACATCGCTTCATCTCGCTCGCCGGTCCCCCCGGGACCAAAGATATCGGAGTCCCCAATTACTGGACATCCTGCGGGGGTTTTCCCCGACTCAAATTAGGGCAACGACGTGTGTGGATTCTGTAAAATTCAACGCACTCACTGTCTTGTATGAGAAACCTACTTTAAGAGGACTATGATCATGTTAAAGCATTCCTTGATTCAAACTCGCAGAGGAGACGGATGGACTCAAAGCTTGTGCGTCGGGGCCACTTTTGTTTAACCCCCCCATGCAGTAATGATCCCAAAATTGGACATTTCGGACACTTTGGACGATTTTGGACTGTTGGACAAATGGACACCACAGACAAAAGAGTGACAAAATAACTCCACGAAGCTGAAATTTTGCATAGGATGTCTATCGATGTCTTGGCCAATTCCCACTGAACATTTTGAGGGGTTGAAAGTGAAAAAAAAAAATTAAAGTGAAAAAAGTTGTTGCACATTGGAAGAGGGACATTTTTGGGACGTAATACCCTTCATGCAGCCGCTTAAAAATACTGCATGAGGGTTAAGACACTCAGAGATGATTTTGAAGCAGTCTTCAAGCGCCATGTGGTCCATGTCATATTTCATCAAGAGAATTTCAAATCCATAACTTTGTTCTCTAAACATTTGAACCACAAAAACATGGTGTGATTGTCAAAGAAGAAGCAAGATTGCCCCATTTGCTCACTGCACTCATGTTTTTGGCAACACAGACTAAACACACACTTTCCTTCCTGGCCACACGTCCATGAAATCATAAAGATAGTTTGCATTATAAAACACGATATATATGCTGCATGTGTGATAGTCTGGATGCCATTGTAAAATGTTTTAATCCGTTCCAAGTCAAGAAAATAACCACGCTCTTTTTAGAATAAAAATGTTTACTGAACACATCTGCTCACAATGGAAAGCAACACGAGGAAGCATCACTTCCTCGTGTAAGGAAGGCGGGAGGAGTCGAATGGTGCATGGACGAGTATGTTCCAGCCGTGTGTGTGTATGCTGACAAAGCTGCTCTGGAATGCAAAACTGATGCTGAGTCTTTGACTTTAGCGAGTGATGCGCACAGTCAAGAGGAGGACAGCGGCATTTCAAAATGGATGACGGTATTCCAGCCGGTATGTGACAAAGTGCTCTGGAAAAAATGAGGGTCTTGATTTTAGCCCACTTTTCAAAATGGAAGAAGCCGGCAACAACGGCGCCACTTTGCCGGTCCTCCGTGCAGCATCGAGTCCGACCAGTCTGGGCCTTCAGTGGCTATTTCTCATCCCAACCGATCACATGGACGCCGCATGCCCAACATCCCACCACACAAATGGCTCCGTGTTACGCAATAGTCGGCATTTGGCTGCCTCATTCCTGTGGTCGGAGACCGACCGACCGACCGACCGAATAGCGATCCTGCCCTGCGACAGCTTCCGTTCATCCGCTGCTTTTTTTGCACAAAGAGCCACGTGGAAGTATCGCGACGTGCTGGGTCGAAGGAATGAGCCGTCCTCTCCAAAAGCACAAATGCGGTGAGGGAGCGATGAATGCGAGATGGACTCGGGGAGCCACAGACGGTTTCTGAGTGAAAGGGAAGCGGGATGGGGCCCAAAGGGGGTGGGGGGGGGGGGGGGGGGGGGACGTTCCGCTCGCTGTCATGGAGAAATCGAGCGATTTGGCTCAAAGAGCGAGCGAGGGCATTCACCGCGCGCATCCGTCCCCCCCCCCCCCCCCGTGGATCTGGGCGCACAATGCTCAATCTGCGCACAGGATGCATTACGGTTGTGACATGAATTCATGATTGTGTCCTGCTGCTCGGGTGACCCGACCCCAGAGAAGCGGTCCAGAATGAATGGAGCAATTATGTCCTCAAAATAAAAAGGAAAATCGCTTATTTTCATGATTATGTATTCATTTGGGCTTTTTTTTTTTTTTTTTTTAAACCATTTTATTCTTTCTAATTGTTTCACAAAAATATATCGATATGGTACGTTTTATTCATCTTTGTTTTATAAAAACAATTTAAAGTGTACAGTCAAACCTCGGTTTTCGTCCGCAATCCGTTCCAGAAGGCTGTTTGAAAACCGAAACCATGTTTCCCATTGGAATCAATGTAAAATGTTTTAATCCGTTCCAAGTCAAGAAAATAACCACGCTCTTTTTAAAATAAAAATGTTTACTGAACACGTCTGTTCACAATGGAAAGCAACACGAGGAAGCGTCTCTTCCTCGTGTAAGGAAGGCGAGAGGAGTCAAATGGGGCATTCAAGTGCGCTCAGTTTGTTCGAGAACCGAAATTTGTTCGTCATCCGAGGCATAAAAAAATCGAACTTTTTGGTCGAAAACTAAATTGATCGAGAACTGAGACATTCGAAAACCGAGGTTTGACTGTATCTTATGAAATTAAGATAAGATAACCTTTATTCGTCCCACACTGAGGAAATTTGCAGTCTACAGCTGCAAAATGGAGGGGGGGGAGAAAAAAAAAACAAAGTGTCTCATTGCACAAAATAAATGTTTCAGAAAAGAGCTGTACACAGTTCAATATAAGTGCAATATAAAATATTGTACAGCCAAACCTCGGTTTTCGAACGTCTCGGTTCTCGGTCGATTCGGTTTTCGACCAAAAATTTCGAGTTTTTTTATGCCTCGGATGACGAACAAATTTTGGTTCTCGAACAAACTGAGCGCACTTGAACGCACCATTTGACTCCTCTCGCCTTCCTTACACGAGGAAGTGATGCTTCCTCGTGTTGCTTTCGATTGTGAGCAGACATGTTCAATAATCATTTTTATTTTAAAAAGAGCGTGGTTATTTTCTTGACTTGGAACGGATTAAAACATTTTACATTGATTCCAATGGGAAACATGGTTTCGGTTTTCGGGCAATTTCGGTTTTCGAACAGCCTTCTGGAACGGATTATGGACGAAAACCCAGGTTTGACTGTATTATAAAAACAATTAAATTGTATTTTATGAAATTAAGTATTTAAGAGAATAAAATGGTGTCGTTTGCATATGTTTTTGCGATCTGCATAAATTAACATTTATTTCATGAGATAAATCATCTCCATTAGGAGGAACCCATTTTTAGGAAAAATATTGAGTGACTTTATCTTCGCTGGTGCGGATTCAAGAGCAGACTTGGCCCCGATGAAGCCCACGAGCCATACGTTGCAAACGCCCCCGTTTAGAAAAAAAAAGTCCAATGGTCTGTTTTGGTTTCAGGAATGAAATAATCCGACGCTCCAAATGGTTCGTTGTGATCTCGATCATTTGGATTTTCGGAGAAAGCCCAATGGTCTCCACTGCCTCTCTTTTTCTCGGAGGCAGGAAATGTATGTGGCTCATGATTGGGGGAGGCTCCGCCCCATCGCCATCTGGCACAGGATGCTAATTGCTTTTTTGTGTGTGTTTGTTTTAATGAGACATGGCTGTGCATGTACTTCATTTGATTGCCTCAATTGTGCTCTGAGGCATAACACACACACACACACACACACACTCACACACACACACACACAGAGCAGCGGCACCCCAACACGTCGCTGTCATTCACCTGTGGGTTGCCAGACTGACTGCGAGCAGGTTGCTTGCCATGCTGGACTGTGTGCGCGTTCTGGGGCCTCTTTGATCCATAGACCAGGATGCCGCAGAATTTTTTTCGAATTTCAATGAAAAGAAGACAGAAGTGACGGCGTTTGGTCCCAGTGGCCCTTGTCCATCCCACACTGCGGACTCGGGCCCCCACCGTGGCTCCTTATGTGAAGCCAACAGTCTGCAACTTGGGTCTTCAACCGGACACTGATTTGAAAGTGGACCGGCAAATTTGGCTTTGGACTTCCGTGTGAGACTTTTTGTGCCTTTACGAAATTGTATTGTTTCATTGTTTGTTTGTCGTAGGCTCCATGTGCGGCACTTGGTTGACCACGGTGTGCTCTAGAAATACTACTTGAGTTGAGTTCAGTTGATTCGAGTTCTTTTGAATCTGCGTGTGTGTGGTAGAGGATGCGACTTTGACGTCTTGCCAGCGGGGTTAAGCCGTTTAACCTAATCTGAGCCGGAGACTGTGATTGGTAGACCGATGAGGAAGGAGGAGCCCTCTCCCAGCTGTCTGGCTAAATGCCCCTCCCCCCACCACACACAAAATTATGGACTAATAATATTTGGTTTTTTTGTCTTTGATTTTAATTTTGTGGTGCGCTGTCATGCAGATTGGTCAGTTTGACCTGTGTGGGTTTTTTTTTACTGTTGTACAGGATCAAGTTGGGACACAGCGTCTCAGTCAATAGCAGCTTTCGAAAGGCACTGCTGTAGCCAAGCTGGAGTTGAATAGCGGAGAAGCTTATTGCCGCTCATTTCCAGTGTTTTCCCATCTGGAGCGGCCAAGTAGCGGTCATGTTGAAAGTCAAAACAAAAAGTCGACTCTCTTGTGCCATGTGCTTGACAAGGAGCTGCAGGAAGGGAAAAAAAAAAAAAGCTTCCTTTCGGAATTCACAGCAGGGGACCCCAAAGGAAGAGGAGCATAGGAGATGCTTTGCTATTTTATTTTTATTTTTTTTAATTCAGTTTTCGTCTTCCTCAAAGGATTCTTCTCATCCGTCTCACCCATCTGGTTTCCATCTGCCAGTTCCACACATGACGGTGCGCTGCACGTTTCCAAATCAACTTTTGCAGCATTTCGAAAAGGCACCACGCTAAACGGCGAGCAAAAAAAAAAAAAAAAAAAATCCAGTTCAAAATTCGAACTGAAGCAACGGGATCTCTTTGTCGACGTGCCGGACGCTCGCCTGGCCCATGTTAAAGGACAAAACTCCTCCTTTGGTTTAAGGTTTGAAAATACAGTGAAACTCCTCTACAATGAAACCTACATGGGCGAAAATACCCCCTAGTGTGAAAAAATCTTCATGCACCATTTCCACTTTCCTGCCCCCCCCATACAACGAAAAAAAAACCCTGTTGCGTTATACGAAATCTTTTTCTCTGCTCTTGTCTCGCGATGAGATTCACTACAACGAAGTCTAATCCAACAGCGAGCTCTACTGCTTCGTTCGGAAACGGCAACAGCAACCACCGCACTGGTTTACACATGCGCCGTAGTCCAAGAAGTATTTGTTATTGTTCGTTTTCGGACGCAGCAAGAACGTTATGTGTGTGTGTGTGTGTGTGTGTGTGTGTGTGTGTGTGTGTGTGTGTGTGTGTGTGTGTGTGTGTGTGTGTGTGTGTGTGTGTGTGTGTTTACATCTGAGATCAAATTTGCTAGAGTGAAAAACCCCCCGTTGTGAAAAATATCTTGCTGCAAACATGATTTCGTTGTAGAGGAGTTTCACCGTATGGCTTTTCTGACGTCAGTCACGGAACATTTGTGGTGCAGCTCGCGTGAAACGGTTCGGGTTTTGGGATCGCCAAGGTAGCGTTCTTCACGGTGGGGCAAAACAAAACAGTCTTGCTGCGTTGCGTGGAGGCAGCCTTGCCTCTCGCCACATGTGTTTTCTGCAGCCTCCTTGAATAGAGGAGCGGGATGACTATAATTTGTCGGCTGCGAAAGCCGCATGAGTCACTTTGCGAAAACGGCTGCGGACGGGATGGAAAAAATGATCTTTTGCCCTCCCTTTGAACTACTTGTTAGACAACGGGGCCGTTGAGAGCAACGTTTCAAAGCGACAGATTGTCTAATGCGAGTCTGGAAGGAGATTTTGACGGCGGAATCTGGGTATTCTCGTCCCGGGCGTTTTGTATGATGCCTTTAGCGGGCACGTGGCCAGACGACTATCGAATTACTCCCACCGTGAGGAGCCACGGTGGTATGCTACAGGACCCGCTTCTGTATCGAACCTCAAACCCCCCCCCCCCCCCGCCTTGAGCGCAGCCTCCCAGCTTCAGAGTCAGAACAGGGGGGAAATCCTACTTCCACTGGTTAATCGTTGCGTAATCCTGGCTAATCCCGCATACAACACAGGGATCCACTCGTGGTTCAAACATGACATCGGTGAAGGAACTCTCGTGTGTGTGTGTGTGTGTGTGTGTGTGTGTGCTAAGAATATGAAATCATGAGCACTTCAACACCAACTTGTAAAAATCTTTGGATGAATATACCGTATTGGCCCGAATATAAGACGGTGTTTTTTTTGCATTGAAATCAGACTGAAGAAGTGGGGGTGGTCTTATATTCGGGGTCTAGACCTTATACCCATTCACGACGCTAGATGGCGCCAGATATCATTGAAGCGAATGCTGAACTTGACTCCCCAGGCCAAAGCGAAGATCGGCCAGGTTAATTGGCAGCTGAAGAGAAGTTATGTTGTAATTTACATTTCAAAAACCAGAAGCCATTGTGATTGCACTTTAGATTTGAATGAGGCAAACTAAGATGCTTTTTCTCTCAAATATATCGTTGGAATCATTTGTTTCAGATGTACTGTCATTATTTTCGGTATCAAAATGAATTTGGTGTTCAAAAAGTCTTTTTTTCAAACTTGAGTCTTGAAAAAAAGAGGGGTCGTCTTATAATCAGGGCCGTCTTATATTCGGGTCAATACGGTAATAATAATGATTAGTAAATGCCGAGAAATCATTCCAAAGAGTATTTGGAGAAGGTAAACATGGATGATCGGTCTGAGGCGGAATCTTCTTTTTGATTGACAGCGAAATGAGCCAATCACCGATCTTTCGGTGTCGGCATCCGTTGGGAGCATTTTATCATTCTGTTCGGAGTTGAACTGGAGACTTCTTCTAATCATTTTAGCGACACTCTCTTTGTTGAAAACGACTAGCGATGAATTTATTTCTGGTTGGGTTTGATTGTGGTTCACACATCACAGATCTTTTTTTTTTGGAAAAGGAACAAAGAGTAGAATTCACGACATTTTATGATGTCGGCCGAAATTCAGTTTCCCCTCCATGACAGAGCAGCATCCGCCACTGATTTGTATCTAGTATCACGCGCGAACTATGTCTGGCCGCTATCTGTCCGCCGGAATGCATTCCAGCTTTTATAGCGATACCGAAAACGAGGCCACGGTTTTGGGTATCGGCTCCACGAAAATAAACGGCATCCTGTCATCAGCTGTTATTACGCTTCGTCTTCTTTTCATGGGACAGCGGTAACAATGTTCAGGAGGCTAATCACAGGCTTTTTTTTGGGGGGGGTGGGGGGGGTGGCATCTAGCTGTCGGGCATCCCCTACACACCCACGTTTCATGTCATCCATTTTTTTTTTTCTTCCTTCTCCCGAAGAGAATTTTTTCTGTCTGACTCAGCGGTCCGGTGGTGCTCAGTGCCCACGATTGCGGGAGCGCCTGTCTTCTGTCAGCGCCTGTGTGGGCGGATTTGTCTATTCAGGAGGCCCACACACACACACACACACACACACACACACGCGAGCCAGATGGCGTTCCACTAGGCTCATACCTTTTGCCACGCCGATTCTTCTTTGCTGGGGATCTTCTGAGTCAAAACCGTATGCCGAGGTTTTCAGGTGTGTTTTAAAACGTTGAACGGACAAGTCAGAAGCTTACCGCAGTTTGACTCCCGCTGCATTTTGAAGGCGGTTGATGAGTCGCAGTGACGTAAGCGGCAGATTAGCGCGCTACAGGGTGAGCCGCGCGGCTCCCTTTCCGGAAGCAATTCCGCTCATTTTTGGATAACTTGACTAACCAATTAACGTGATTCTGCCTTGATTTGAAATCCAGAACATAACTACACCTGCTGAAGCAGTTTTGAAGGCTTCATTGTCTCATTTGCCAACTTCCTGTAGCATAGCGCGAGGCAGACTCGTTGCATCGGAATAACCTGCGGTGAGAAACCCAGAGTTGAAGTAAGACTGCTAATATTGTGTCTCATCGTCTGGCCTTTTTCTACTCGATGGAGAAGCTCTCCAAAAATGTTTGGTTTGTATTGATTGATGTTTTTTTTTTTTCCCGCTTGCTCGTGGGCATCACGTCACATGACCAATACAAGCACCTGATTTATTTATTTACTTTTTTGTCCAAACTCATTTCCCATTGTGGGCCACATTACGGCCTCGGTAGGTGTCAAGTGGGCCGGACCATTAAAATTAGACCATACTCTGCTATGGAAATAACCAAAATACAGTCAAACCTGGGTTTTCGTCCATAATCCGTTCCAGAAGGCTGTTCGAAAACCGAAACCAGGCTCTTTTTAAAATAAAAATGTTTATTGAACACGTCTGCTCACAATGGAAAGCAACACGAGGAAGCGTCACTTCCTCGTCTACCCGAGGAAGCGTCACTTCCTCGTGTAAGGAAGCAGGGTTCCCACGGGTCCTTAAAGTTCATAAAAATCCATAAAAAAGAAGTTGTAAAATTATGTTCTTAATTGTCCTTAATTTTCAGGGAAAGCTTCTAAAATCAATAAAAATCCTTAAAATATTTTTAATTCAAAAATAAATTGAAGTTTTATATTTTCTCAATTTAATTAAATTAATTAAATCCACCGGGAATCCCCTGCTGAGTGGAGAAAAAGTCCTTAAAAATGGTTAAATTAGCCCTCAAAAGTCCTTAAAAGGTCCATAAATAAACAGCAAGTGGAAGAGTGGGAACCCTGGGAAGGCGAGGAGAGTCAAATGGTGCATTCAAGTGCGCTCAGTTTGTTGGAGAACCGAAATTTGTTCGTCATCCGAGGCATAAAAAACTCGAAATTTTTGGGTCGAAAACCAAATTGGACAAGAACCGAGACGTTCGAAAACCGAGGTTTGACTTTACTGTATTCACATGTCCTTGATAGCGTCTGCTGTGTTGGGTCTGTCTCGGTGACAGACTGAGACTGCTGTTGTCTTCTTCTCTGATCAAAACAGTGTGTCCCCCCCTAGCGGATACTCATGAATTGCACCTTATTAAAAATATTCATTCCGTGTCTTTTATGCATTTTTTCCCCCCACTTTTAAATGATCCTGCAGGCCTGATCGAAACCCCAATGGGGGCCGGTTTTGACACCCATGTTTTAGACAATCAAATATTTCTTTTAAGTCGCTGCCCAGCCCCAGTATGACCGGGAAAAAAAAGCCCGATCCTGGCTAATTGAAGGTTTGCTCCCACAGCTGCGTGTGTTTTGGCATCGCTCATATGCCAGAGCACAGCCGAGACCACTGGATGAGCAACTCGCAGCTTTTCCCCCATTTGGCGTGTCGGTTGTTTCTAAACGCAGGGAGCCGTGCACCCAAAACTCAAGCCTGCACTTGTCAGTCGGGTTCAGGATCAGCTGCTTGTCGTTGATCGGGGGGTGGGGCATCCAGACTTGTAGCCTCATTCTGATGTGAACCATCTAATTAGACCCTCACCCAAAAAAAATCAGGCATCCTTCTCCTCCACCCTCGTGGCCTCAAGCCGCAAGTTGACCCAGTGTCTTCATTTGATCTCTGTTCCAGCAACGCTCCCCCGGCAAAGTGCTGTTTGACCTTATTTGCGTCCATCTCAACCTGGCGGAGGGAGACTACTTTGGGCTGGAGTACCAGGACCAGCGCAAGATGACAGTGAGCTGCGCATGACGTTGCAAACTCATTTTTAAAAGCACGTCGCTGGAACTTTGACCTCAATGTTGCACTCTGTCCTTCACTGCAGGTGTGGCTGGACCTGCTGAAGCCAACGATGAAGCAGATCCGACGTACGTGATATTAAATGCGTTGGACTCTCATTTCTGGACTCACCGAATGTCTAAACGGAAAAATATGTTTGCAAAAAACCCTATCCTTTGTGCCAAAACGTATAGACGCGTTTATAGTGTTTTTTTTTTTTTTTTAAATCAATAATAATACAGTGAAACTCCTCTACAACAAAATCATGTTTGCAGCAAGAATTTTTTCACAACAGGGGGTTTTTCACTGTAGCAAATTTGATCTCAGATGTAAACACACACACACACACACACACAAACGTCCGGTACT
Organism: Hippocampus abdominalis; assembly: GCA_018466805.1. Lineage (NCBI taxonomy): Eukaryota > Metazoa > Chordata > Actinopteri > Syngnathiformes > Syngnathidae > Hippocampus > Hippocampus abdominalis. Next base: position 35,295,659 of record CM031694.1, on the reverse strand, counting down.
TTTATCCTGTCTTCAAGCGTTAAAGCTTTTCTTTTCTTCACTCCCTGGTCTGCAAAGGTCCGTTTCGTAGCCATTTTAGCAATGCGACGTTCTCGCTACGTCTGAAACGAACAATAACAAATACTTCCTGGTCTACGGCGCATGTGTAAACCAGTGCGGTGGTTGCTGTTGCTGTTTCCGAACGAAGCAGTCGAGGTCGCTGTCTGATTAGACTTTGTTGTCGTGAATCTCGTCGCGAGGCAAGAGCAGAGAAAAATATTTCGTATAACGCAACAGGGTTTTTTTTTTTTCGTTGTATGGGGGGCAGAAAAGTCGGAATGGTGTTAGTGCATGAAGATTTTTTTCACACTAGGGGGTATTTTCGCCCATGTAGGTTTCGTTGTAGAGGAGTTTCACTGTAATAATAAGAAGAAGAATAAAGGGCTTCGCATTAACTCCACAGTCCGTGTCGAGGCCGTGGGAATGATTTCAGTATGATGAATCACCACTAGATGGCAGGAGTGGTTTTGATCAGATCTTCGTGGGAGTGGGTGTGTGTGTTTTTCCGGTAAGCCGATCCTACGTCGTGAGCTGGCGTGCAAAAAGCAGTGTGGTGTTGAGAACATGAATAACAACCGGCAGCTAACTCGACAACAGAAAAAAAAAATGACAAAGTCCCGTCGTCAAAGTCCCCAAAGTCCCAATTGGCGAAAAACAGGCCGGCGTGTTATGCGTCCAAGGAATGGTAACCCACGGTAACGTGAAAAAGCTCCGTAAAATTGCCGCGAATGGCGGGCTTTCTTTGCGACATGATCAAGCCATGCCTTCTGCCAATCGTTGTGTTTTGTCTCCCCCTTCCGTCATTCACAGGGCCAAAGAACACCATTCTTCGCTTTGTGGTCAAGTTCTTCCCTCCCGACCACACGCAGATCATGGAGGAGCTGACTCAGTAGGTTTTGCACATACGCACGCAAGCACGCTTCTGGGAGCAGGTGTCATTTCCAAATCGGGTCGTTTTGAGCATATTTACGGGCGGAACACAAAGCCCAGCTTTGATGTCTCTGAACACTCAAGACGTGTTGTTGTGGAGTGCGCCAGCTGTTTTCAGCAGCAGGGCAGGAAATGTTCTTCTCATTCCACCCCGACCCGCCTTTGCGTCTTTCTCCGCATTTCCATGAATGAGGATTCTGTCAAACTGGATTGAGCCGACATGGAAAAATCTCGCGGCGCATATCTGCAGTACACCGTAGCGACTCCACATAGCACATCCTGGTGATTGTCAATCATTTGAAAGTGGACATTTTTTGTGGGGCAGATTTCTCATCTGCGTTTTTCCTCAAAGTGACGCATTTACAGTGCCCATCGGCCGGTCACCTTTTGCGTTTTGACCTTCTTTTGACCTCCTTCCATCCGCGTCTGCTTGCCCCCAGGTACCTGTTTGCGCTGCAGATCAAGCGCGACCTGGCCTGCGGTCATCTCATCTGTAACGACTCCAGCGCCGCCCTGATGGTCTCCCACATTATCCAGTGTAAGAGCGCGGAGCATCGCCGTGTTCGGGGGGGGGGGTCGGCAACACGCGGCTCCAGAGCCGCATGCGGCTCTTTAGCGACATCTAGTGGCTCCCCAGAGAGCATACCTGTCAACTTTTCGGAGCGCCAACCTGTATAAACTTACCCAAAAAAAAATCCTTATAAAGAGCAAAAAATCCTTATAACATTACCAAAGCATTTTATATGTCAAAATAACGGCAGGAAAAAAAACCCACGAAATTTTCAATGATATTTATTGTAGATCTCCATAATACAATGTCTGGTTAATGTCGAATCATCATTCTACTTAGTGGCATTACTGTGTTCAGAGTTGTATTCCTGCGTTACTTTTTTCACCAACTCCAAATGCTGACCCATCGGCAAAAAAAACCCAACAAAAAACGGAAATTTTCAGAATCCGTATGATTTGTGCGATACGGCCATATACGTAAGATTCACCACAAAATCCGTATGAGCTATGGCTAAACCGTATGAGTTGACAGGTATGCTAGAGCTTTATAAAAAATGTTTGAAAATGGAAAAAGATTTTGATGGTAGGCTAATATAGCTCCAATCGATCGAGATACGTGTTGCAGCTCCGAAAAAAGGAGAGCTGTAGTGTTGGTTTTTTAAAAACGGACACTTTGTTTATGCTTTTAACCGTCTCGACAAACACAGACACGTCTGCGTCGTTCGACTCGAGAGGCGTTCAAAGACAGCCTCCGAAAAACGGAAATTCATGATCACTTCACTGACACGAAGAAAAGTGAAAATAATGCACCAAAACAAAAACAAAAAATCAAGCGAGGAAATTACAAAATAAATTCTATGGGGGCGTTTTGTGAACACACAACAAAGGAATGAAGGACAAAAACAATTTTGAGATAGTCCAGTCTCCTCCATACATCCAGCATGTGTTTCCTTCATTGTAAGTTTTATCGAAGGCTTTTATTTTTTGGCGGCTCCAGACATATTTGTTACAAACAACAAAACAATCAATTGAAGAACAAAAAAAAGGTAGAAAGCACAAAAACAATCCAACTCAAAATCAACGTCTCATGCTGAGTCAAAAGCCAAAGAAGAAAAATGAGTTTTGAAGATTCGAAACCAAATCCTACCATCTTGGAAAGAACGCGAAAATGACCCAGTGAAGTGATGCCGGAGTAGGAGTGATGCGCCCCCTCTTCTGAGGACGAGAGGCGAGCTGCGGCATTCGGGACCAACTGGAGACGCTTCGTGGAGGATTGGCTGACTCCCAAGTCAATTCATTTCACTAAGCGTGTTCATCTGCCTCGTTTGATTGAAAAATTATGATGTGGAAGCGTTCCTCGCCAGCCTTATCGGTGCGGCTCCGTGTTCTGGAACGGCTTGAGCGCTGTTTCGCTGAGCCCAAATGCAGATAAAGTCGAACAGTGACAAGAGAAACGATTGAATTTGCAACGCTATCCGAAATGAAACGCGTTCTTGCGCTGTGCGTTTTTCCACCCTGCCTTTGCAACTCACCTCTCTCCATCTGTGCCTTGCCGTCCCCCCCACCCCCACACCCCCAATTCAGCCGAGATCGGAGACTTTGATGAGACCCAGAGCTGGCAGCATCTCCTCCACAATAAATACCTGCCAGACCAAGACGCCATCCGGGACAAGATCACCGACTGCCACCGCAAACACGTGTGAGTTCTCACACGCGAGTGTAGTGTTCTCGGGCCTCAATGCCGCCGCCCATTTGTGTTCTCATCGCTTCCCCTTTTTTTGAACCATGGCATCTGCGCTGTTGTCAATGGAATTGAACGGACCAATTTTTGTCGGATTGGGAACTGAAGCTTTTGTTCAAATCTAGCAATACTATACAGTAATACTTGTTTATCATGGTTAATGGGGACCAAAACCACCCGCGCGATAAACGAAAATCCGTGAAGCTGCAAACCCCCCCGTATGGGTATATGTACATGTGTATGAGTATAAAAAATATTTATAAGGCCAAATTTAATGGTATACATGCATGTAGAAGTCAATTTTGTCGTAATTAACATTACTTAATGCTATATACTAATATATTTAAACATGTATAAGTTCGGTTAGGTTCGTGTATGAATAACAAAATACAGTAAACACATACATGTAGTATTGTATATGTTGCTCTATGTGACTCGCTGTTGTCTTGCTGACTTTCGCTACTTCTCGTAGACCGTTTGTGGAGTTTTTGCGCATTTAAAATGTTTTTATTTTATTATTTTTTTATGAATATGTTTGAAAAAATCCACGATGCACCGAGGCATCGATAAACGAACCGCGAAATAGCGAGGGATCACTGTACCATGTACAAGCCCTTTATTTATTTATTTTATTTTAAATCCTCGTTATTTACTGGATCGAATCATACGGTTGGGGCAAAATGCTTTCATTCTAGACTTGATACATGAAAATTGAAACTTGGTGTCTTCTACCATATATGACGTAATAACTTTGCACACGGGAGCAAATTCACGTGTCAAAATGGCACAACTGACATTTGCGAGTGTAAATGAATGACGTCCTCGGATGAATGTAGAATTCTGTCGAAAATAAGAAACAGGCTACTGCCGCGAAACATGTGTATTTATTGATATACAGTCAAACCTCGGTTTTCGAACGTCTCGGTTCTCCACCAATTCGGTTTTCGACCAAAAATTTCGATTTTTTTTTATGCCTCGGATGACGAACACATTTCGGTTCTCGAACAAACTGAGCGCACTTGAATGCACCATTTGACTCCTCTCGCCTTCCTTACACGAGGAAGTGACGCTTCTTCGTGTTGCTTTCTATGGTGAGCAGACGTGTTCAAATAAATATTTTTATTTTAAAAAGAGCCTGGTTTCGGTTTTCAAACAATTTGAATTTCTGGAACGGATTATGGACCAAAACCGAGGTTTGACTGTATTTACCTTCCCAACCTAACCATTGCGGATGCAATCTGAAACGTGATATGTTCGGGCATATGTTACGCTCATGACAAGAACAGACGTAAAAAGTGAGGCTGTTTCAAAGAAACGATGCAGTCCGGCAATGAAATGACAGGCGACCTCTGGACATGATCAAAGATGAACCGGCAAACACGGCGAAAGGGTCTCGGCGTCGTACGTGTGTGCGCTTTCTCTTACGGAGAAAGCGCCGGTTGAGGTTAGACGCGCTGCTTGTTCAACATCAACACGGGGATCGCTTCCCAGAAGTGCTGCCAGGGGCCATAAAACGCAGACGTCCACCGCAGATTGCTATCTCGCGCGCGACACACCCACTCGCAATCCCGACCTTCCAGCAGATTTCCGTCTCTCTCTCTCCACCCACACACACATACACACACACACCTTTTTTGGAGCTGGCAGCAGCACCGAAACTTTACACCCCCCCCCCCCCCCCCCCCAACCTCCCGCCCCAACTCAACCCGCATTTTTTGCACCGCTTACTTAGCCTCTGCGCACATCCGTTTGTTGCCACTCCCCCCCGCCGAGCGGAGCGATCCGCATAAACACGCGCACGTTTTTTTTCCCACTGTTTGCATATCCGCGTCATTTCCAAGTGCGAAGCGCCGCAGATAAACACTGAAATCCGAAGCGGCCCGTCTCTCAACCCCCCCCCACCCCCACCCCCCCACCCCCTCCTCCTCTTGCCCCAGTCCCTCAGCCGATGCAGGAAGGAAGTGGCCAATTGAGCGGCGTATACAGGAAACAGGAAGACATTTTCCGATTTTCATGGCAAACAAGGCCGTCAGCGCCATCTGATCTCATTGTATGCATTTTAAAGCGCGCCGTTATTTCAATCGGCTCACTCGTCACTGTGCTCTCATGAAAGCGCAACGCAAACACCAAAACACCGTCGCTAGACACGTGGTTCACCTTCGCGTGAACACCAAACGGTTTCATCAATCAGCCATCGGCTCGATCAGCACGAGCTTGGTGTCTGAGTGACGGCCCCCCCTCCCTCTTCCCCCCCACCCCCCTTAGCGGACAGACCCCCGCGGAGTCGGACTACCAGCTCCTGGAAATCGCCCGGCGGCTCGAAATGTATGGCGTTCGCCTCCACCCGGCAAAGGATCGCGAGGGGACCAAACTCAGCTTGGCTGTGGCCCACACCGGGGTGCTCGTGTTCCAGGTAACATCCGTTCCGCACGGAAAGTTCTGAAGAAGATTTGGCCACAAAATATTCGGGCCATTGAAGCGAAAGGGTATTTTGATGGAGAAACGGCGCAATAAGATCAAGTTTGACAAATAGCTGGTGTTCCGATCTTTGTGGCTAGTCTCGTTTTCGCCAAAACAGCGGGCCCGCAATCCCCCGGGTAGATTTTAACGCAAGGCGCCATGTTAGGAAACGGGTGCGACGTCACCTCGTTGACTGGGTCTTCCCTTGCACCCGCCAATTGCTATTGAGTGACATGCCAGACCGTTGTTGTTGTTGTTGTGATTGTGATTGTGTGTATTTCTAAAGTACAGTCAAATCTCGGTTTTCGAACGTCTCGGTTCTCGTCCAATTCGGTTTTCGAACAAAAATTTCAAGTTTTTTATGCCTCGGATGACGAACAAATTTCGGTCCTCGAACAAACTGAGCGCACTTGAATGCACCGTTTGACTCCTCTCGCCTTCCTTACACGAGGAAGTGACGCTTCCTCGTGTAGCGTTCCATTGTGAGCAGATGTGGTCAGTAAACATTATTGTTTTAAAAAGAGCGTGGTTTCGGTTTTTGAACCATTTCGGTTTTCGAACAGCCTTCTGGAACGGATTATGGACGAAAACCCAGGTTTGAATGTACTTGAAAACAACTGCCGCTCCAATTTCGAATCACTGTCCCAAAAAAAAAGAGCTCGAAAAGTTCCGACAGTCCATTAGTGATGAACGGCCATTTTGTTGAGGAATGGAGAATGGTGGCAATCTTAAATAAAGTGACAGACCAAGCAGTGACGGAAGGGGATTTTCATCTGTAGATATCATCGCCGCTCAGCGGGTTAAGTACCGAAGGACTTCTCAGTCGGTCACCGTTGGGGGGTGCGAGAGAGAAAAGGAGCCAAAGAAAAATTTTACAGTCTGCAGTGAAGAATGATAGTTGTTGCTGTTGCTGTTTTTTTTTTTTTACGTGACCCTGATTCTGCGTCTGCGTTTTCCTTTCAGGGGTACACCAAAATAAACGCCTTCAACTGGTCAAAGATTCGCAAACTCAGCTTCAAACGCAAACGGTTTCTTATCAAGCTGAGAGGTGACCCTGCTGTAAGTTCCCCGCCCCCCCCCAGCCCTCTTCCGATATGAAGCCTCTCTTTAGCTCCGCCTCTCCTGATGCCCGCCTTCTTCTTCTTCTTCTTCTTCTTCTAATTCTTGCAGCAAAGTGGTCACCACGACACGCTGGAGTTTGCAATGGCCAGCAGGGACTGCTGTAAAATCTTCTGGAAGATCTGCGTCGAGTATCACGCCTTCTTTCGGCTCTTCGAGGAGCCCAAGCCCAAACCCAAGGCCATCCTCTTCACCCGAGGATCTTCATTCCGTTTCAGGTAATCCATTTTTTTTTTGCAAATACAGTCAAACCTCGGTTTTCGGACGTCTCGGTTCTCGTACAATTCGGTTTTCGAACAAAAATTTCGAGTTTTTTATGCCTCGGATGACGAACAAATTTCGGTTCTCGAACTAACTGAGCGCACTTGAATGCGTCACTTCACTCCTCTCGGCTTCGCTACCTCGTGTAGCAACGCTAACTCGTGTAGCTTCGCGAGGTAGCGAAGCCGAGAGGAGTGAAGTGACGCTCCCTTGTGTCTCGTCGCTACACAGGAAGCGACCATTGTGAGCAGACGTATTTGTATTGTTCAATAAAAAAAAGCAGACGTGTTTGGTGAGACGCTTCTGTTAGGACTAGTGAAATCCCCTCTTTTCATCATGGTTTGCCCTGGCAGCACGGGGTTTAAAAAAAGTTGTTTTCTTGACTTGGAACGGATTAAAACATTTTACATTGATTTCAATGGGAAACATGGTTTCGGTTTCCGAACAATTCGGTTTCCGAACAGTCTTCTGGAACGGATTAAGTACGAAAACCGAGGTTTGACTGTAAAAGCACTCCTGTTTTTGACTGGTTGATTGTCATGTATTCCACCCTTTCGATTTCCTCTTTCAACGTTGTCCTTTTGTGCCCCTTTCGGTACAGCGGTCGTACCCAGAAGCAGATCATTGATTATGTGAAAGACGCCGAGCTCAAAAAGGTTCCCTTTGAAAGGTGAGGCTGTTGTCCCCGTTTTAATTTTTGGGCTGAATTTTTTTTGACAGCCAAATGTCGACCCTTGTCAGGAAGCACAGTAAGATTCTGTCCGGTAGCGGCACGCCCCACCGGTCCTCCTCCCTCAGATCGCAAGTGCCAAAGGAGGTAAGAGGCTCAAATTAACCGGCGATCGAAAAATCAGAGGCCGTTAAAAAAACAAAACCAAAAATCATCTCCTCCGCTGTCTTACAGAGCGTCGCATCCGTGCCGACGGAAGGTCTACCAGACCCGGCGGGGCAAGCGGGCTCCAACGGCGCCCGGGAACCGTCGGGGGCCACGTCCGCCGCCAACGGCTTCCGCGATCACAGCCCGGCTGCCGGCTCGGATGGCGGGCAGGAGCGCAAAGGCACGGGCTTGCCGTCGGACAAGCGTCTCCTCGATCCGGGTCCGTCGTGCAGGGCAAACAAAGGCAGCAGTTCTTCCATCCCGTACATCGACTGCAGCGATGTAGACAGCGAATGCGACGGCGCAAAGAGCAGCGCGGGCCATAGCCGAGCCGGCGGCGGCGCGGAGACCGATAAGCGCGCGGGTGGTTACGCTTCCGGCGGGGGTCCCGATGGCAGCTTGTTCGGGCTCGTCAACGGCTTCTACCACACGAATCATCCGGGCTCGATGCAACAGCAGGACGGGAAGGCTCAACGGCGAGCTACGCCGCCGTCGGCTAACAGAAACGGCGGCGACCCTTCGCGGTCCAACCGAGTCAGGAACGGTAGCCGCGAGATGGGCGACGATGACGGTTCGTCGAATAACAACGGCGGTTTTTACGGCGGGCGCCCGCCGCTCCATAGTACGCTGCTCGACGAGATCTTTCAGGGTCGCGAGACGCGGCCCTTTGGAGCCGGCACCCAAAGTCAGTGCTCCAGCCCGATTGTGAGCGGCTTCCACCAGCGCACAAACTCGCTGGGTCACGGCGAGGTCGCCAACGGTCACCCTGGCTGGGATGACTTCGGTAAGCGTCCCGGGGCCACGCCCACCGTCCCGCCGCCCCGCCGCTACGGCAGCTGCTCGCCCGTCAGCTTCATTTCCAACGGCACGCCCGCGCGTTTGGCCGAGCGTTGCAACAACAACAACAACTTGCGTAATCGCTCCGATACGGATCCGTTCGTTCTCAGCCGGCTCACGTCCACGCCCGTCTACCCGTCAACCCGGCTGCGCGCTCCGACTCCTTGTTCGGCCCCGCTGGAGCGAAGAATGATCATAACGAACGGTAATCATAGCGGGCACTTCCTGGTTCCGGCTCAGCCGCGTTCCAATACGGTGCAGCGCTCCTTCGGCCAGCGCGGCCGCGCGCCCGCTGCTCAGAATAATCGAAACCGTCCGGTTCAAATGATCGACGGCTCCACCAGCAGCGGCAGCGACACGAGCGACACCGAGTCGGACGCCGGCAGCGGCGCTTACGGCCCCCCGCTCGTGTTCGGCAATCCCGCCGCCGTCGGCTCGGCCAATTCGGTCCGCTCCAACGGCGTGAGCTCGCCTCCGCTCTGCAAATTCTCCTTCGGGAGTCTCAAGCTGGTGGACGCGAATGACGGCGAGGCGGAGCAAGGTTGCTACCCTTGCGACGGCGAGGAGGCGGGAGGTCGCGTTTTCAGCTGCTAAGGGCAAGAAAGCCAAGCGTTCGGACGCGGTCGCTTGGAGGCGGGATGTGGGCTGCCGGGCAATCGCACCCTTTTGCTCGCTTTCGCAACGTTGTGCTTATTTTAGGGGTCCTTGCATCGTTGAACTCGACAGGAAGCAAAACAATCATTTGCTTCAATTTGAATTTTTTTGCCAGTGTGAGTTTAGATTGGGAGTCCGGATTCGTTGCTGGCGCTCCAGCTTGCCAAGCTTTGCCAATGCAAACGTTAGTGCAGACTGCTGACCACTAATAGGTTCAAGGTGACCTGCTTTTTTATTTGATTTGATTTTTATATACTTATACAGTGAAACTCCTCTACAACGAAATCATGTTTGCAGCAAGACATTTTTCACAACAGGGGGTTTTTCACTGTAGCAAATTTGATCTCATCTCTAAGTATGAGCATACACTTATTTGACACTTCATATCGTCAGCGTAGAAAGAAAAAAAAGGGAAAAACATTTACGATCAGCATTCACTTTTTCAACTACATCGATTTCTCGGATAATGTCTTTTATTTTGCTTCCTCCGTCTTTCATTTTGCTCACTTTTCGCCTCTCTTCCAGCGTCAGAGCGCTTCTTGTCTTAGCTGCTTGACATCCAAAGGTCCGTTTTGGAACCATTTTAGCAATGCAACGTTCTTGCCGCGTCTGAAACGAACAATAACAAATACTTCCTGGACTACTGTGCATGTGTAAACTAGTGTGGTGGTTGCTGTTGCCGTTTCCGAACGAGGCAGTAGAGGTCGCTGTTGGATTAGACTTTGTTGTAGTGAATCTCGTCGCGAGGCAAGAGCAGAGAAAAAGATTTCGTATAACGCAACAGCCGATTTTTTCGTTGTATGGGGGGCAGGAGAGTGGCAATGGTGTTAATGCATGAAATTTTTTTCACACTAGGGGGTATTTTCGCCGATGTAGGTTTCGTTCTAGAGAGGTTTCACTGTGCTTACTTATACACAGACGCACACTTTTTTGCTCTCCATGTCCCCCCCCCCCCCCCTACACCCTCGCGATGGATTTTGAAACAGTCTGCGGGTTAACGGCGATGCGATCGGCTGGTTGGGCACCCCCGCTCTAAACGGACCGTACAATTATAAGCGAAGAAATGTTCAAGTTGAGCAGGGTTGTTATCCGAGTCGTTCGAATCCACCTATTATTCTGGATTACAAACAACGTGGCCGTTAGGAACGCTAAGATGATGCGACAACTCTGTGGTGCTGCCGTCACCCCAACTGGAACTCGCACGTTTTGGGTGAAAAATGAAAAGAGTTTTAAATCGAAAGGACTAACGTACGTAGCGCACGTATGGCATTCTGTTTCCTTCACCGAAATCAAGCGTCGGTCACTTTTTCCATCTCTCGTCGTGTTTGTTTTCCTCTTGACACGTTTCGGCGTCGAGATGTATTCCAGCCCATTAACTGATGTATTTGAATAGACTAGTGGGAGTTAAAAAAAACAATTTTCTACACATGGATGTAGCGTGTTTTTGATCAGTGTGGCTCGGTCCCATCGGTGGGTGCCAACGGGCCTTTCCCCCCCCCACCCCCCCTTGGCTTGTTCCGAGACAAAATGTTCCCGCTTCATGCTTTGTAATGTTCCTTCGTTGTCAGCATGTTTCTGTTTTCTGCCCGTCCCCACGATGCATGTTCACCGGACAAGCGCCTTTTCTGTCACACAGCTGGATTCTTGCTCACTGTCACTCACGGTTGAAGGCTTCCAAGTGGTTACGGAATGTTTGAGAAGCTCTGCAGATTTCGCCTATTACTCGTCTGTTATTTCCTATTTCTTTCGTTTTCTTTCCCAACATTCCGGAACCCGTTTGTCGTCCGTTTGCTCGCGAGGGGCAAAACAAAGTTTCCTCAACTCCAGCGGGTGGGAAAGGGTGACGGACGGCGACAAGTCAAGTGACACGAAGTGCATCTTGGAAGTGCAAGCATGTTTGACGCTTTGAAGTTGTTGATGTGGTGTTCGGGTTTCCTTTACAGTGAAACTCCTCTACAACGAAATCATGTTTGCAGCAAGACATTTTTCACAACAGGGGTTTTTTCACTGTAGCAAATTTGATCTCAGATGTAAACACACACAAATGTATGTGTACTCTTATTTTTATTCCAATAGCGCAGAAGTATGAGCACACACTTATTTGACACTTCATATAGTCATTGTAGAAAGAAAAAACGGGAAAGAAATTGCGAAATTTACGATCAGCATTCACTTTCGCTTCCATCAATTTCTTGGATCATGTCTTTTATTTTGCTTCCTCCGTCTTTCATTTGGATCACTTTTGCCCTCTCATCCTGGGTCTTAGCTGCTTGACATCCAAAGGTCCGTTTTGTAGCCATTTTAGCAATGCAACGTTTTTGCTGCGTCTGAAAAGAACTATAAATACTTTCTGGACTACTGCGCATGTGTAAACCAGTGTGGTGGTTGCTGTTGCCGTTTCTGAACGAAGCAGTAGAGGTCGCTGTTGGATTAGACTTCGTTGTCGTGAATCTTGTCGCGAGGCAAGAGCAGAGAAAAATATTTTGTATAACGCAACAGGGTTTTTTTTTCGTTGTATGGGGGGTAAGAAAGTGGGAATGGTGTTAATGCATGAAGATTTTTTCACACGAGGGGGTATTTTCGCCCATGTAGGTTTCGTTGTAGAGGAGTTTCACTGTATTTTTATTTTTTTTATTGTTGTTAGAGGACGGACGTCCAATCATGCAACATGCTGGAGTTGAGTCCTTTTGTTTTGCCCCTCACCAAAAATCCCAGACCTTGTCCTCATGATATTCTGCTGTATGTAAATACCATAGCGAGAACATGACATGCTAGCTTGTGATTTTGTACTTTCTTGAGATCATCGGAGCCACTTTTTTTTTTAGCTCCCGGACTTAGCTTGTCTTTTCTACCGATTTGTTTTTCCGCTAAAGTCTCAACCGAGAACCGCAAGTCATTGCGAGATTCAAAAAAGGTCAAGATGCACCTGTGAGAAGTGTTTCACGGTGAATTTCTTCCACACTGAGCTTCATGCACTCAAATATGTGTGCCCCGAGGCACTCTGGTTTTTTTTTTTTTTCACTCTTTCTGTCACCTTTTTTTTTCTTCTCATTTCCGGCTCAGAATTCAAATCTGATGGATTGTCTTCCTCCATCTCTGTCTTTAACACTGTAACCTCTTTTTCTTCACCTGCGTCACTTTTTAAAAAAATCAAGTAATAAAGAAAATGTGCATGACTCATCAAAACAGAAGTTGGGAATTCTCTGGCTAACGGCCGTACCCCTTTAGCACCTGGACACAGGAACTGAAAAGCAACCCCCCCCCCCCCCCCAACCCCCCTTTGCCCCAGAAGCACAACGTCCCATCTGCTGTCTGTTGGTTGTCCACGGTGTGCATGTCGCCCTGCTCGGTGGCTCCCGCACTGTTTTGACTTGCTTGTGTTTGTATCTGTCTTTCGGGGCACACGGGTAAGTAGTTGCGGACTCGGCATGTGGACTCTTGGAACTTTGCGCCCGGGCAAGTATGACATCATCGTTTTGTAGTTAGCTTGATTTTTTTTTTGTAGCGTTTAGCAATCCTGCCTCGGCAATCACGCATGCGCCACTTTCCTTTCCCTCGACGTTGTCGAATCCTCAGCTTGCGACTAACCCCGTTCCGAGGACTAACACAGCCATTGATCGGCGAGGCTCTTCTCCGGTCTCCAAATTCAATGCCAATTTGCTTTTTTAAGTGTTTAACTGTCGGTGGGATTGTCGTAGCTGTGATGGTGGATGTCTGTCCACGAGTTGCCAGTGAGCTTCGACACGGTAGACTTGGTAGTAAATAGACTTTGTGTTGCATCACATTCCCCCCCACCCCCAAACGCCGTGTCTGTCTCCTCCATTTACCGTGAGCATCGAGTCTGTCACCTCCCTCTTTTACCCTGACCGACCTCTCCGCTCCCTCCCCCCCAGGAAGCGCTGCCTCCGAGGCCTCTCCGCTGACCATTCAGCACCCGGAGGGGAACGCTAACGGCATTTTGAACGGAGAGGTTCCCGTCTGCTTGGTGGCCCCGAGTCAGCTGTCGCCGCTCGCCAGCCCCCTGCTAGGCGACGCCGGATACGTTCGGAACGATGAGGAGGAGGAGGCGAGGAGGAAGGTATCAAGTCTCAAGTACAACTTTATTTGTCAAATGTGCCGTATGAAAGCAACAAGACGCTGTAGCGTCCATTGATGAAAAAGAGGTTGGCTCTCTTCTGCGGTCCCATGTAAATCCGCTTCAATTCCAAGCTGCGACTCCCAGTTCCGCATACTCATCGGCGCTCTGTGCTGACGCTCCTTTCTTCTCGGCGTCAGCTCCTTCTTCAAAAAAACGTCTAGGGATGCCGGAGGAGGAGTGATGCACTCCCTCCTCCTCCGGCATCCCTACACATTTTTTTGAAGATACAGGGGTTTTTGTTTTCCAATCGTGAAATGGCCTGGCCCCACCTTACCTCTCAGAGCTCCTCCACACCTGCCCAGTGCCTCAGGTCTCTGGACCAGACACGAGCAGAGGTAGCGAGATCTAAACGGAGGCTCAGAGAGGGGACCGAGCCTTTTCCGTTGCTGCCCATCTTTGAATCTCGTCATTTCTGTTCTTTGGCTTTCGTCTCGGCGTGAGACTTGATTTTGAGTTGGACTGTTTTTGTGGGCGGCCCGGTGGTCCAGTGGTTAGCGCGTCGACCTCCCAGTGCAGAGGTACCGGGTTCAATTCCAGCTCCGGCTTTCCTGTGTGGAGTTTGTATGTTCTCCCTGGGCCTGCGTGGGTTTTCTCCGGGTACTCCGGTTTCCTCCCACATTCCAAAAACATGCACGGCAGGCTGATTGAACACTCCAAATTGTCCCTAGGTGTGAGTGTGAGCGCGGATGATTGTTTGTCTCTGTTTGCCCTGCGATTGGCTGGCAACCGGTTCAGGGTGTCAATTTAGCTCCATGTGACCGAGGTGCTTGTTTTCAAGTGCTCTGGAAATCATCCGTGAAAGTCAAGTCAGATGATTGCACGCCACCTTTTTGTTTTTTGTGTCCAGAAGTTTCCCACAGACAAGGCCTATTTCATCGCAAAGGAACTGTTAAGCACCGAGCGGACCTACCTCAAAGAACTGCAGGTCGTCACCGAGGTGAGGATGCCGATCGATAAGAAAGGCGGCCACGAAAACTTGTTTCTCAGCCGCTTTTGTCCAGCGGTCAGAACGGCCTCTCGTTACATTCAAAAACCTGTAAAACCGCATGTGCGCCATCTGTGAACATGGGCAGCTGGTGCGGCGATGGGAAGGTTCAAGACTTTGGGCTTGGAATGCTACTGAGCGGAAATGACTGCGCGGCACGGCCGACCTTGTTGAATCCTAATCTGATCTTTTTGCTCGGTCAGCTGTTTCTTCCCCGGGGTGGTTTTCGGCCGCTTTGATGCGGGAGAAAGGCGTGTGCTGGGCGCTTTTTCGAAACCCTTGACTATTTTCTTTGGCAGCCACGAGTGAACTTTGAAAATGCCTCCCGCCCCCCCCCGCTATGTCTCACTCTCGATTCCCTTGGCCTCTTTTTTTTTTCTTTGTGTCCACCCCAGTCTTTCCAACGCGTTGCAGAGAAAGACGAAGAAGCGTTTCCGGCCGCTGTTCGAAACCTGCTATTGGCCAACTATGATCCAATCCACAAGTTCCACCAGAGGTTCCTCAAAGAGGCGGAGCAAAGACTGGCACAATGGTCAGTATCCGACGTGACGTGAGAGGAATAATTCACTTTTTTACTTCCCACTTACGTTGTACTTCCTACAGTGAAACTCCTCTACAACGAAATCGACATGGGCGAAAATACCCCCTAGTGTGAAAAACTCTTCATGAGTAACAGTGAAACTCCTCTAGAACGAAATCTACAGGGGTGAAAATACCCCCTAGTGTGAAAAAATCTTCATGCATTAACACCATTCCCTCCTTCCTGTTTCAAATTTGCTACAGTGAAAAACCCCCTGTTGTGAAAAATTTCTTGCTGCAAACATGATTTCGTTGTTGAGGAGTTTCACTGTAACAGACTTACAAGGTTTCTTTCCACCCAATAACAAAAGACTTTCTCATTTACTAAGGCTGATGCGTTACACACCGATCAAGTGGTACCCGCGGAATCCGTGTTCATGACTCCCTCATAAGCCACAAGATTTCCTTGGGCGATTGCTGCTGGCTTTATTTCTGGGAACCAACCCGCCCGAGTGCCACCAACATACCCGTGCCCAAAATATGAGCACCACTTCAATCATGACACTTGAAGAAGCAAAACAAATCAAGAAAATAAACGCAAGCCTCTTTTTAATAACATCGACTCGAGGAGACTCCGATCCCGAGAGCAGTGATGGCATCGAGTTGATTTCATCCCGGGCGCCGACAGCGCAGTTGATTTTACGCTCCGATTCCAACGACCGCGGCTCAGAATGACACGAGACGCTGTGTGACGCGAGAGGAATAATTCACTTTTTTACTTCCACACTTACGTTGTACTTCCTACAGTGAAACTCCTCTACAACGAAATCATGTTTGCAGCAAGAATTTTTTCACAACAGGGGGTTTTTCACTGTAGCAAATTTGATCTGGTTTTTTTGTGCTGTTTTAATATGCCAATATGGCGAGGCGCAACTTTTAAGGATCATAAAAAAAACCCACAAGGCTTCTTTTTGACTTTCAGGGAGGGCCGATCCAACGCACACATCAAAGGAGACTATCAACGGATCGGCGATGTCCTCCTGAAGAACATTCAGAGTCTGAGGGTAAATGAGCGACAGTACGTCTGCCGCTAGCGCGGTGCTTCGCTAGCAGGCTTGTGTACGAAAGAATCCTTTGAGCGCTCTCCTCCTCCTCCTCCTCCTTCGCATTCTCCACTCCGCAGCAGCTGACGACTCACCTGCAGAAACATTCCGAGTGCCTGGTGGAGCTGGAGCGAACCTGTCGGTGAGTCACATTGAACCGCTTTTGACATTTGACAGCCCATTTTCCCGAAAAAGGACCCTTGGAAACCGCCATTGGTGCCTTGGTCACATACTGTTGGGAACGCACTTGACTTTGGAGTCAGCCAATCCTCCATTCCAGTTGCTCCAGAATGCCGCCGCTCGCCTCTTGACCGGTAGTCTTACAAAGAGGTAAGACTACCGTTGCCTGTGTCTCAGGTCCAGTCGCAAGGCGGAGGCTCTGTGCGCGGAACTGGAGCAGCAGAGGGTCTGCTACCTCCCCCTCAACGTCTTCCTCCTGCGGCCTCTGCACCGCCTGCTGCACTACAAACTCATCCTGGAGAGGCTCTGCAAGCACTACCCGCCCACCCACGAAGATTTCAGGGACTGCAGAGGTAACGAGTCCTGCTCGGATGTCTCTTCATCATTCCCTTTACATGCTGAAAAAGTAGATGATCAAGTACAGTACAGACAAACCTCGGTTTTTGGACGTCTCGGTTCTCGTCCAATTTGGTTTTCGACCAAAAATCAGACGTGTTCTTCCAGCTTGGACCACGTGACTTGGAACGTCTCGAGTGTTTCCATGTGACACCTTCAAGGTACAGTCAAACCTTGGTTTTCGTCCATAATCCGTTCCAGAAGGGCAGTTCGAAAACCGAAACCACGCTCTTTTTAAAAATAAAAATGTTTACTCAACACATCTGCTCACAATGGAAAGCAACACGAGGAAGCGTCACTTACTCGTGTAAGGAAGGCGAGAGGAGTCAAATGGTGCATTCAAGTGCGCTCAGTTTGGTTGAGAAACGATTTTCGGTCATAATTCGAGGCATAAAAACCTTGAAAGTTTTGGTCGAGAACCGAGACGTTTGAAAACCGAGGTTTGACTGTACAGTCAAAAGAAAATTTGGAGTTTTTTTATGCCTCGGATGATGAACAAATTTCAGTTCTCGATCACACTGAGCGCACTTGAATGCACCATTTGACTCCTCCCGCTTTCCTTACACGAGGAAGTGACGCTTCCTCGTTTTGCGTTCCATTGTGAACAGACATGTTCAATAAAGGTTTTGTTTTTTTTAAAGAGCGTGGTTTCGGTTTTCGGAAACAATTTCGGTTTTCGAACAGCCTTCTGGAACGGATTATGGACGAAAACCGAGGTTTGACTGTATTTGGATTTTGTCTTTTTTGACTCTCTACACCCTTCCACATTTCTCAACCGGTTCAAATGTCCCAAATTCACGACGTTCGGCAAAGCCCCCCCCCAAAAAAAATCTTCCCCACAATTTGATGTTTTCGGGGGGGGGGGGGGGCTGACACAATCTTCTGTCAGTATTTTTGAAAAGATTTACTGCGCAGACCTTCCAAAAAAATCCAAACCCAGATCTCCCTTGTGAAAACAAACCAACAAATAACTGACAAGCAGAACAATGAACAATGACTGCTAGCTCCGATATTTTCGACTCCAAAATGTCGCCATTTGCTGGTAAGCTGATCGGCCGCTCCTCGTGGCAGACGTAACGGAACTTCATTTCTGGTTCGGGTTCTGCGTGGCCAGTACGATTTTTCTCTTCTTCCTTTGCCTGCCGATTTGCCGTTCGTGGTTGGATGCAACTCCGGCCTGACTTCTGCTAAAAAGTCTTCATCCGACCAGTCTTCTTGTCTGCCCGCGACAGCGGCCCTGGCGGACATCAGTGAGATGGCGCTGCAGCTGCAAGGCCCCATGATGAAGATGGAGAACTTTCAAAAGCTCCTTGAGCTGAACAAAGATCTGACCGGCATCGACAATCTGGCCATCCCTGGCAGGGTAAGGCGCCCGGGCCGCCGCGAGTCCCGACTTCCGCCCCGTTCAACCGTCTGCCCCCCCTTTTTTTTTTTTTGTCGGACTGACAGGAGTTCATCAGACTGGGCTGCCTCAGTAAGCTGTCTGGGAAAGGCCTGCAGCAGAGAATGTTCTTCCTGGTATGCCCTCCCAGATGCTTGGAAGTGAGCTTCCCGGTGCCACGTGACTCCTTTTTTTTTCTTTTTCCTCTCCAGTTCAGCGATTCCTTGGTGTACACGAGCCGGGGCACGACTCCATCCAACCAATTCAAAGTCCACGGGCAGCTCCCCCTCTTTGGCATGACGGTATTCCCAAAGCAAGACCTTGATTTGAAGATCCAAGCTTACCCGTTTTGATTTTGGGCCCCACCCTGCCAGTCCAAATCCCGGGAAAAAAAAAACAAATCAATCTGTTGCATTCAAAATGATCCAACATGTTGCTCGAAGATCACTTCTACGTGTTTGTGCACATGTTTAGATTACAGAGAGCGAAGAGGAGTGGGGCGTCCCTCATTCGTTTACCCTCTTTGGACAACAGCAGTCGGTGGTGGTGGCAGCCAGGTAACTCAGCAACACACTTTTTTCTTTTTCTTTTTTTTTTTACAACTACAGTAAAACTCCTCAACAACGAAATCATGTTTGCAGCAAAAAAAAATTCACAACAGGGGTTTTTTCACTGTCGCAAATTTGATCTCAGATGTAAACACACACATTTTTATTCCTATACGTAGTGCATAAATATGAGCATAGACTTATTTGACACTTCATATAGTCAGCGTAGAAAGAAAAAACGGGAAAGAAATTGCGAAATTTACAATCAGCATTCACTTTCGCTTACGTCCATCAAATTCTTGGATCATGTCTTTTATTTTGCTTTCTGCGTCTTTCATTTTGATCACTTTTCGCCTCTCTTCCAGCGTCAGAGCTCTTCTCATCTTAGCTGCTTGACATCCAAAGGTCCGTTTCGTAGCCATTTTAGCAATGCTACGTTCTTGCTGCGTCTGAAACGAACAATAACGAAATACTTCCTGAACTACTGCGCATGTGTAAACCAGTGTGGTGGTTGCTGTTGCCGTTTCCGAACGAAGCCGTAGAGGTCGCTGTTGGATTCTCATCGCCAGGCAAGAGCAGAGAAAAATATTTTTTTGTATAACGCAACGGGGTTTTTTCATTGTATGGGGGGTAAGGTAGTGGTAATGGTGTTAATGCATGAAGATTTTTTCACACTACGGGGTATTTTTGCCCATATAAGTTTCGTTGTAGAGGAGTTTCACTGTACCAAGCTTCCTGGACTTTCCTGCCAGAACTCGTATTTCAAGTTCACTGATTTAAAAAAAAAAAAAAGGAAAAAAACCAAAAAGAAAGATTGACGTGAGATCCCGTGGCTCCACCCCCTCTCCTCCTCCTCCTCCTCCTTCTCAGCTGTGCAGCCGAGATGGAGCGGTGGGTGGAGGACATCAGGATGGCCATTGACCTGGCCGAGCAGAGCGACGGCCCCCACACGGATCTCCTCTCCACCAGCCCCTCAGATAATAGTAAGGACGCATTCTAAGACTTCGTCGTCTTATATTCGGGGTCTAGACGTTATACCCATTCACGACGCTAGATGGCGCCAAATACCATTGAAGCGAATGCTGAACTTGACTCCCCAGGCCAAAGTGAACCCCTGGCACGAAGAAGAAAAATAAAAATAAAAATAGCGGTAGCACAAAGAAGAAAAATAAAAAATAGCGGTAAGAAAGAAGAGAAGAAAATAATAGAAGAGATAACAGAAAATGGAGAAACGTAGCGACAATTTGGAGAAAAGTGGCTCGAAGGTCGGCAGCTGAGGAGAAATTAGGATGTTATTTACATTTCTAAAACCAGAAGCCATTCATTTACCAATGTGATTGCACTTTAGTTTACATATTTAAATGTTCAGATCTTAAGTTTGGAATGAGGCAAAAGAACAGCTTTTTCTCTCAAATATATTGTTTCAGATGTACAGTAATTATTTTCTGTCTAAAAATGAATTTGGTGTTCAAAAAGTCTTTTTTCAAACTTGAGTCTTGAAAAAGAGGGCGTCGCCTTATAATCAGGGCCGTTTTATATTCGGGCCAATACGGTAAATAAGGGCCCGGGGGCAATGACACTGCAAACAAAAGTGGGTGCGGCGTCAGTCAAATGGCACAAAACAATCGACGATGTTGTTTGGGGCCATTTTATGACCCGATTCGGCCACCCTGGGCCAGTGTAATCCAGTCAAAAGTTTCCGAGCGACCGTGAGAGGACCGCTGGTGTCCCCGGAAGAGCCCCCCTCCCTCTCTCAAGGTTGTCGGGTCTTCGACGGGTATTAATCGCGTTCGCGTATATGTCATCTCCCAGAGCTGCTGGAGGAAGGCGGGGCCGAGCGCGAGTCCGAGGAGGAGCTGCGCGGATCGCGCTCATCGCTGGAGCGCCAAGCTCAGCGCGCCAACACCACCGTGCACGTGTGCTGGCATCGCAACACCAGCGTGTCCATGGTGGACTTCAGTATTGCTGTGGAGGTACGCCGCGGGACTCTTTTGGTGGCCCACGCCGCGTGTATCGCGGCGTGGCGCCGGTGGGTCTCGAACTGGCAGCCACCAAATCATTTGAAATCACTTCTTCGGTCGTGACTCGTATGATTTCAAAAAAATGGCGGAGCGATTTTACAGTTGGGAACGGGCACGGCCACAACACTGAACTCATTCACTGCCGGCTATTTTCCTTCCTTTCTTTACCCTCTCACGGGAAACCCAAAAAATTTTAAAAAATACACAAAAACTGTTTTAACAGTATAAGCCAATTATTCCTCGATTTTGAGGACTCGTCACCTAAATCTCACCGAGAGCAGGCAAGAAATCTCACCCAGTGATGAGGCGCTGACCCCATCACATGTTAATTTTATCTTAGAATCGTCACAGTTACAGCTTTATTTTTTGGACAATTATTGTGCAATACAGTGAAACTCCTCTACAACGAAATCATGTTTGTAGCAAGAAATTTTTCACAACAGGGGATTTTTCACTGTAGCAAATTTGATCTCAGATGCATTCACTTTCACTTAATCAATTTCTTGGAATATGTCTTTTATTTTGCTTCCTCCGTCTTTCATTTTGATCACTTTTTTTGCAGCGTCAGAGTTCTTCTTGTCTTAGCTGCTTGACATCCAAAGGTCCGTTTTGTAGCCATTTTAGCAATGCAACGTTCTTGCTGCATCTGAAACAAACAATAACAAATACTTCCTGGACTACTGCGCATGTGTAAACCAGTGTGGTGGTTGCTGTTGCCGTTTCCGAACCAAGCAATAGAGGTCGCTGTCGGATTAGACTTCGTCATAGTGAATCTCGTCGCGAGGCAAGAGCAGAGAAAAAGATTTCGTATAACGCAACAGGATTTTTTTTCGTTGTATGGGGGGGGCAGGAAAGTGTGAATGGTGTTAATGCATAAAGATTTTTTCACACTAGGGGGTATTTTCGCCTATGTAGGTTTCGTTGTAGAGGAGTTTCACTTTACTGCACTATTGAATGAAACTAAAGATCAGAACCTGTTTTAGTTGCAAATGTCAATTTGGCAGGCTGTACACAGACTGTTGACATGGTTCTGCAGTCCTGAAGCCAAACAGAAAGCAGAACGCAAAAGGAAAAAAAAAAAAAAAAACAGCTCGTGACAGGGCGAGGTTCACCGTAATAGGATCTTGAAAAAAAAGAACTTTAGCCAGTGAAGGGATGCCAGAGTCGCAGCGACGTGCTCCCCCTTTACGAGGACCAACTGGATTTGACACCGGCACCGATTTTGCCGGTCTAAATGAAAATCGGCGGTTTGCTTTGAGACCGGACAGCATCACTTCTGTTTTATTTTCACTGAAATTCCAGAAAAGCCATCGGGTTACGTTCTATCCGAATCTCGGACTCGCTGGCCAGGAGCCTTTGGTTCGAAGTGACCTTTGCGCCAATGAAAACGTTTGGAAAGACCCTGACCAAAACTCTCTTCTTTGATTCGTGTCATTGAACGTATTTAAAAAAAAAAAAAGCGTTTTGTCATGCAAGAACACACCCCAAGCATGGAAGGAACATCATTTTCTTTTTTTCCTCATCCTCCCATCGCTGTCCGTCTCTTTCCAGAACCAGCTCTCCGGGAACCTGCTGAGAAAGTTCAAGAACAGTAACGGGTGGCAGAAACTCTGGGTGGTCTTCACCAACTTCAGCCTCTTTTTCTACAAGTCCCACCAGGTTTGAAGAAATGATCATGACACGTTTCCACAAATTACAAGAAAGTGTGCGGCTGGATAGCAACGTTGAGGTGACGGTTTGGGACTTGGGGGGGGGGGGGGGGGCTGGACATGACTTTCACTTCGTATTCATGGGACTTTATTTTATTTGAGACAGTGCACATGAATCAAGGCGAGAATAAACAGTAGAAATGCGCCGGACTTAGCTCCTCGCAGTGAAGCTCATCGCTGTTGTTGCCGCTCCAACATTGACCGCGCTTGACACCGGTTAGCCATTTAACTCATTCGGTAGCAGCCAATTCTAGACCAAGTCTGAAAAGACGTTTAAAAACGTCTTTGGGAGTGAATGAGTTAAGTGAGAAGACAAAGTAACGGACTGAGACAGAGACTGTTTCCGGCCTTCAGAAGAAAAAAAAATGCCATTGAGAAGGCGTTAGGACGGCGAGTGACACAAGTTACGATCAACAGGGCAAGATAATCGGAGTTGACTTGTTGGCACTGAACCCAAAAGTTAGCGGGGACTTCGCTTGACGTTTGCCGCAGTCACTTGCAGACAAGTTTTCACGTTAACGTCGGGAAGAGCCGTCCCGACCCAAGTTGACGGCAGGCGCTCTCCCGACAGGACGACTACCCCCTGGCCAGCCTTCCTTTGCTCGGCTACTCCGTCACCATCCCGTCCGAGTCGGAGAACATCCACAAGGACTACGTCTTCAAACTGCACTTCAAGTCCCACGTCTACTATTTCAGAGCGGAGAGCGAGTACGCCTTTGAACGGTGAGCGCCGCCTTTACGGAGACAGATGCCCTCGGTCCGCCGCTCTCGGGATATCGGCCGCTCGCCATGGACTTGGGAGCAGTCCGCGGGGCTACCGATCGGTCGATTGCGATCGGCCCGGTTGGGCAGCGGTGGCATTTGGGGGGGGGCTAGAATGTCCCCAAAATATTTGAAGAATCGCTTTCTGTTGATCAATGGGAAAGGGATCACTACTACAGTGAAACTCCTCTACAATGAAATCTACATGGGTGAAAATACCCCCTAGTGTGAAAAAAAATCTTCATGCATTAACACCATGCCCACTTTCCTGTTTCAAATTTGCTACAGTGAAAAAACCCCCTGTGGTGAAAAATTTCTTGCTGCACACATGATTTCATTGTAGAGGAGTTTCACTGTACCCGCTAGTTTCAGTGGGAAAAGGTGGATTTTAGGTTCCGATGAAAATGTTTGCCGAATTCCCCAAATCCGCCTCATCCCGTGTTTTCTTGTACTTCACCAGGTGGATGGAGGTGATCCGCAGTGCCACGTGCTCGGCCAATCGCTCCCTGCCCAGCAACAGAAAAGACCTTTATTGATTTTAACCCCCCCCACCCCTCCCTCCAGGTGAAGATCTGGATTCTCAGCTGCTTTCTCGCCAGAAAGATTTTCAATCCGCACCAAAGCATGCCGCTTTGCACTCGTGAATATCCGCAAAAAGTCTTTCCACCTCCAGTTTCCACACACACACACACACGCGCACACACACACACTTGGGAGGTTACTCACCACCACCATTCACTTTCTGCACAGCTTGTGAGTACAGTGAAACTCCTCTACAACGAAATCATGTTTGCAGCAAGAACTTTTTCACAACAGGGGGTTTTTCACTGTAGCAAATTTGCAACGGGAAAGTGGGCATGGTGTTAATGCATGAAGATTTTTTTCACACTAGGGGGTATTTTCACCCACGTAGATTTCGTTGTAGAGGAGTTTCACTGTATTCATCATGTTTTCCTACTCCTGGCAAGTGCCCCCCCCCCCTCCCCCGTCCCAAACCCGACTGAATCGTTTGACATTTACCGCAATTGGTTGGCATCGCGCCAGTCCGAAATCATTTGACGAACACGTTGAAGAAGATCATTTCGATCTTGGATCAACGGGTCCACTTTGCGTGACAATCGGTCGACACGAGTGCAAAAAAAACGAACGGCTCGTTTTGCAGCCACTTTTTTTGGACATTCCTTTGATACGCCGCCAAGCCTCCCGCTGCGCCCGATTCATCCCGTGCGTGACTTTGCCCCCCCCCCCCCCCCACGTTTGAGTGCGTAAACGAAATGGACAACCTTCACAAGGATTCCATCTTTTTCTCTTTACCAAGCCTGACATTTTTCTATTCCAAATAAAAGTTTGTATTCAAGAGGAAAGTTGCCATTTTGTGTGCAGAACAACAACATGCAGAAAATAATCATCTGGAGTGAACCATTCCGTTGAAGCCCAAGCGGCCGCGTGAAGGTGTCAAACGTTGCAGCTCTCAGAAGGGCCGCCGTTTATCCCTGAAACCGAATCAACGTGCGCACATTACCGTATTGGCACGAATATCACTTAGAGTCCCATCTGTTTCCGGTTCTTGAGTCAAGAAACATTTTTAGTTACCGTAATTTCCGGACTATAAGCCGCGACTTTTGTCACACGCTTTCAACAACTGCGGCTTATTTAACGAAGCGGCTTATATAAAGACTTTTCTAACTGTGTACCGTCTTTCTGTGTAAATATCTCATGTTACAATATGGGCACCTGCGGCTTATACGCGGGTGCGGCTTATGTGTGTACAAAATGGGGTTTTTTTCCTTTAAAAATGTAGTGGTGCGGCTTATAATCAGGTGCGGCCTATAGTCCAGAAATTACGGTATTTATTTGCCATGAAAATTATTTTTCTAATGGCCATCATTTTAATGGAGGGAATTATTTGCATACTGCCAATGCTAAAAATGTTGAGGACAGAGGAACAAAATTAGCAGCCCACACATTTCAATTTCAGTTTAGAAAAACAACAATCAGAATCAGAATCATCTTTATTGGCCAAGTATGTAGAACACACAAGGAATTTGACAAACGGTGTCATTTGAAAAAGAAATTTGTATTTCGCACAAAGATAAAAAGCATCTTTAAGTTTGGCCCATCTTTGACCCACTTTTCTCCAGATTGTCGCTACGTTTCGCCATTTTCTGTTATCTCTTCTATTATTTTCTTCTCTTTTCTTTCTTACCGCTATTTTTTTATTTTTCTTCTTCGCGCTACCGCTATTTTTATTTTTCATTCTTCGTGACAGGGGTTCACTTTGGCCTGGGGAGTCAAGTTCAGCATTCGCATCAATGATATCTGGCGCCATCTAGCGTTGCGAATGGGTATAATGTCTAGACCCCGAATATAAGACGACGCCCACTTTTTCAGTCTTTTATTTCAATGCAAAAAAAACACCGTCTTAGATTCGGGCCAATACGGTATTTCATATCAGAGTGCAGGGGAACGCCGTCGTTGCACGCAAACCCGCGGCCGCCTTTACTTCCTGACATACTCCAGGCCGTGATCGCCGCGAGAGTCGTAGTTGTCGTGGTGGGGCAGCGAGGGCCAGTCCGGCCGGTACGTGGTGGTGCTGTACACAAAGGCCTCGACGACGCCCCCCGCCGCCGCCGCCGTCTTCAGCCCGTCGTCAGCCCGCCCCAGCCACTCCTTCACCGTCAGCGTCAGCTGAGTTCGCTGATACATGGTGGGCGTGTCTTCAAGGACATCCAGGAACTGGAGCAAGCGCTCATCCACTCGATAGAGCTCGCCGTGAACCCTGCGACCCCGACCCGGGAGGTTGAGGAGGAAAGGGATGTTTTTCTCATCGGCGATCACCAGCGGGTACGTCTCCGTCGTCACGACGGAGGCCAGCAACTGCGCGGCTCCGACGCTCTCGTCCGACATGACGGCGTGGTTCGGCTGCCCGCGCTTCAGAGTGCCGTAGACGAAGACGAGCGTCATCCTTTGACCGAGGCCGCTTCTGAAATGGGGAAGAAAAAAAAAAAACACCACACAGGCATGAAAATTCATTCATGATTACTGAGGGGAAAAAAAAAAAATCGTATTTTGGATTACCGTATTTTCCGCACTAAAATGCGCACTGGATTATGAGGCGCATTCAATGAATGGCCTATTTTAATAATAATAATAATACATTTTATTTATAAGCGCCTTTCAAGACACCCAATTTTGTAAAAAAAATTTCATACATTGGACCGCATCGCATTATAAGGCGCACTCTACAATGCCTCCACTAGATGGTGCTACACTCCTTCCATTCAACTCGAGAGGCCTTCATGACCGCCTCTGAAAAAACGTAAATTAACTATGACAATGTTTTTTTTTTTTGTTGAGACGTCACAGCTCTCCTTTTTTCAGAGCTGCAACATAAATTTATTTACCAAAGCAGCGACACAGTTCACTGAACCAACAGCAAGTTAGAACATTGGAAGCATGTCTCCAGCAAGGAGCCATCTTGGGGGGGTCAACATATTACCGTAATGACCATACACAAGGCGCACCAGATTTTAAGGCGCGCTGTGAGCTTTTAAGAACATTTTCGGTGCGCCTTAGAGTGTTGAAAATACAGTACTCTGTATTTCAAGCAGAAGTGGCAAAAACTCAGACTCGAAGTATAGATACTTTTTTTTTTTTAATGTAGAAGTACTGTACCGATTCCGCTGCAACACTGAAGTACATTTCAGGATGTATTTTTTTTTAAATGCCAAAAAATATACATAAACTCCAATGGCACAAGATACTTTTTTTTTTTTAATAACCAAAAGCTATTGCGATCATCGCCTCAGGTTTCATTCAATCAAAACAACAGAGGCTCAATGAACTCGTGCCACTGAGAAACTTTCCTTATCCGCACAGATTCAACAAAAAACTTTTGGGGGGGTTTATGCCGCCATAAAACATGTTGGCCATGAATCATTGTTGTCACTGACAAATCTGCGTTGCACCTTTGACCCCAAGTGAAAATGTCCAAATGAGGCCCAAAAGTCTGAAGATTTTCCGGCACAGAGTTTCAAACTTGACAGGCAGCCACAGGTCGGAATCCTCTGCCACACTCCCTCCGTGGACATTTTCACACACACTCTTTTGTTGCCAGCGACTTAGAAAGGAAATGGCGGTGTTGGCCTCTTACAAGCTGCACACCGATGATGACACCGGTAAATAGTTGTTGGTGTCAAGTACCGCCCGTGTTATCCCTGTGGTCCCAGAACCAGCGGCTATCGTTGCTTAGTTGTTTTTTGTATCGTTTTTTGTATTCCCCCCCCCAGAGTAGTCGAGAACGTGAAACGCGGCTTTATACACACCTGGCTTGATGGCGACGCCGAAAAGTACTTTACCCGAGATAAATGATCAGCTCCGACCATTTGCGTCTTGTCGGAACTAACGCAAGTGTGTCCCAGGGTGCAGTTCTTCTATTGGACAAGGTTGATCGAGGTCACGGCCAATCAGCGATTCGACTGTAACCCAATAGAAATATAAGGCCGCCTTGAGGGCTAAATCGTACATCGACTTCGCCGCCATGTTGCATGTGGCAATTCGGAAGCGACTGGCATTGTCCCTGTTTATAGTGTACAAAATGTCTGCACTCCAAAGTCAGATCTCCTGGGATGAAGACTGAAAAATGACTTTGGATTGATTTTGATCGAACATCATCGTGCCAAAATAATTTGCTGACTTTGTGGGGAACATGACAGGCGAACCTTCCACGCGACCTTGCCACGTGACAAAAGCTCAACCCTAACCCTAACCTTGATGCAATATACTTATCCGCATAATTTTATGAAATGAATACGTGTATTGGAATTTAAACATTTAAACAAGCAAAGATTTGATATACGTTTGCGCTGTCTACTGTACTGTGTACATGCTGTGTTTACAAATGATAAGGTATTTTCTAGTTAGTTATAAACACTGGTTAAAACCTTTTTTGCTATTTAACAAATTTGCAATCCCAAGGGGAAATGAGAATTTCATGTGATGGATTCAACACCAATTAGTATCTGGTATCATATCAACATCGATGATCACTAGGCCTGGTATTGACTTTGTATTGGAAACCCAAATTGAAACCCTCGCCCTAGTTTAAAACCCGATTTTGAAAAACTAGCCCAAAGTTGAAAACCACCCACAAAATGTAACCTTAACTGTAGTTTGAAACCCTAACCCTCGTTTAACCCTCATGCAGTATTTTTAAGCGGCTGCATGAAGGGTATTACGTCCCAAAAATGTCCCTCTTCCAATGTGCAACAACTCACTTTTCATTTTTTTTCACTTTCAACCCCTCAAAATGTTCAGTGGGAATTGGCCAAGACATCGATATACATCCTATGCAAAATTTCAGCTTCGTGGAGTTATTTGTCACTGTTTTGTCTGTGGTGTCCATTTGTCCAACAGTCCAAAATCGTCCAAAATGTCCGAAATGTCCAATTTTGGGATTATTACTGCATGGGGGTTAAATCCCGACTTTGAAGCCAGTTACCAACCCTACTGGTCGCCCAAAGCTGTCGTTTAAATCAACATCGACAATGTCGACAGTCTTTGCGGGGGTTGTCGCGACACGGCGTCTGCATTAGCATGTTAGCGCCCGGGCTAGTGGCGGATTTTGAAATTGTAATTCTGCAAGGTTTGCGTCCCCATCTGACCCCTCGGGTTCCCAAAGGTTGAAGAACCAAGTGCAAGATGCGTGCACAGAAGGAAAGTATGTCCATCGAGGTATGGGGTGGAATCGCCGGAGAGCAAGGTACTAACGCCGACTCACGTTCTCGTAGGGCGATGCGGTAGTGCGATTGGTTACGGGAGTTGATGGGAATCACGGGTGACAGTTTGGCGGCCTTTGTGTTTCTCTTCGTGAAACTGCGTTGCCAACTGGACCTGGGCCATTGTAGCGGCACTCCTACTCTGTCATCTGCAATGTTCCCTTGATCAATTGATTCTCTATTCCTTTGCTCTTGACCCCCCAAAGACTTCACACACGCACTTGTGACAAAGAAAATAAAGAGCAATTTTGAACTTCATTCAACTATACAAGTCGTACCTCGGTTTTCTACCATAATACGTTCCAGAAGGCTGTTCGAAAACTGATTTGTTCGAAAATCGAAACCACGCTCTTTAAAAAAAATCTTTATTGAAGATGTCTGCTCACAATAGAACGCAACACGAGGAACCGTCCCTTCCTCGTGTAAGGAAAGTGGGAGGAGTCAAGTGGCGCATTCAAGTGCGCTCAATTTGGTCGAGAACCGATTTTCGGTCGTAATCCGAGGCATAAAAAAAACTCGAAATTTTTGGTCGAAAACCGATTTGGTCGAGAATAGAGACGTTCGAAAACCGAGGTTTGACTGTGTACAACTACAGTCAAACCTCGTTTTTCGTCCACAATCGTTCCAGAAAGCTGTTTGAAAACTGAAATTGTTCGAAAACTGAAACCACGCTCTTTTTAAAATAAAAATGTTTACTGAAAACGCCTGCTCACAATGGAAAGCAACTGCGATGCTTCCTCGTCTACCCGAGGAAGCTTCACTTCCTCTTGTAAGGAAGGCGAGAGGAGTCAAATGGTGCATTCAAGTGCGCTCTGTTTGTTCGACAACCAAAATGTGTTCGTCATCCAAAGCATGAAAGCCTCGACATTTTTGGTCGAAAACCGAATTGGACGAGAACCAAGATTTTCGAAAAACGAGGTCTAACTGTATTTACACGCGAGCTCGGAAGTGCGTGGGTTCGCCATCGGTTCCAAAAACCAATCCGCGAATCGGCGTTCGGAAACCGCTCCGCCTTGTGGGGAGGGGGGCACTCGAATGGAAGAGGCGCTCAAATGGCGCGACGTTTTGTTGGCGTGCGAGCCTTATTATCCGCCCTGACGAGCTGACGTCGGCGCACGCCAAATCACCTATCAAGCGCTCCGGCTGACGACGCCGTAGCCAATGAGCGGCCGGCGATGCGTGCGGGTGTTGTGTGGCTGCTGGCTGGCTGGCTGGGCAGCTACGAGCGAGCCTAAGCAGCTAGTATGGCGGAGGAGGGCAGTTTGCTCGAGTTGGAGGGGCTGGAGAAACAATTACAATCACTCATAAGATGTTATTCCAGTGACGACTTAAGGGGCGACGGCAAAACGTTCTGTTCGGACTATCGTAAGGTAGGTTAGCCGCGGCCCGCGTTGTTGACATATTTGTTGTCGGAAGGTATTAGCTACGGATGTTAGCTGACTCCCCCTCCCCCAGAACTGAATTGCTCGCTTTAGCCGCTAATGATTTGGGAGCATTCGCGAGTCGGAACGAGTCGGTGGCATTTCAAACGCAGACATGTTTTTTTTGTGACGAATGTTCCAAGTCACAGCAATGGGAAAAAAAACCCGAGGGAAGAGGAGACGCCGATTCAAGTGATCCCGGCGCTGTTTTTTTTTTGGACGGCTAGCCTGCTAATGCTCCGGCGTTCCACAAGAATTGACCAACAAACTTCGTCAAATGTTTGGTGGGCTCGGCAATTGGCAGCACTTTTTTCAATTGGCGACAGATTTCCTGCACCTCCAGACCCCAAGTTCCAAATGCGAGATGTCGACACATTTGGAAACTGTTATCATTGAGCCAAATCTGCTCAGACAGTCGATTTGATTTCGGTTTCAGAGGAACAAACCTTGAATTGATTCCCAGTGTAATAAATGACATGAAATGAACGTCATTTACTCCGTCGGGACCTTCACTTGGTGTTTCCCAACGTTTATGGAGCCTTTACGTCAGAAACATCAAATGTCATCGTCTGGGGGGGGCTGTCATTATTTGGTCGCCCGAAATTAGTCCAAAAAGTCAATATGATTTAAAAATAGAAAGAAAATATTAAGCGTTATTCTTAAGTACTGCGAGTGTCATCTCGATAATCTGTACCGAGACACAAAGGTGTGTTCTTTTTGATTTGACAAAGTGTTCCTGAGAAAATGTTCAGAACGTTCCTGGGGGGTTGGCGGGGTGATCATATGATGATGGCGTCTCGGTATTACAGTGAAACTCCTCTACAACGAAATCGTGTTTGCAGCAAGACATTTTTCACAACAGGGTTTTTTTTCACTGTAGCAAATTTGATCTCAGATGTAAACACACACACATTAATGCATGCAGATTTTTTTCACACTAGGGGGTATTTTTGCCCATGTAGGTTTCGTTGTAGAGGAGTTTCACCGTATATCACTGCCTACTCCGATGTCAAAAAGTATCGAGTGATTTATTTCTCTTCAGACCATTTTGAGAACCAATTCTCGTTTGCAACGCCGGCCTGGCCGCAGACGGACGACCGAATACAACAAGGCGAAGTAAAAAGCAAATACAAGTCAAGGCACTTAGCACCAAACAATGCGATAGTTAATAAGTTTTTTATGCCTCGGATGACGAACAAATTTCGGTTCTCGCATGCAAACATCGACGTACAGTCAAACCTCGGTTTTCGGATGTCAAACATGTCAAACATTTCCATTGCAGTAAGCTTTATATTCAAACCAAGAGCACCATCTAAAGGTGTCAAAAAGTATCACAGGTGCTTCATGAAGCTTCGTTTTCCCATCATTACACAGTTTTGAAGAGTCAGGAAGTGACGGTTTTCTCTCCTCGTTCGGTTTTCGAACGTCCTCGGATTTTACTGAATGCACCAGGAAGTGACGCCTTCCTTAGACTGAGCAGACATGTTCACTCAACATTTTTATTTTAAAAAGAGTGGTGGGCAAAAGCTTTAGGAGGGAAGCCCAGACTTCCCTCTCCCCAGCCACTTCTTTCGAGCTCTTCCTGGCGGATCCCGAGGCGTTCCCAGGCCAGCTGGGTGACATAGTCTCTCCGGCGTGTCCTGGGTCGTCCTCGGGGTCTCCTCCCCGGTGGGACATACCCTGGAACACCTCAGGAGGTAACCTAATTAGATGCCCGAGCCACCTCATCTGGCTCCTCTCGATGTGGAGGAGAAGCGGCTCTACACTGAAGCCACTCCCGGATGACCGAGCTTCTCACCTTCGCTACCAACATTTTAGAATTTTCATATGTAAATAAATAAGAGCGATATGTAAGCATTTTCCTGTTACCAAACCCCTTCATGACAATAACAATAGTTGCCCAAAACCGTTCTTCTTGACTTCTTTACGTGGGTTCAGTCATAACCGCCTTCCAAGGGAAACGTGAACTAAAACGCGGCTCGCGACAAAAATGAGTTGGACACCGCTGCGGCGTAGGCACTTGATGTTGTCTGACTGTACACCGGGTGGCAGTGTTGCTCTTAAAATTACTGTTGAGACGAAATTGCCTGTAAAGCAAAGAGTGTTTGGCTCCACTCCGGCCATGTTATTCCGTCCTTGCTTAATCCGTCCTTTTTTAAAAAAAAAAACTTCTCATCCTCCGTCCCAAAAAAACGGGCGTCCATCCAGGACGGATGGACAGACGGGGAATGTCCGTTACCTTTGGTTTGGAATCGCCGGCCTACACGAATGACATTTGGGGTTTTTTTTCTCGCTATGTCCACGCAGCTGGTGGAAGAGTACGCGTCTCACTGGCGGTCGCCGCTCCCCCGGCTCCGGATCCTCGAGGCGGCCCTGTCCCACTTCACGCAGGCCTCCTCCTCGTTCGCATCGAGCTGCGATCACGTGCTTCGCACGCTCAGCAGTTTGGCCTTGTAAGTATGGGGCGTCCTCAAAGCGGCTGCCGTTCTCTCCGTCCAAAGCGTTGCCTTCCCGACTGGAGACGCTGCGCAGGAACCTTTTTGAGGTGCTCTGCCATCACAAATGGAGGCCCTCCATTTTGTTTGTTTGTTTTCAGGTTTGTAAAAGGAAATGTGAGGATTCGTCTGTTTCAGTCGGGATTGGGAAAAACCTTTGAACATTTTGTTGTGTTTTATTTGTTGTAAATACAAATAAATAAAAACAAAAACAAAAAAAAAAAGGCCGTCTTCACGGCAAAATGTGAAGGCGCTTTGCTTTGTCGACGCATCTGATCCGAGTTCACTTTTGAAGATTCTAAACTCATTCAGTCCCAGCCAATTCTAGACCCAAGTCTGAAAAGACGTTTAAAAGCGTCTTTGGGAGTGAATGAGTTAAAAAAACCACAAACGACAAAACACTTTCCCTGATTGAGTTGAATTTCTATCGTGCAACTTCAGGCCTCTTCAACTTTCGGTGATGGTACAAATTCTTGGTTGACCTTTGACCCATGTCTGTTTTTTTTGTTTGTTTGTTTTTCCCTTTGGTCTTCGCACAGGAGTGTTTTTGAGTTGCTGCTTTTCTTTGACGAGCGAGATTTCCACCAAGAGCCATTGAAACACTTCTCAGTAAAATTCCAGGTGAGAATAGTTCGGACCGCGCTCTTTGAAAAAAAAAATCTTTTTTGAAAACGTTTGCTCGCGTAAGGAAAGTGGGAGGAGTCAAGTGGCGCAATGAAGTGCGGCTCTGTTTGGTCGAGAACCGATTTTCGGGCATAATAAAAAACTAAACATTTTTGGTTGAAAACCGATCTGGTCGAGAACAGAGACGATCGAAAACCGAGGTTTGACTGTATACAACTACAGTCAAAACTCGGTTTTCGTCCATAATCCGTTGCCGAAGGCTGTTCGAAAACCGAAATTGTTCGAAAACCGAAACCACGCTCTTTTTAAAATAAAAATCTTTATTGAAGACGTCTGTTCACAATGAAACGCTACACGAGGAAGCGTCACTTCCTCGTGTAAGGAAGGCGAGAGGAGTCAAACGGTGCATTCAAGTGCGCTCAGTTTGTTCGAGAACCCAAATTTGTTCGTCATCCAAGGCATAAAAAAAAATCGACATTTTTGGTCGAAAACCGAATTGGTCGAGAACCGAGACGTTCGAAAACAGGTTTGACTGTACAACAATAAAACAATTTGTCAGTTTGAAACGTCGATCTCTCGTCTCCCTCATCCATTCGGTCGGCAGCAAAACGTCAAGATTTCGTAGGCGTCGCAGTTTCGGTGAAACGTTTTGAATGTCAATTTCACGTCACCTCTGTTGTCGTCACACTGAACATGACTGTAAACCGTTAACCGATAAAACATTAACCTCTTGTCTTTTTTTTTTTTTTTCAGGAATGTTATTCCGCCCTTTTAAGGCATCAGAATGTTCACTTAGTTCAGGTTGAGCCTTTGCTTGGTGCTGGGGGCGCTTGGGCCAATACAACCTTAAAGGAAATCCTCAGCGAATCCAATTTACCTCAGAATGAAGGTCAGTGGATGCTTGCTGCCCGTTTTATCAAATGCTTATTTTGCTGACACGAAATGCAATATTTAATTTTATTTTGCTCACTCTCAATCCCACTGATGTCCAAATAAAAAGAGCCCGTTAAGCAGGAATACCGTTAATGAGCTCCTTTACCTAAATATAATCATAGCACCGAATTGGCGCCTGTGTATATAACTGCAAAACCTTTTTTTGTTGTTTTTTTTTTTGGTTGCTTTTGCTCTTTCTCCAGTGGACGGGTTCCTCAGTTCCGAGTCGCCGGTGTTCTTGGAGCTGCGGGTGCGCTACCTGATATCCTGCCAGCGCGTCAGTGAGGCTTTAGCCCTGGCCAAGTGTTGCGTTCGGCATCCGTCGGCAGGGAAACACGCGTTCTTCCTCCAGGTCTACCTCACGTGGCTTTACAAGACGCAATACAATCAGCTGCTGAAAGAAGTAGGTGGGAAAAAGGGGGGCGGGGCAGTTGGCCATGAAACTCACTTCATGCCACAACGTAAAAATAGGCTTGAAAAAAAAACCTGATCGTTCAGTGCCAAAATATATACATACACTTTTTGTTGTTTTTTTTTAATTAAAAAAAAAACGTTTTAATAATAAAGGGCTTCGCACACCCCCTCGGTCAGCACAGTGAAACTCCTCTACAACGAAACCTACATGGGCGAAAATACCCCCTAGTGTGAAAAAATCAAAATCTTTTTCTCTGCGCTTGCCTCGCGATGAGATTCACTACAACGAAGTCTAATCCAACAGCGACCTCGACTGCTTCGTTCGGAAACGGCAACAGCAACCATCACAATGGTTTACACATGCGCAGTAATTAGTCCAGGAAGTATTTGTTATTGTTCGTTTCAGACGCAGCACGAACGTTGCATTGCTAAAATGGCTACAAAACGGACCTTTGGATGTCAAGCAGCTAAGACAAGAAGCGCTCTGACGCTGGAAGAGAGGGGAAAAGTGATCAAAATCAAAGACGGAGGAAGCAAAATAAAATACATTACCCAAGAAATTGATGAAAGTGAATGCTGATCATAAATTTCGCAATTTTTTCCCCTTTTTTTCTTTCTACACTGACGATATGAAGTGTCTAATAAGTGTATGCTCATACTTATGCACTATTGGAATAAAAATAAATAGTACACGCACGTTTGTGTGTGTGTGTTTACATCTGAGATCAAATTTGCTACGGTGAAAACCCCCCTGTTGTGAAAAATTTCTTGCTGCAAACATGATTTCATTGTCGAGGAGTTTCACTGTATCACGGCTGTGGGAATGGTTTCAATATGATAAACTACCACTAGATGGCAGGAGTGGCTTTGATCAGATCTCAGTCCACACACTATATGAGCCAGGTATGGGTGTGGAATGTCGATCGTACGTCACAAGGTGGCGTGCGGAAGCAGTGTGGTGGTGAGAAATCCTTTTTCAAATCCCCCAAAAAGATGACCCAAGTCCCATCGTCATCCGTGACCAACACATGCACACACAAAAGTTCATGCAAAGTTCGTCCGCATCGCCATGCGTCAGTGCAGCGTTGATCTTGCAATAAACTGTACTTTTTATTCCTGACGAAAACCTGAAATGTGTCCTTCAGGTTGCTGATCTCAGCGGTAAAGACGCGGTGCACATCATCTGCAGTTTAGAGAATGAGGAAACAAACGAACTGCTGTTAGCCCTCTGCCAGGTGTTCCTCTCCCAACAACTCTGCAGGGGTGACATGTACTATTTG
Organism: Hippocampus abdominalis; assembly: GCA_018466805.1. Classification (NCBI taxonomy): domain Eukaryota; kingdom Metazoa; phylum Chordata; class Actinopteri; order Syngnathiformes; family Syngnathidae; genus Hippocampus; species Hippocampus abdominalis. Next base: position 35,259,545 of record CM031694.1, on the reverse strand, counting down.
TGGTGGGTGAAGCGCACTTTCATTCTTCTTTTTTTTAACTTTTGTTAATTGTTCTAATGTTGTCTTGACGCCCACGTGCTCCTGTGCAGGGAGCTTGTTTTCATCTGGAGCAAACTTCATCATCGTCTGAATACTTCCAAAGAAGCGTTTCTGGAGGAAAGCCGTCGCCTCATGCTGTCTGCCACCAACGTCAACGCAGTCTTCCCGTTTGTCCGAGTTGTCATCGAAGAGGTGAAAGTGACGATGTGGCCACTTCACCGAAACGGCCCGGTTATTTGACGGCCCTTTCTGTTTCCGTCTTCGCTAGCTGGGCGAAGACGGAGTCCAGTTCTGCGTGGAGCTTTGCGCCGACGCCTTGAAATCCCGTCTCCCTTGCGACGCCGTCACCAAGTCGCTGATCTACAAAACCGTCGCCGGCCTGCTGCCCAACGATCTGGAAGTGTGTCGGGCGTGCGCGCTCCTGGTCTTCTTCTCGGAACGCAGCGTGGGAGCCTACAAGATGGTGTCTTTGCTGTATATGCTTCCAGACCAGGACTACCACGTTGAGCACAGCCCCATCAGAAATCAAATTCGATTTGAAACGCTGCAGGTAAAGGACTCTCTCCAAATACAGGAGTTACTCAGGCCTGACCGATTAGCTGGTCGATTCATTCCAAATATGTACAGAATGCATGAAATAACTTTTTTTTAAATCCCCTTACAGTATCGTATTGGCCCGAATATAAGACAGCCCTGATTCTAAGACAACCCCCCTCTTTTTCAAGACTCAAGTGTCCTCTGACCCCCGGTGTCTGAAATCTAGGGTGCTAGCGTGACCGGCAACTCTCCTGCTTGCATTACCGTATTGGCCCGAATATAAGACGGTGTTTGGTTTTTTTTTGCATTGAAATAAGACTGAAAAAGTGGGGGTGGTCTTATATTCGGGGTCTAGACATTATACCCATTCCCGACACTAGATGGCGCCAGATATCATTGAAGCGAATGCTGAACTTGACTCCCCAGGCCAAAGTGAACCACTGTCACAAAGAATAAAAATAAAAATTGCGGTAGCGCAAAGAAGAAAAATAAAAAATCGCGGTAAGTAAGAAAAGAGAAGAAAATAATAGAAGCGACAACAGAAAATGGAGAAAGGTAGCGACAATCTGGAGAAAAGTGGGTCGAACATCGGCCAGGTTAACCAACAGCTGGGGAGAAGTTATGATGTCATTTACATTTCAAAAACCAGAAGCCATTCATTGACCAATGTGATTGCACTTTAGTTTACATATTTAAATGTTCAGATATTAAGATTTGAATGAGGCAAAATAAGATGCTTTTTATCTCAAATATATTCCTAGAATCATTTGTTTCAGATGTACTGTCATTATTTTCTGTATAAAAATTAATTTGGTGTTCAAAAAGTCTTTTTTTCAAACTTGAGTCTTATAATCAGGGCCGTCTTATATTCGGGCCAATACGGTATTTTTATTGCGATTGGTCATCGGCCTGAGCTAGGAATTCCGCAAAGCATGATGACAGTCGGTTGGCCGTGGAATCGATTATTTTGGCGCAACGTGTCGGCCGCCTGCCGTGTCGTGGTGCAACGGGCTTCCGCGTTTCCAAATGGGGCCGTGAGGGCGATGCCAGTGCAGTCATTTTGGATGATTTTTGCTGAAGGGCGATCACTTTAATCGGCAGGCCAATTAACTCATTCAGTAGCAGCCAATTCTGGACCAAGTCTGAAAAGACGTTTAAAAACGTCTTTGGGAGTGAATGAGTTAATTAGTCAGTCCCTCGTATTTAGATCTGTGCAACACCCTCATCTGTCTATTGATTGATTTATTCTTCTCCCCCCCCCCCCCCCCGCAGATCTTGAAGAAGGACCTTTACTTTGACCCGGAGTTTTGGAACCTCCTTGCTTTGCAGACCAGTTGTTTGGAACTGATGAGTGAGAAAGTGGTTGACGACGAACTGATGGAGGAAACATGGCTCCCAAACTACTGTACCAAAGAGTTTTCACTCGTGTGTAGCACAGCAACAGAAAGTAGTGATAACGGAACGGCAAAAAAGCTCGATCAAAACGAGGGCGGGCAGAAAGAAATGAGCTCCGGGGAGGCGCCCAAAAAACTCAAGTTGGGCCAAGGCAAAACGGGACTGAATCATGACGGCGGCGCTGTGAAAAAAAAGGCTAACCACAGGTCACGCTATCCCAAGGGAGCGTCGTCGCAACCTTTGCGGCGGTCGTTTTGGCAGCTCGACAGGATACACGACGCGGGGTCCGGGCAGCTGAGACGAGCGACCCGACTGTCTGAAAAAAATCCTCCAAAACGAAGGATTCAAAAGCCCAAATGGCTCCTGGAAGATTCCGGGAATGCGCAAGAGCCGAAGCATCGGAAACGCGGTCTGAGACATCGAAGGGTCCATCGCTCGTCTGCCCTCAAGAGGTCGGAAAACGGCCAGCCCAAAAACGGCAGCGCGCAGCCCAAGGTGTCGGAAAACGCCAGGCACGAGAGAGGATTCCCGCCGGACTCCGTCGAAGCGGCACCCGCTCCGCAAATCGTTTTGGAGCTGTCGCTCCCGGACAACGAGCTGATGGGAACTTTCGCCGAAGATTGCAACCGAGCCAAGGGCTGTCCGCCGCTGCTTTTCTACAAACCGACACTCAAGCATCCCGACCCCTCCCATCCCGCCAAGGCGCCGCACGGAAAAGAGGTCGTCCTTCGGGCCAGAGACGCGACGATGCTCGTGCAGCTCTTGCACTGTTACGCCCGCAGGCCCAAAGGAAAAGGGAACGGCGCAAAGAGTCGCGGCTCCGTGTCGACCATCACGCGCTCGTCCGCGCACGGGAGTCCTCCCAAAGAACCGCGGAGAGAAAACTGCGAGAAAACCAATGCGGACACGCCGGTTGGCCGGAGCTCGGAGGATGCGCTGGCAACCGAGCATCCGGAAGCACCAAGCCCACCTTTGGCGCCTTCAGAAAAAGAGCACTTAGAAACGGTTGAAAAGGGGCTTTCGTCGGAAAAATCTGTCGTGTCAAACGGAACAGAAATTCGTCTTTCAGCTCAAACCGCTCACTCCCCAAACACAGACGAAGTCCATACCGCGGTTGAAGCCCGAGAACTTAATGACGGGATGACGCTGACTTTGGCTTCACAAAGTCCGGCGGCGGAGCAAGTCGCGCCGCGGCCAAGCGCGGCTTCCGCTGAGGTGACTCAGATCTTTGATACGCAAAGCAGACAAATCGAAGACGACGACGCCTCGCCGCCGTCCGCTACGCCGACTAGCCAAAGCCCCGACTCGCCGCGTCACAGGCCTCCCCGAGATGGACAAGCCCCCGTAAACATCGACGAAAATCCCAAAGCGCTTGGCTCTTATTGTGAAATTGACAAAAGGTCTGTTGACGAGGCCAACGAGGACACGCAGGATGCCCGCCCCCAATATTCTCACTCCACGGATGACCTTTCGGCCTCAGTAACAGAAATGCTCACCCGGTTTCCTCCCGTTGAACTTCCCCGAGACTCTGAGACTTGCAAACGACCGCCAGACACCCAGTCCGAGGAATCCGTGCTTCCAGAACCCTCAGCCGCTGCTCACGTGCAAGGAAACGATCGGGAAAGGTCAGCCGAGGACGACGACGACGACGATGACTTTGAGGACGATGAAACAATCGAAACGGAGGAATCCAAGTTGGAGTACCGCTGCACTTTTTGTCAGAGAGATTTTAAGGGCCGACGCGTCGTCGCGCACGCCATGTTCCATTTCCGTAAGGACGAGTGCATGTTTTGCGGCACCGCCTTCAAAGACGACCTCCTGGCCATGATGCACCTGTCCGATCATATCGAGAAGCTCAAAAGAAGCAAAGAGGCGGCCAGTAACAAAGCCCAAGCTAGCGCTGCGCCGGAGACCAAAGATTTCGCTCAAGCCAAGACCTCCGCCAAAGCCGACGTTCCCCACAGGCCGTCTGGCCATCGCGTTAGTAAGAAGCCGAGGAAGTCCGCGAGCTGCGATCAGTCCGCTTGCCACCCGGAAGCACACTCGCTATCGGAAACGAGAAATTTGCGATCGAACGATAAGCCGGCGGAGAGTCGGTTGGCCGCAAAAACCTCAGAATGCAAGCTGAATGGACTGCTTGGCAAAAAGACCCCATTTGACTCCAAAGCCGAAGACCACGGACGCCTCGGGGGAATCACGTGACGCCTAAATCTCGGGAGTCCTGCGCACCGCCGATCCAGAGGCGGAAATGCGTGGAAAGTTTTCAGGACGATGTAATTCAGGACGGGAAGGTTAGTCGGGAGAAAAGGGCGGAGCCTCTGGCCAAAGTTGACTGTCCGGCCGACGGATGCGCCTGGTCGACGGACCTTTCCAAAAACCGCGTGGCTCTCCTCTACCACGCTCTGGAGTCTCACCACGGTGACGTCAAGCCTCTGGAACTGTCCTTAAAAGTGGCAAACAACAAATGCAGTATTTGCATGAGGGTGTTGTGGAGTTTGGAACATTTTCAGCATCACGTGGAACGACATCGGCTCAGCCCTCGCCATCCCTGCCTTCATCTGGGTTGCGCCGCCAGATTCAAGACGGCAAACGAAATGAGACGACATGCCAGAAAACACAGCCCGCTGCAGGCGGCGTGCTGCCTACCCGGCTGTCCCAAACTCTTCATTTGCCTCTGGGCGCTCAATCTCCACGAACGAGAGCACTACGCTTCCAAAACCAGCAAGCCAGCCAAAACCGCGGACCCGCAGACGGACAACAAAGCCAACGGCGCGCAGCTGCGGGCTACGAATCGGACTTGTCGTAAATCGAGGGGGCGTCCGTCGCGTGACGCGGCAGCGAGAATCGGTGGGAAAACGTCTGCGATGAAAGAGGAGCTGAAAACCAAAAACGAGTCCAAGCACTCCAACGTTCTAAAGAATCTCTCCAACAAGGAAACGGCCACACAGAGCAGCAATCACACTTTGAACCTGAGGCTAAGAAAAGGTCCGACGTCGCGGAGTAACCCGGGACCTCCCAAAAATCCGCTGTTACCCATCTTCAGACGCAGGAACAAATTGCGGCATAAATTTAAGCAAAAGCCGGCCGCCGTCAACCAAACCCAAATGTTCCCGAGAAGAAGAGGCCGTCCGCGAAAGTCCAAAAAAGCACATCACGACGAAAACACCACCAAGGACCCAAACGGTCCAAGTCTAAAGAGCGAGTCCCCGGACGGTCCTGAGACAGCAGCGTCGCCGGCGGCTGGGAACAAATTCGAAATCAAAGAAGAGCAGCAGCAAGTCGATGATCCTGGCAAGGGGACTGAAACGCTCCACCAGAATTCCAAGTCCAAAACAACCGAGAGCGGCCTTGTCGAACCAAAGGTTTCCCCGGACAAAGGCTCCCCGCTAACCGCGGCGTCTCGGAATTCAGTCGTCCGCGCGCTTAAATTGAGAGTTCTTAATTTGAGGAAGCGCTGCGCTTCAAAAGACGCAGAGTCTTTGGAAGCCGGCCGGGCAAAGAAGGAACGACTTACTCGAAGGAAAAGTCCCCGCAGAGGCTCGGGGTGGTCCGTATCTGCAAAGTCCGCATCGGTTGATGTCGCCCGGAGGCCCGGTGACGAAAAGCGAGCGAGAAGTCTTTCCCCCTCCGGTAGCCCCGCTGAGCAACTTCCTGCCCCCGATGCGGTGAAGAATGCTCTCCCGAAAAAGAAGAAATCGGGAGAGCTTCAGAGGACGTCAGAGGACCAACGTACAAATGTGACAAGCGACGGCTCTGGTCCTACCGCGTCCAGTTTGAATAGAAAATCCAAGAAAGACGCTTCGGACGTGACGAGAAATGCTTCTGCCGCGTTCAACGTGAAGAGAAAGTCCAAGGTAAAGCCTCCACGTGTGATGAGTCAAGTCTGTTCCGCCGCAGCCACTTTGAGGAGAAAGGCCGAGGAACCTTCCGATGTGTCGAGCGGCGCTTCCGGTTCAGAAACGTCCAATGGGAAGAGAAAGTTTGAGGAAGAACCGTCAGACCCGCTGAGTCCTGCCTCCGCGACCACCGCAGACAATTTCAAGAGAAAGTCAAAGGAAGAGCCGTCAGATGCGACCAGCGATGGCTCCGGTTCCACGACGGTCGATTTGAACAGAGAGACCGCGGAAGAACCTTCAGATGCCGCGAGGAACGGCTCCAGTTGCACCGCGGCCGTTGGGAAGACCGAGTCCGAGTCCGAACCTTCAAATGTGACGGGCGACGGCTCCGGTTGCGCCGGCACCGTTTTGAAGACGGACCCTGAGGAGGAACCTTCAGATACGACGAGAGATGACTCCGGTAGCACCCCGTCTATTTTGAAGACCGAGTCCAGGGAAGAAACTGGCTTCACTTCCACCACGTCCAACTTGAAAAGGAAGTCCAAGAAAGAACCTTCAAATGTGACGGGCGACGGCTCCGGTTGCGCCGGCGCCGTTTTGAAGACGGACCCTGAGGAGGAACCTTCAGATACGACGAGAGATGACTCTGGTAGCACCCCGTCTATTTTGAAGACCGAGTCCAGGGAAGAAACCGGCTCCACTTCCACCGCGTCCAACTTGAAAAGGAAGTCCAAGAAAGAACCTTCAAACGTGACGAGCGACGGCTCCGGTTCCGCCTCATCCGATCTGAAGAGAAAGTCTAAGAAAAAACCTTCAAATGCGACGCGTGTCGGCTCCGGTTCAACCTCGTCGCTCGTTCGAGCGGGACCTCCTTCAAAGTCAAAGGATGCGCGGCCTCGGAAAACCAAAGACGGTGAAATAAAGAGGAGCAAGAAAAAAAAACATCCGGACAACAGTAGCGCTCCCGAGTGGAAAACGGAAGCTTCAGAGGGCGGCGAAGTGACGATTGGACAACAAGCGGACGATTGTGTTGGTGCGCCGGTGCGCGTCGACAAAACACCCGAGTGCGCCAAAGACGACGCGCGCGGTCACTCGACGAAACCGGTGCCGGCGAAAGAGGCCGACGTGTCCACGCTGTGCATGGACACGCTGGCCGAGTACGGGAAAAAGCACATGCGCGCGCCTCCCACCGCCTACCTTGATGAGAAGTTCACCGCCATGCGCAAGAAGAGGAAGGAGGCGGCGGCGTCTGACGCGCGCGCCTCGTTGGAGGAGGATCTTGGCGCCGCCGCCGCCACGCAGAGACAAAGGTGTGGCAAGTGTTTCGCCGCGTTCAACGGCGCACAAGAGCTGCAGAGTCACCTGCGCCTCCAGCGCTGCTCCGGACTCTTTGGCTTTGACTCGGATGATGACGGTGAGTCCAGACCATTTCCCGATGGCCTTGGCTATCCGGGTACTTTCGACTGATCGACAAACGGCAAAAACTTGATTCGGGTTTTGCCTTTAGCTGTGCCCCAAAGTTTCCTTTGGACATTTCCATTCCGGTGTGAGCTTGGGGTTGTGTGACAAATTTTGGCAACTAACAACTGCCGTGTTTGCAAGCGTGAGGAACTATATTTTCATTCAACGCAAGACTATAATACTGATTAACTCATTCAGTAGCAGCCAATTCTGGACCAAGTCTGAAAAGACGTTGAAAAACATCTTTGGGAGTGAAGGAGTTAAAGCTCTGCATCCTCTTCCAAAAAGGCACGTGCTACATTCTCATGTCTGCCCAAATCAGTCTGTCAGTACTTTGTGATATTTTAACCGTGCTTCTGCGGGTAAATTTCAGCGGTCCGCCAGTCCCAACTATCGTCAGTTAACCCCCCCCCGACTCCCCCATAGTCCTCGTTTCTTCATGCGTCCACCTTGGCGCTCGCTTTTCTTTCCAGTCGGAGGACAGTCCGGCAAATAAAGTGAATAGTAGCGTTATGAACTACAGTCAAACCTGGGTTTTCGTCCATAATCCGTTCCAGAAGGCTGTTCGAAAACCGAAATTGTTCGAAAACCGAAACCAGGCTCTTTTTAAAATAAAAATGTTGACTGAACACGTCTGCTCACAATGGAAAGCAACACGAGGAAGCGTCTCGTCCTCGTGTAAGGAAGGCGAGAGGAGTCAAATGGTGCATTCAAGTGCGCTCAGTTTGTTCGAGAACCCAAATTTGTTAGTCATCCGAGGCATAAAAAAACTCAAAATTTTTGGTTGAAAACCAAATTGGTCGAGAACCGAGACGTTCGAGAACCGAGGTTTGACTGTAGCTTATGGAAGCTGCCGATGCCAAAAGGCCACACCCCCAACCAACCTGTCGGCGTACTTCAGGACAAGGCCACGCCCTCCGAGGGTTCCGGGTCGGCCAATGAAGACCCCAGCAACTTTTATTCTATAAAGTTTCAAGTGGCTTACCCGAACCAGAATCCAGTCCCACGTTGCGGCCAAAAGTCAAATCCATTCCAAGTGGCTCTCGTCGGTTGGAAGCAACCCTGCTCGTATTGAATTCAGCTCCGCAAACCGACACACGCACGACCGTATAGAATAGAAATCATTGCGGTGAGATTTTACAGAAACCACAAGCGTGATGGTTTGTATACAAATAAAGACGCGTCCGTAGAATCGGAGTCACGCAAAGATTGCGGATTTGTCTGGTCATAGCAATGTCAAGTGATGATGTCATCTGGTTCCGCAACAAGTCAAAAACAGACGATATCCTGTAGCATCCGCTAAGACAAGCGGTGGTGAATCAATAGTCTTTTTTTGGGGGCATGGGTCAAATTGAATGTTTTTAATGATGCCAAAGCAAGCATTCCACGAGTGTTTCCCTCAAGCATCAGGCTCGCTCACTTCCTCCTCGCGCTGGCCCCTCCGCCGACGAACTCATCCAGTCACAAATCACAGGCGGACGCCTCAAGGGTCAGTCGCTGACAGTCAGATCTTACGAAACTCTCGCAACAATCCGTGGAAGACAAGTACGGGTTTTCCGCAATCGATTCCGCCCGTCCTCTTTTGTTGAAAAATGTGATACGATTTGAGCTACCGACTGGTTAGCGCTAACGTGCGCCTCGCCGTGCGGAGGTCGTGGGTTGACCCTTAGGACTCCTCCGGTCTTTCCTCCCGCATTCCCCAAAACATGCGTGGCAGGCCCATTGAACACTCGAAAATTGTCCCGCCGTGCGATTGGGAGCGTCAATGTTTTTTTTGTCTTTGTGTGCGCGCCCTGGCACCGGTTGGGCTGGCAACCGGTTGAGGGGGATCCCCGCCTGCTGCTCCAAGACAGCCATAGGATAAGGCGGATTGGAAAATGGATGCTTCTAAGCATTATTCTAAAACTACACGGACGAGTTTTACTCTCGGTTCCGTCGGCTTTGACCGACCGCCCGCAACTACGTAGGACTCGTCTCTCCGCAAACGCGGCAAAACTAAACCAGAGTGGCTTTTCTCCCTTTGTGTTGCAGTGAATAGTTGAAGGACCCCACTTGAATCCCAGTGAGCGGACCTCGCGGATTCGGAACGGACTTGCCCGTGGGACCCGAACGGGATCAAGGTCCACCCCGGACCACCTTCAGGACCTCATCTAAGTCTTGACATCGAGTGCCCGGAGCAAAAGCACGGCGATGGCCATTGTTTGTGAATACGGCCCGGGAGTGAAAGTCCTGCGGGGGCCACCTGGCAGATTTTGGCCAAGAGTTTGTACTCAAGTGCCTGCCCCCCCCGGATCCACACTTTGCTGTTGGACCAGAGTCCGGACCCAAGGAAACGCCGTCGCCGTCGGGAAGCCATAACCGAAAACATTTTGCAACCATGTCACCGCGCCAGACGAGGTCAATTCTTTGGCTCTCAACGTTGGACGATGCGACGCTTGTCGGCGGGGTGCGTTTGCTGCCGCCCGTAGGGGGCAGCACACACTCAAATGTCCTCACGTCGCGACAGTCTTTCTTACCCTCATTTCCAATCGGTTCAGTTCTTGTTTGCTTCACTTGTGCGGGTTATTTTGGAAATATCGCGCGTTAGTTACTGCATTGTCTTTCGAGCGCCCCTTCAACCTACGAGAGCGACGTCGCGTCGGCTGAAGGGAGCTTGAAAAGCGGCCTTTTAACCCTTTGCAGGAAGCTGCGACAGGTTCTATTTATTGAAGTTATTTTTAATCTTGTAAATATTAGACGTTTCGATTGCTAATGTCAGGGTTTGCTGGAGCGCAGTTTCTATTTTTGTTTTGTTTTTGGGGAGAAAATAAAACTTATTTCATGTTATTGATTCTGTTTCACTTACTGCACACTTGTGAAATTTTCAGCGAGTTGCGTGTGGCTTTTTGTTTGTTTGTTTTTTCAATTGTTCTCTTCAAGAGCAGTGAAAGCTTGGAATAAGTCGGCACCGCCAGGTGGAGCCCGAAGCTCGCTCCATCTGCAGGTCCCTGCAGGTCGCTGTGTGTTGTGCAATTTTCACATGGCGAGATTTTTGAGTGTGAGCTTGGATGGTTGTTCGTCTCTGTGTGCCCTGCCATTGGCTGGCGACCAATTCAGGGTGTCCCCCGCCTACTGCCCGAAGACTGCTGGGATGGGCTCCAGCACCCCCCCCGCGACCCTAGTGAGGATGAAGCAGTTCGGAAAATAGATGGAAGATTTTCTTGTTTTGATAACAATGCCCATACGGTTTTCAGTGGATCGTTTAATTGGGGGGGGGGAGCGAACTTGAGAAAGTAACATAAAACCCTTGAGACTCACTGTCTTGTTTTTTTTTTTTTTTGGTTGTCTCGAGTTGGATTTGATGACTAAAATGGGATTTGTTTTTTTTTTAGCGCCCTTGGCAAGCACAACCGCTCAAAACGTTGACTTTGGGAGAACGGTTTTGACTTCCAATACATTCTTTCACACAACTAGAGAAGACAAGATTTTAAATATAAAGAAATTAAATATGTACATTTTAATATTGCCCTCGAGTCATTTAAATTAAGAGTAAAAGCTGTCGATCGGCCCGACAGCAGGCACTGTATCCGCCTTTTTGAAGTCAACAAAAAAAGAAAAGGAAAAAAAAAACAAAAGTGAGACAAAGCAGCGTTCAGGAATTCCAAGGCGGGAGCGTCTGTGCCCGCCGGTAGGAATGCAAACGTCGAGTTTGGAAAAGATTGAATGTCTGCGTCGTGTTGGTTGCGACTGCGACGTCCCCGCAAGGTCGAACGCTTCCACCTCGCGGCCCGACGCCAAATCGCCTTGAGCTCCTTTCACCTCGAGTCTGCTGCGTCATTCTCTTCTTCCACTTTCCATTTCAGGGAAAGCGTGTCGGCGCGTTTGCTCCAGCATGTCGCGGCAGGTCGCGAAGGCGGCCCCGGAAGCCTGACGGCTCCCATCTAGGCCCCCTGACCTTTTATGACGGGTGCGATTGGACAAGAGCCCGCGCACGGAACGCTTAGGAGTCACATTTCCTCTTCTGACATTACATCCACCCGTGGGACAAAGGATTTTTTTTTTCTTGGGGGGGGGGGGGGCGCCCGGATTTACGATGAGGTCTGTGGTAATCCAATAGCTGTTCATTTGTTGTTCTGCTCCACCTCCCCGGGTGGCTGTTGCGGTGTCGGGCCGCAAGTTTCCCAGGGTTTGACCGTCATCCTCGGCTGGTATCGATCCGCTCGTCTGCGACCGGCTAGTTCCACGCGGGCTTCATATAGTTGGGGATGCACTGGCAGACTTGGTGGCTGTAGTAAAAGCCAGCCAGGCAAGCGCGTTTGGGGGTCCTGCACGGTAACCGGTAGCAACTGCGGAAAAGTGCCAGAAGAGAAAACAAGTCAATTAGTCGGTCCCAACTTGGGGTGGAACGTTGAGGCAAAACTCATTCAGTACTAGCCAATTCTGGACCAAGTCTGAAAAGACGTTTAAAAACGTCTTTGGGAGTGAAGGAGTTAAGGGCGATGCTCATAGAATGGTGTTGCTGGATATATTTCCTGCAGAAATCCGAAATAGGAATGCCATTTGCCCTTTGGAACACTCAAGTGTACAGAGGTGTCGAAACTTGTCTGGACAACTTTTTTTTTGTTTGTTTTTGTGATGTTTGATGGAAGTACCGTGAGTGCACGGAATTAGCAAATGCATGAAAAAATAGCAATGTGGCAGTCATGCTGCTAGCCTGCTACACGAAGCGCAGTACAGTGGTGGAAATGAAAAGAAGCACAAACGATGGCCTGGCCTTCCCTGAAATCTGCTTGGAGACAGAATTTGGGTGGTTTTTCTTTTGGGAGTGGGAATCCCCAAATTTGCCTTCATTCCCGCATAGGAAACATCCAAGTCTAGCTGCATTTTTTGAATTTCAGGCTTTGTTAAAAAAAAAAAGTGCCGCCAGTTGCCTAACTCCAGTCGATGGACACTCGCCTGTTGAAAAGGTTCAATATAAAATCCGGCCGGTCGACATGAGTCAATTTTCCCTGACATTTTTTTTTTTAGGCTGAAAGTGGAGATTTTGTTTTTACAGTGTGTGTCTGGGAGTGATGCCAGCCTACAACTTAAGCAGAGGCTACAGTCGGTTTCTTTTTCACAGGATATGTTGAAAATGAAAAGATTGGAGGGGGTGGGGGGCACAGAATTTGAGTGCTTTTTAAGGAAAAACGCCAAAAATTACAGTTTTAATGTCCTTTTATTTACATTGTGGCTACAGTGAAACTCCTCTAGAACGAAATCTACATGGGCGAAAATACCCCCTAGTGTGAAAAAATCTTCATGCATTAACACCATTCCCACTCTCCTGCCCCTCATACAACGAAAAAAAAAACCCTGTTGCGTTATACAAAATATTTTTCTCTGCTCTTGCCTCGCGACGAGATTCACGACAACGAAGTCTAATCCAACAGCGACCTCTACTGTTTCGTTCGGAAACGGCAACAGCAACCACCACACTGGTTTACACATGCGCAGTCGTCCAGGATGTCAAGCAGCTAAGAAAAGCTTGAACGCTTGAGGGGGGGGGGGATTAGGGAGCAAGACTCTCCTCTGTAAAGATAATTGAGCGACATTTCCCATGGCCGTCTTTGGTCACAAATCCATCTTTTTTGTGGTCTTTTCCAACCTAGCCCCCCCCCCCCCCCCCCCAAAAAAAACCGCCTTAGAACGTCCAGCGAGACAAATCAGTCGCATATCTGAACTTTCCCCTCCTGGCTCGGCTCCCATCCCCCCCTCGTATGTTTTTCTTTAGCTGCCGTCACTCCATCCATCTCGGCGGCGGGCCGATGGCTTGCTGTGCTCTGCTCACTGTCAGCTCGCTCGGGGGTCAGAGGCCCCCCCCCCCCCCGTGTGCGAGCTGTGGGAACCGCACCGCACCGCACGCTCGCAGCGAAGAAGAACGCGGCGCTCGGGACGTCTCGCGTCCATAAAAGGAAACGGCGGGAGAAAAAAAAAGGCCACCGAGAAGTTCCGGAGTCAGCGATGTTTTGACGCCAATTTGGTTTGCGTGTCTGAGCGCCTCTTCCGTTCTGATTTAATGAGAAAGAAATGATATTTGCCGCAGAGCAAAAGACGTGGAGGGCTTTCCGGGGGGGGGGGGGGGGGGGTGGGGTCGATTGGTGACCAAGGTGCCAGGCATACAAGTGCAGAAAAAAAACAAAAAACGGTCAAAGTCATGATCCGGACTCAAAACGAAGACGGTACGCTGAAATGTACAACATTAGAAATGACTTTTTAACTCTTTGATAAGATTTTGACATCTTGGCACCCCCCCCCGCCCCCCAAAAAATGACTTCTGAAAATAGTTTCCCTCCCTTATTGGCTCGCATAGTCCTTGGACTAAGGGGGGGGGGGGGGAAAGTTGACATGTCGTTTTGGCAGGACTTGCTATGCTATCAAAACATGTTCCCATCGCTTTGCTAATGGGAACCGAGTCATAAAAACAATGCAGCGTCGGCTAAGGATAACAACTGGAAAAAATGTCCACGGTATACGTTTGCATATTCGACTGAGAATTTCGAAAAGAGAGAGGAAGCGAGCACAAGAGACGCGTTAGCCTTGGAGCAGTCTTGCGGACGACAAAATCAAACTCTTGAATACATCAGTGCGCTTCCTGGTTTACATTCCTCTTTGTTGGTTTTGTTTTTTGACCGTTGATTTTACCTGACTTGAAATTAGAATGACAGTGAAACTCCTCTACAACGAAACCTACATTGGTGAAAAAAAACCCTAGTGTGAAAAAATGTTCTTGCTTGAAAGCCATTCCCACTTTTCTGCTCCCCCTACAATGAAAAGTCCTCCGGTTCCGTTCTACGAAATCTTTTTCTCTGCTCTTGCCTCGCGATGAGATTCACTACAACGAAAACAAAACTTCCGCCAAAGTCTAATCCAACCTCAGCATGCCACAGCGACCTCTGCTGCTTCGTTCGGAAACGGCAACAGCAACCACCACACTGGTTTACACATGCGCAGTAGTCCAGGAAGTATTTGTTATTGTTAGTTTCAGACGCAGGACGAACGTTACGTTGCTAAAATGGCTACGAAAACGGACCTTTGCAGACCAAGGAGTTAAGAAAAGAAAAGCTTAAAGAGAGGATAAAAGTCATAAAAAAATGAAAGATGGAGGAAGCAAAGTAAAAGACATTATCCGAGAAATTGATGTAGTTGAAAAAGTGAATGCTGATCGTAAATTTCGCAATTCCCTTTTTTTTCTTTCTACGCTGACTATATCAAGTGTCAAATAAGTGTATGCTCATACTTAAGCACTATTGGAATAAAAATAAAAAGTACACATATACGTTTTTTTGGTGTGTTCATCTTTACGTCTGCAATAAAATTTGCTACAGTGAAAAGTCCCCTGTTGTGAAAAATTTCTTGCTGCAAACATGATTTCATTGTAGAGGAGTTTCACTGTACAAGCGCGGCTTCAACGAAACCAGCAGGCAAAAAAAAAAAAAAAAATACAGCTGAATAGGAAACGAGCTGCAGTGACTCTTTTTTTGGGGGGGCTCACCTGCAGGCGTTGGGGTTGAACCTCTTGCCTTGCCGTAGACACGACTGCGGACTTTCTCGGCACTGACACAAGCAGGTGTCGGGGTTGAGGGGCTGATTCCCAGGGCAGCGGGCGGCGCACACGCAGCCGCACAGCTCGTCGTCCCAGCGCTGGCCGATGGGGCACCACTTGCCCTCGCCTTGACCTTGGCACTGACATTCACCTACGGGAAAGGCGCCGCTCAGCTCCCCGCACGTCACGGTTTACATTTCACCGATGCTCCGAGATGCTACCGGATTTGATCGCGAAATATGAGTCAGGTGTGCGTGTGTCTGTGTTGGCGAAGGAGTTTGGGATCCCGAAATGCCCCGCCTACTGCGTGATGACAGCTGGGAGAGGCGCACGCCCCACGACAGAGAGAGAGATGTTCCTTCAATTTTTATGTTACTATGTTCATGTTAAAATTGGTGAAAATAAAACATATTACAGTTTGTTTGTACAGTATTTTACATATTACCTGCACTCCTATTACATGTGTACAGTTTATGGTGTGAAATTGTAAAAAAAAAAGTGGTTTAAAAAAGTTGTTTTCTTGACTTGGAACGGATTAAAAATTTTTACATTAATTCCAATGGGAAACATGGTTTTGGTTTTTGAACAATTCGGTTTTCAAACAGTCTTCTGGAACGGATTAAGTACGAAAACCGAGGTTTGACTGTACTGTATGATTGACGTCATAATTTTGGTCATAATGACGGCACTTGAAGAGCAACGTTTTTTTTTGTGGGACTTTGCGGAAAAGAGAACGACTGCCAGATGCAATTCTTAACATTTTTTTTTTCCTTGAACTGTTGGCGGCAGGGCTCGGTCGCTGTTTTTCTCTCTCTCTCTCTCTCGTGTCATTGTGTCAAGATCTCTCGAAAGCCCCGCCCCCTTACATGTGTTGTGGTCCAGTTTCCAGCCCAGACCGCAGCTGGCCTCGGTGAGCCCGTTTCGACAGACGCATTCGCAGCTGGGCTCCTTCAGAACTCTGTTGGGGCCGCAGAGAGCCAGCAGCCCCGAGTCCAAAGCCTCTGGAAGCCGCAGAGAAGAGAAAGAGAAGAAGAGGTTGGAATCGCACTGGCGCTTCGTTGCAAATACGACGGAGCCGCAGTGGGCCCTGCGCTTTCATTTCTTTTCACAAGCGTGAGGGGACCACCGCTTCCTGCGGAGGATAGATGCTCTTTTTACAACCCTCCGAATATCGACAATACAAGCACCAAACCGACCTGTTCTGGCTCCCGATGAGCCACGTGACATTTTGTGTTCTGTTTCTATAGTTACAGAGATGCTTTATTTTGTAAGGTGCAATTCATTATTGTGAAGGGCCCGCCGGACGTTGTCGCATGAGACACTTCCTGTTTCACGTTGCGCGGGAGAACCTCCGAACGATGGACCGCAACTTCGTGTCGTAGGCCGAGCACAGCCCGTATGTAAATGTTTGATGTCAATGTAGGTCATATTATTAATTAGTGGGATGTGTTCACCGGGGATTTACATTTGTGGGGCGATCCAGTTGTTTAGTTAGCATTTACGATAGCGATTAGCTCATTAGCGTTCGCTACACTAGCGTACGTAGCCACGCGTTCGTCACATGTCGGACCAGTGGGGCACATTTGTTTATTTACGATAGCGATTAGCTCATTAGCGTTAGCTACACTAGCGTACGTAGCCACGCGTTCGTCACATGTCGGACCAGTGGGGCACATTTGTTTATTTACGATAGCGATTAGCTCATTAGCGTTAGCTACACTAGCGTACGTAGCCACGCGTTCGTCACATGTCGGACCAGTGGGGCACATTGTTTAGTTAGCATTTACGATAGCGATTAGCTCATTAGCGTTAGCTACACTAGCGTAGGTAGCCACACGTTCCGTCACATGTCGGACCAGTGGGGCACATTGTTTAGTTAGCATTTACGATAGCGATTAGCTCATTAGCGTTATCGTAAATGGACAAAACGGACCTTTGGATGTCAAGCAGCTAAGACGAGAAGAGCTCTGACGCTGGAAGAGACGGCGGTCAAAGTGATCAAAATGAAAGACGGAGGACGCAAAATAAAAGACATGATCCAAAAATGTGAGAAGTGTTGGGAAGCAAAAGAGTATAAATGACTTTTTAAAACCAACAAAGTGGAGTGATTCATATAAAACGATTTTAAAAAGTTAATGTTAAACAATATCAAATACGTGTAGGCTCATATTTATGCACTGTGTACAGTATTGGAATAAAAATACAGAGTACACATATACGTTTTCTGTGTGTGTGTGTGTGTGTGTTTACATCTGAGATCAAATTTGCTAGAGTGAAAAACCCCCTGTTGTGAAAAATCTCTTGCTGCAAACATGATTTCGTTGTAGAGGAGTTTCACTGTATTTGCCCCGTCGGGGGCGGTCAACGGGCGCATTCCGGTTCAACTATTTTCCAAACGTCCCACGGTGCCTTTGAATCGCCGCCTTCTCTCTTCCAAGCGTCATTTCTTTCCACACACACCCAAAGAAAATGAAGAGACGACAACCAAAGCGGGTCTCACCCGTCTCTTTCTCCGAGTAGTTAATGGCATCTATTGGCACACACATGCAGTTGACGGGATCCCACAAGAACGCCGACGCGCACGGCACCGTGGGAGGCGAACACCTGCACACACACAAACACACACACACACACACACACACACACACAGAATAAGGGCACAGACCAACACTGTCAAACTCGACAAAAGCATCCCCACGAAGGGGCAGCAGTGTCCCAAATGTGCTTCCGAGGGGGCGGCATAGTCCAAAAATAGACACACAGCAAATCGTGACTCACAGGTGATCCGTGGCGGCTCGTCTGATGATGGAGTGAAGCGGCCGCTTGGGGAGGCACTCGCAGGCCGTGTGGTTGACAAAGGTCACCATGACAACGGAGCGCTCCATCCTGGGCGGCGACAGCTCCATCAGCTGCGAGGAACAGAGGCGTGCTGTGAGTCAAGGTCAAGGTCAATCAAGGTCAATGATTTGAGTGATTTGAGTGAAAGCCGACGCCCCTCGACCTCACGGCGACCAAATCTTCACCTTCAGACCCCCAAAAAAAAAAATGTCTGTCGTCAGGCGACCATTTTTTTACCAACAGTTACTTGAGGATCACCCACGTGTGACGTCTTCCATCAACCAGAGAGCACAAAGTGCCTTTGAAATATGGAATCGTCTTTGTTCCCCCCGAAGCGTTTTGAAGAGAAATTGTCTCCTTCTTTTCATCGTTTCCTTTTGTGCAGCAGCTTTCGAGGTCTGTTAGTTCCAGAAATTTGCCGCAAATTTGCCACACTGATCCCGAGGTGCCATGAACAAGAGACTCATCACATGTTTCTGACACGCGAGCGGGTGGGAGGGGGGAAATCCCTACCTACCGACGTAAAGGAGCACGGACGTTAGCTTAGCTTAGCTTAGCACGTCGCATCAACCGTCAATATCACTGCGGTAAGTGGTGGACGCGTTTCTCCAGCATGCTATTTTCAAATAATGTGCGTTTTTTGGGGACGCAAGGAAATATCTCAGTCAAAGCAAAAAAAAAACAAACAAAAACTACGGTAAATCTTTTTTTCTATCAACGAACGCCGGATGCGCAAAACACTCACCGTCTTGTTGACGAGCGCGTGACTGGTGTTGGTGCAGTAAAAGGCTTCGTTGGTGCAGCATCCGCCGCAGCGATGCAGCGCCACGCAGCGGGGGAGGTAGAACTGGCTGGTGGATTCCGGGTACTCTTTGGTCACCTCCACGCACACCTCCCGGGGCTGGCAGGAGGTGCGCTGGATCTCCTCCAGGATGACTGACGGGAGTTGGGGGTCGCGTGAGCCGGCGATTCGGGGTCAAGGGAGCGCGTCGCGCGGCGGCGGCGACGGGCGGCGGCGGTTTACCTCCGAGCGTGCTGTCCACTTTGTAAAGCGCCTCCTCCCTCAGCTGCGCCCAGTCGGAGTGGAGCGGCGGGCTGGCCGAGGAGGCGTGCCACGCCTTCTTCCTCAAGCACTGCTGAAGCAGATCGTATTCGGGATAGAGAAGCTGCAGCAGCTGATCCACGCTGGTCACGCTCTGCAAGCTGACCTGCTGATCTGACGACACCGGAGCCTGCGAGGAAGAGACACATTCTGAGCGTGGATACAGTGAAACTCTTCTACAACGAAACCTACATGGGCGAAAATACCCCCCAGTGTGAAAAAAAAAAATCTTCATGCATTAACACCATTCCCACTTTCCTGCCCCCCCCCCCATACAAGGAAAAAAACAAAACCCTGTTGCGTTATATGAAATCTTTATCTCTGCTCTTGCCTCGCGACGAGATTTCATAGGATATGTTGAAAAGAAAAGACATTATCCAAGAAATGGATGTCAGTGAAAGTGAATGCTGATCGTAAATTTCGCACTATTGGAATATAAATAAAGAGTACAGTAGAGTGTGTGTGTGTGTGTTTACATCTGAGATCAAATTTGCTACAGTGAAAAACCCCCTGTTGTGAAAAATGTCTTGCTGCAAACATGATTTCATTGTAGAGGAGTTTCACTGTAGTGGGTGTGGGAGGGTGGGGTGGGAGGGTGGGGTGGGTGGGGGGGGGGGCATTTGTTTGCCGAAGATGTGGAGTTTTACTGTACAAATAGTAACCCAGTTTTTTGCACAGCCTGCACGTGGTGTTGACTCCCATGCGTCCAAAATTCTTGTTTTTCTTTTTTTTTTTCCCCTCCGCCTCACCCCACAAAAAAAACCCAAAAACATAAGCGTTGCTCTTTTTTTCTTTCCTCCGGTTCATTGTGATTGGGATATGAGGTCATTGCTGTGGGACGCTGAGGTCATGACGGAGCAATGAGCGGTCCACCACTCTGGGGCGTGTCCCTCTTCTTCTCGGCATCGGAAAAACCACGAAGCCGGCGACAAACTGACGCCAACTCTTGCGCCATCAGTCGGAAGGACCGACAATGTGACACTCGGATCTGCTCTCGCCACATTTTCCTCACGAAGAGCCACGTTTCTGTTGTTCGGCGACGTCCTACGCTGCCCATCGAGTGCTGCCAGTTGCAAAACGACCACTTTTTTTTCGCCGTTGTTGTCGTTGTTCTTTGGCTTCTGAGCACAAATTTGAGACATAAGAGCTGCAGCACGCTAGCAGGGAACTCAACTCACTCGCCAACGAGCAGCCGATTGGCAGATCAACAACCAGAACGGTCCGGCTGCCATCTCTTCAGTGTCCAAGGGAAGATTTGGCAGTGAGCAAACAATTCTTCAAGCCTTTCGTTGCCACTGCCAGTTGAAGTTTACTGTCAAACTAAACCGAAAAAAAAAACGATCGCATGTTGCGTTTGGAAAAGGAACATTTCCGCTAGGCTAATGCTAACGCAGAAAACCCCCCTGGAGGCATGCGAACAAATCGCATCAGCGTCACAGTGTGATCACCTTTGAAGCAATGGATGTTCCGGCGCCAAAATACTCACTGGCATATATTCTTTATCTTCTGTCAAGAACAATGGCAATTATTGCTGCTTACCGAGGAGCCGAGGGCGGCTTCAAATGTCCGCTACGTCTGGATTATTTTGCTCCTGGGTGATGTACTGTATACCAGAAGGAGCGGCACAATGTCCAATGAATTCAAGCAAAAACACCGGCGTGATGACTGCATGTGTGTGTGTGTGCGTGTGCGTGTGTGTGTGTGTACAATCAAACCTCGGTTTTCGAATGTCTCGGTTCTCGACCAATTCGGTTTTTGACCAAAATTTTTGATTTTTTTATGCCTCGGATGACCAACAAATTTCGGTTCTCGAACAAACTGAGCGCACTTGAATGCACCATTTGACTCATTTGACGGATTTTGGACGAAGGCTGTTCGAAAACCGAAATTGTTCGAAAACCGAAACCACGCTCTTTTTAAAAATAAAAATGTTTACTCAACACGTCTGCTCACAATGGAAAGCAACACGAGGAAGCGTCACTTCCTCGTGTAAGGAAGGCGACAGGAGTCAAATGGTGCATTCAAGTGCGCTCAGTTTATTCGAGAACTGAAATTTGTTCGTCATCCGAGGCATAAAAAAAATCGAAATTTTTCGTCGAAAACCGAATTGGTCGAGAACCGCGACATTCGAAAACCGAGGTTTGACTGTATTTATTTTATTGTATTTATTTATTAAATAAAAGTCAGTGCTGTACACTGCCATTTTTTTTCCTATCAGGAAACAATACAAATTATTTTTGTTGTTTTTTTTGGGGGGGGGGGGAGGCTGGAGCAGATCGATGGCATTTGAATAATGAAGCATGACTTGAGATGAGTCCTCCTTCTGTGTTTGGTTGGCACGGCCTGAGGCGACGTGAGCGGCGTCAAGCTGTGACCCGATGACGTCGCATCACCAAACCTCTGCATTTTTATTTTGCGACGCAGTTCCAGGCTTTCACCGCAGCCTCTTTCGCTCTATTTTTTTTCTTTTTTTTGTGTGTGTATGTGTGTGTGTGTGTGTGTGTGTGTGTGTGTGTGTGTGTGTGTGTGTGTGTTTCCTCTCTTCAGTCCCTTCTTCTAAAATTCCCGTCCTATGGGGTTTCAATTCTGGACTTTGACAATTGCACTTCTTTCCCACAATGAAGCTCTTTTGTTTTGGGGATATCGTGACTCGGAATGATTCGGGCCCCCCCCCCCCCCCCCCGCTCCCATTTTCCTTTCCACTTCACAAGATTTGGGTTTTTTATGTTGCTTGGCGTGCCAAAACCCAAAAATCTGAAACCGAGATGAGACATTTGGCCGTGTCACTTCGTTGTTTGGAGTATCAACGTGGCACCAAACGGCGGATCGCGGCGTCAAACTTTAGTCCAGAACTCGTCGGTTCTACGCAGCGCCGCGTGTTCTCCTTACATTTGAACTGCAGGTCGCGGCACACGATTGACCTCTGTGGAAACATTCCTGAGAATTTAGATCAACCCGTGAAGGCCAAGTGACGTCAGAACGGCAGTTTTTGTCGGCCAAAACAACCCCACTCGGTGGAGCTTTCTTTTATTCAAATCAGGGGATCGGCGTCAAAGCGCGCAGTGTCATGGACGTTCTCTGGCAACCGGCCATCGGAGCATTATTTCAGGACACGCTCGCCTTTCTGACTTGAGTCACGGGCCGTTTGTTCGAGCCGTTGTGGCTCTGCAGTCGGTTGCGACGCGCCGGTGCTTCACAGAGGCCGAGCTCCGCGTTTTTCGAGCCGCGGTTGAGCCAATTTTTGGTGTTTTGACTTGAGAGCAAATATTCCAGATGCGAGCGTGGCGTTGCGGCACCGGAAGCATCACTGTGCCAGATCGTGAGCATATCTTGATTTAAAAAAAAAAAAAAAAAAAAAAGGCTTCCGGACGTGAATTGGCTCTCCCAAGTGAAGTCGCCGTCCATCCTCAAAATATTTCTACCTCCTCCCACCTCGCCCCCTCTGTCGATATGAGATGATCAGCTGAGCCGTCGTTTCTTTGTGTGTTTTTTTTTTTTTTTGTGCGTGTCACATCACGGACACGTTCTGTTCGCATTCGGAGTCACGTTTGTTTTTGTAATGCGAACGAGTTTGTAAAAAGATCGGATTTAACACCAAAAAAAAAATCTGGACTGGGCTTCAGTGTGAACGTATCCGATGTGATACAGCAGCATGCGATGAGGACGTTTCAAGAAGAAAAATAGCCCTGGCCTCAGCTCAAATACAGTGAAACTCCTCTACAACGAAATCTACATGGGTGAAAATACCCCCTAGTGTGAAAAAAATCTTCATGCATTAACACCATTCCCACTTTCCTGCCCCCCATACAATGAAAAAAAACCCTGTTGCGTTATACGAAATCTTTTTCTCTGCTCTTGCCTCGCGACGAGATGGTGTTAATGCATGAAGATTTTTTCACACTAGGGGGTATTTTCACCCATGCAGATTTCGTTGTAGAGGAGTTTCACTGTAACACCATGCCCACTTTCCTGTTTCAAATTTGCTACAGTGAAAAACCCCCTGTTGTGAAAAATGTCTTGCTGCAAACATGATTACGTTGTAGAGGAGTTTCACTGTAGTGGGTGTGGGAAGGTGGGGGGGAGCGGGGGGGGGGCGTTTGTTTGCCGAAGATAATAGAATCAAGTGTAATTAGCTGCCCACTGCAGCAGCTGGCAGTGGCGCCTTCATTGTCAGAGCTCGATGCTGTTCGGTTTTTGGGTTTTTTGCATCAAACAGCCGATATGAAGTGCAGCAAACAAAGCCTCAGGAGACAACATGATTTTTTGGTTGTTTTTTTTTTTTTTTTAACAAGGATGAAAAGAGAACCGAAAATCATGAGACCAAAGAAAGTCAACCCGAAAGTGAAGACAAGGAAATATGAGCAAGTGAATGTCGCGCTTGGCTTCACCGTGACCACAGTGGGAGACGGACGAGTGAAAAAAAATGGCCTCTGCGGACGGACAGCGCGAAGACAAAATCCATCCAAGTGCCGCTTAAAAGACGTGACGCCTCAATCACGCTGAGAAGCCGCTGGAAAAGTTGGGCACTGCAAAACGCGCTCGTCGGAGCCATCGATCCCGACTTCCTCATTTGGATTGAAAAAAATACAATAAAATGGTCGACGAAAGTGCTCCGGAGTTCACGATGCTGAACTGAATTTTGAATTGGTTTTTATTTCATTTTAGTTGACAGTACAGTGAAACTCCTCTACAACGAAATCTACATGGGTGAAAACACCCCCTAGTGTGAAAAAATCTTCATGCATTAACACCATGCCCACTTTCCTGTTTCAAATTTGCTACAGTGAAACTCCTCTACAACGAAATCATGGTTGCAGCAAGAACATTTTCACAACAGGGGGGTTTTCACTGTACAGTGAAACTCCTCTACAACGAAATCTACATGGGTGAAAATACCCCCTAGTGTAAAAAAAAAAAATCTTCATGTATTAACACCATGCCCACTTTCCTGTTTCAAATTTGCTACCGTGAAAAACGCCCTGTTGTGAAAAATGTCTTGCTGCAAACATGATTTCGTTGTAGAGGAGTTTCACTGTAACAAATTTGAAACAGGAAAGTGGGAATGGTGATTAATGCATGAAGATTTTTTCACACTAGGGGGTATTTTCACCCATGTAGATTTTGTTGTAGAGGAGTTTCACTGTATATATATATATATATATATATATACATACATACAGTATCCATTCATTGTCTGATCCGCTTTATCCTCACAAGGGTCGCGCCGGAGCCTATCCCAGCCGCCTTCGGAGGACACCCTGAACCGGTTGCCAGCCCATCGCAGGGCACAACACAGACGAACAAACAACCCATCCGCGCTCACACTCACAACCGAGGGACAATTTGGAGTGAGCCAATCACCTGCCGTGCATGTTTTTGGGGGGAATGTGGGATGACAGCGGAGTACCCGGAACCCCCCCCCCCCCCCCCCCCCACATAGGCTCGGGGAGAATCATGCAAACTCCACAATGGATTGAACCCATGACCTCTGCACAGTGAGGTCAACGCGCCTCACAACGCACCGGACTTCCGCCACCGGATTTTTCTTCTTGTGACGCTGCAATCGTCACGCGGTCGTAAAGATTTCATATTCTGGTCGCACGTCAGTCAATCCTCGAAGAAAAAAAAAATGTTGGTAGCGCCGCTCACCTGCGTTCCCACGTCTCCAGCTGCGTAGTAGTCCATGTAGTCTTGCCCCGAGCACAGTTTGCCGACATTAAGAATCCATAGCAAGACGGCTGGTATCAACATAGTGAGGAGGAAAGAGTCGAGCTGAAGGGAAGGCACGCACAGAGGAAGGTGATGGGAGGGGGGGCATGGGAGGGGGGGTGGGGGGAGGAAGAAAAAAAAAAAAAAACGAAAAAAGGGAGGAGGAGGGTTGTCACAAGTGTCCTCTCGTCATTCTATCCGGGGACGAAGTTGCTCTTCCGGCGCAGGTTGTTCGAATGTGGGAAGCGAGCCCAATCGAGCATGATGAGCGCAAAGTCGGTGCGTTGGGGCTCATTCGGCGGGCGCGTGACGTCTCGTCTCGCCGCGCCGCATTCCCGCTCTTCACCCTTCAGGTGGACGCCCGATGAAGAGATTTTTTTTTGGTTTTGTTTTGGTTTTTTTTGTGTGTCCTCGCCCTCGGCCTCGTCGCCCTTCACACTTGCACACTTCCTCGCCGCCTTATCTCTCTCTCTCTCTCTCTTTTTTTTTTTGCTTCTCACACAGCAGCTGCGCTCTTCCCTCCCTCGGTCTCCTTTCTCAGCCTCTTGCCTAAGAAACCTTCAGGGGCAAAGCTCTTCACACACACACAAAAAAAAAAAAAAAAAAAAAAAATCGGAGAGAAAAAAGCATCGGCGAGGAGCGGAAAGCTCCGAATCCTTTTGAACCGAGAAGAAGAAAAAAAAAATGCAGATGTTGACCCAACGTTGGTTTTTGGGGGGGCGCCCATGTGAGGGGCGAGAGTCGAAGAAGAGCTGCAGGCGGACGTTGTCGCGAAGTCGATGCAAAAAAAGAAACACAAGAGTGGGAAGCTTGTTGCTTGGCTTGTGGGCGGGGCCAAATATTCCTTTATGCCATCGGGCGCCTTCAAGGATATCTCGACTTTCTGTCCCGACTGTTTTTTTTTTTTTCTTCTTTCTTTTTTTCCCCCTCCACATTCCTTTCCCGCGTTGTCCTCTCTCGAAGTCTTCTTTCCACCATCCGGACTTTTGATTTATTTATTTTATTTATTTTTTTGCCTGCGAGCTCACCTCAAGTCGAGCAAAAATGGTGATGAATGCGACTCTTGAGTGCCTTTTTATTGGCCGTTAATACTTGTGCTGTCTCGTCGCGGTTTTCTGCTTTACATCACTGCGCTCTTGTACTTTCCTTCGATTAAAAAAAATAAAAAAATAAAAATAAATAAAAAAAAAAGTTGGGGTCAGACGGAAGGTACATTTTTCTTCCTCTGCTGCTTTTGGTATCCAAGGTCAAACATTGCATACTTTCGCAAGTGCCCCCAAGGCTTTGGGGGGGGGGGGGCATGTGTGTCGTAGAGGAAACGCTGACTTTCGGCGTTAACCCCGCCCCCCAAGGTGACGTAGGAAAGAGAAATAACCGGCGGGTTACTCGAAGCCGAGTCGAACCCTGAGAAAGGGGCGTGTCCGGGAGCCGCCTGGCCGGGGGCGGAAAAAAAAAAAACATCCGATTTTTTTTGGGGCCAGTGGCTGGGTGAGAGACACACACACACACACACACACACACACACACGCACGCACACACGGCGGCAAGTGTCTGCACGCAGGTGTGCTCGATGTGTTGAAATCCGCGCGAGGCGAATTCCACATTCCGATCATTGCCGTCTCCGTCTTCGCGTGAGCTCACGGCATCCAATGAAACGCGATAGATTTTGCTGGATTTTTGCCCAAGACAAATCGCCTTTGAGGCGCACAAAAAAAACCCCTTGCTCCCGTTTGGAGTCCTTGAGTCCATAAGTGTGGACAAGTGTCTCCTTAACTGCCTCCTCTATTCGTTCGTCGTTACAGCAATGGCGGCCTCCACTCTCAAGCCGAATGGAGTCAGGTTGAAGATTTGCACTTGTCGCGCACGTCTCAACTTCCGGTAGACGATTTCAGTGTTGTGTTCAAAATCAACAGCCTCACATTTCACACCAAGTCAATTTGTGAGTCCATTAAAAAAAAACAGCATCATTTGAGTATCCATACTGAACCAAACACTCTCAGTAGCAAAATCTTTATTGAATACGTCTGCTCACAATGGAACACTCAACGAGGAAGCGTCACTTCCGCGTCTAGCCGAGGAAGCGTCACTTCCTCGTTTAAGGAAGGTGGGAGGAGTCAAATGGTGCATTCAAGTGCGCTCAGTTTGGTCGAACCAACGATATTTGGTCGTCATCCGAGGCATAGAAAATCTCGCAATTTTTGGTCGAGAGCAGAGACGTTCGAAAACCGAGGTTTGACTGTAATTCATTTCAAACAGTCGTTTGTCTTAATTTCACACCGTATCGTCTTATATAGTAGTTTGTGGGTGTCTGTTTTTTTTTTTTTTTTTTTGTCGAGGCCGATTTCAACTTCCGGTGTGTTGCCGTGCACGCATGATGTCATCCAACCCCCTTCGGAGCCTCGAGCGCAGGCGTCGGCCACACACACACACATCATATCCGTCCATCCCCTCCATTATCGGAGGTGTTTATGCTCGCGAGGGGTCGCGGGCGTGCTGTAGCCTATCCCCGATGACGTCATTTCGTAGGACGCACCCTGTGAATTTGGACGCAGCCTGAGTGGACAAGTTAGCATCCGCAGACATGCGGGAACCTCTCGATGAGCATCTGTGGTCTCAAGTCCTTTCTTAATTTTAAATTTAATTTAAAATTAAAATGAAATTACATTTCTTCATAAATAAAAAAAGTTTTGATGTTGATCAGAATTGGTTGTGAACTACCTACGTACTGTATACTGCAGAGGTTTGGAGGTAAACGTGTTTTTTTGGGTTTTTTTTTGCATGACTCATGCAAAAAAAAAAAAAAACACATGATGAGTAACATCCCCAAATATGTGAAATGCTCTTTTTTTTTTCACGCCACACTTCGGCCTCTTTCGCGATGCGTGTGGGCGAGAATGGGGGGGGGGAAAAAGCGCCACCTGCTGGCCTCGTTGTCGACTCGTACACCCTTGAACGTGAGAACGAATGACAGTCAATGAGAATAGTTTGTTGAAATTGCAGACCAGAAAATCCCGCAATGTCTGTTATTAAAAAAAGAGACAGTTTGCAATTTTCTACATATTTGAGTTCATATGCTTGTTATATGCTTCAAAATCCATTTGCGGTGGCTTTCTAAATAATATTTGAAGCATAGTATATATATTTCCAGGCAAGATACAGTAATTATCGGCATCAGATGAGATGTCTACTTTGCATGTCATATAGAAGTCCCCCAAAAGAAGACCAAGTCCAAAGTTCAAATATTTAGTAGTCACTATTTCGGACTGATTTACTCCAGGGAAAAAAAAAAAAATATGCAGACCGGTGATGTAGAAGTAGACAAATGTGGGAATTGTTTTGCGTTAAGGTGGACAAAATGGTGACCTTTTTTTGTTGCCTGAAAGCATTCTCAAACATTTGCCTAGAGTTCTATCAAAAAAATGTGACGTTGTCGGCAGGATTCGAACCTGCGCGGGGAGACCCCAATGGATTTCTAGTCCATCGCCTTAACCACTCGGCCACGACAACGATACGTAACGAAGGGCAAGATTTTTTCTTTTGTAGACAAAAATTTAGTAACGTTCAAAGGCATAAGTCTGAATTTCTACTTTAAGAGTCCGATAGTTCTCTGACGTCAGTGAATGTTGTTTTTTGTTGTTGTTTACGTTACATATTTATATCATCTCCATTTTAGTTTTCTCATGAACCGGAAGTTCTTCGTCGTTCACCCTCCCCACCTCCTTCTTCGCTTCGTGTTAACATTTTGAACTTCATTCATGTGGTAAGTTCCAGTCTGCTGCGGCCGACAAGTCAATATTTGGTAGCATTTCATGTTGACGCACAAAAACCAACACGTAACAGCAAAGTAGTAAAAGCGAACGTTGTGGGAAAGGCACTTCAAACGACCGACACACGAGCAAACGTGCTTACCCTCGCCGAGCTAATGCTAACGAGCATGTTCACAAACGTCGGTCTGTGCTTTGCAAGAGCTGGGACGAACGACTAAACCTGTAATCGTACGGTGCTTATGCGACAATGGGTACTTTAAAAAACAAATTTTGTATTAAACGGGCGTATTGAGTTCCTATTCAGAAACGGCCCAAGACTCAAAAGTTTGTAGGGCAACTACCTTCTGTGTCTGTCGACCCACATTTTCTCGGGAAGCGTGATCAAAATTATTCAAAATAAAACGAGAAAATACTTATACGACTCTGCGTGAAGCTAGACTTTTTTTTTTTTTTAAGGAGACCTATTATGAAAATCCACTTTAATTTGTTGCATCCCAGTAGGGTTTCAATACAGTATTCTACCGGTAGTCGACTTACGCACTCAGTTGAACGAACGTCGTATCGAGCATGACGTCGACTCCTCCTGACCACGTGTTTTTGTGCCACGGCCTGTTGTTGCACAGAAATGATTTTATTTTCGAGGTAAATTTAAAGGATGTTAACAGTCACTTGACATTGAGTTTTTTGTTTGTTTGTTTGTTTGCGTTTCAGAGTGTCCCCGGGAGTCTGTAGAGCGCGCGATGGCAGGCCCGGAGCTCCTGCTGGACTCAAATATCCGTTTGTGGGTAGTTCCTGCCCATTGTCTTCATCACCTTCATGGTGGGCGTCATCCGCCATTATGTCACTCAGCTGCTGCACAGCGACAAGAAGGTGGACCTGGAGCAGCTTTCCGACAGGTCGGATTAGATCCTGATGATATTTCCCATCGCACGACATAAGCGACCTTGACTCCTAAATTGAATTATTTTTTTTTTTTTTTCGTGACCAAGCTTAAAACTTCGTTTACTCAAGTGAAAAATTCTGATTTGGGAATGTGTGCGTCCCTTCAGTCAGGTGCTCCTGCGCAGCCGCATCCTCCGAGAGAACGGCAAATATATCCCCAGACAGGTGAGCGGTCGCCCAGTTCCTTCCTTGTGCATTTCTCACCTGTTGCGGCACATATGTGACAATGACGGCGGCGGTCACGTGACATGAAAGTGTCACTTTGCACGGAAGGCCATTTGAGCCTTGATTTAATATCCAGTTCAAGGTCCATGTGGTGCTTTGGCCACAAATAAGGTGCTCGAATAACCGCTCAGGTGGCTTTATGGGATGCCATTCGGAATGAATCCAACCAAGTGTGCGTGCGTGCGTGCGTGTGTGTGTGTGTGTGTGCAGTCGTTCACAATGAGGAAGCACTACTTCAACAATGTGGAAACGGGCTTCTTCAAGCAGGTCAAGAGGAAGGTGGTCCCCAAAAACCCAATCACAGGTGTGTCTGAAATGCCCTTCAAAACGGATTTGACCCCGCTTACAGAAAAAGCAAATGAATCAAAACGGGGTTTTTTTTCTGCGAGAACTGAAGTCAGCAGTTGAAAAATGTGTCGTTCTCACCGATAGCTTGTGCGAAGCAGCTCCTGAAACAGGGTTCCAACGGGTCCTTAAAGTTCATAAAAATCCATAAAAAAGAAGTTGTAAAATGATGTTCTTAATTGTCCTTAATTTTAACGGAAAGCTTCTAAAATCAATAAAAATCCTTAAAAATGTATGTTTACTCGAAAATAAGTTTGATATTTTCTAAATGTACATTTTTCTTAGTGTACTTTATTTGAAAGTGACTTTTTGTGAGTTTTTTTTCATTTGCCGACCTGTAATACAGGTAGGAAAATGAAAATTTGACAAACATTATGTCAAATAAAGGGTTAGCTGATTGGCCCTAAAAATAAAAATGTGCTCTTCCTTTGGCAGCAATGATTTGAACACCAGCTCAGTGATATGTGGCTTTCTGTTCAGTCCACGAAATTAAATCCACTGAAAATCCCCCGCTGAACGGAGAAAGTCCTTAAAAATGGCAAAATCAGCCCTCTAAAGTCCTTAAAAATAGCCACATTAGCACCCAAAAGTCCTTAAAGGTCCTTAAATTGCTAAGCTAGCTCTCGGGAGTCCTTAAAAGGCCGTAAAAATAGCTAAACTAGCCCTCTAAAGTCCTTAAAAGGTCCTTAAAAATAGCACAATCAGCCGCCCTAAAAGTCATTAAAAGTAGTAGCTAAATTAGCCCTCAAAAGTCCTTAAAAGGTCCATAAATAAAAAGCAAGTGGAAGAGTGGGAACCCTGTGAAATGGAGATCTGCGCTCCGCTTGTCGTCTTTTCGCGTTTGCGCGTCAGCCCCTTCTACTTATGCGCTTTGCAGACACCAGCATGCTGACAGACATGATGAAAGGAAACCTGACCAACGTGCTGCCCATGATCATGATCGGCGGCTGGATCAACTGGGCCTTCTCCGGATTTGTCATAAGTCAGCTCCGCCGCGGCGTGCGTTTCCGCCATGTCAAACACAGCGCCAGGCGCCAACCCTTTTCCTCCATCTAGCCAAGGTTCCGTTCCCGCTGACGCTGCGGTTCAAGCCCATGTTGCAGCGCGGCATTGACCTGCTCACGCTGGACGCGTCCTGGTTCGTATGGCGATCCGTCCAAAACGCACGCGCCTCACAAGAGCTTCAGAGAGATTTGGGGGGGGGGGGGGGGGGGTGTACGCTCACCATCTCCACGTGAACTTGATTTGACCTTCTGACAACGAGCAAAATGGCTAATTCTTAACGTGACGTTGCAGGGTGAGCTCCGCGTCCTGGTACTTCCTGAACGTGTTTGGCCTCAGGAGCATGTACAGCCTCATCCTGGGACACGACAACGGTTAGCGCCCCCCCCCCCGCCCCCACACACACACACACAAAGGAAAAGCAAAGCACACCCCGCGCATTTCAACGCTTTTCCTTCCTTGCCAGCCGCCGATCAATCGCGGGTCATGCAGGACCAGATGACTGGCGCCGCCATGGCCATGCCCCCGGACCCCAACAAGGCTTTTAAGGTGATGTTTATTTTTTTGAGGGGGGGTTGGAGGCACTGCGCTTATAAATAAAATGTATTATTATTATTACTCATCTGTCAACGTGCCACTTGCAGAGCGAGTGGGAGGCACTGGAGATTGTGGAGCACAAGTGGGCCCTGGAGAACGTGGAGGAGGACCTGATGGCCCGAGAGCTCAACCTGGCGGGGGTCTTCAGCTAAGACCTCAAAAAAGTCTGCCGTCCTCGAGCAGGGCAAAGCGTGGCCCGGGGGCTTCCTTCGCTCACTTGGCCCACTGACGTTTTGTCAGCCACTTGTTCCTTTGACCTTTTCAACTTGCTTTCACAAAATCATTTGCATTACTCAATCGATGAATTTTTGTTAACAAAAAACACACAAAAATCAAATACAAAAATTGAAAAGTACTTCTGAAATTTGCTCATTGTAAATACAGTGAAACTCCTCTACAATGAAATCTACATGGGTGAAAATACCCCCTAGTGTGAAAAAATCATGCATTAAACCATTCCCACTTTATTGTTTCAAATTTGCTACAGTGAAAAACCCCCCGTTGTGAAAAATGTCTTGCTGCAAACATGATTTCGTTGTAGAGGAGTTTCACTGTATTTTGGAAATGAACTTGATTCTGTTGGAATGATACTACCACTGAAATTTTGTTTTATAAAATAATTGTACAGAAAATTTGGAAAACTCATTTACATTGTCAATTGTGAAGAAAATAGTCATTGCAAAATTTGCTACATTTTTATCACTTGATTCATTAAATCATTGCTTAATCTTTTCTTTTGTTAATTTGGGAATGGGCTGGGCCAAGATGTTCAAAATGGCAGCCCGAAGTTTTCCCGGCCCTGTTCTGGACGCTTTGACTTCTCTGATGTCAAAGGTCAACTATCAGATCAACTTGCTTTTCATTCATCCTTAATTTATAAATAAAGGTTTTAAGTTTTAACCACATTGACCCCCTGCTTGATGAAAGTAGACAAGATGGCGGTGGTGACACGAGTGTCATTTTATTTCAAAAGTCTTATAAAATCTTCGCATTTCTGACAAAACAGGAAGACCAGAGAAAGCCTGACCAGTTTCCATAAAAAGAAGCTCTGTTAGAAAAATACTGTACAGCATCACGGCTGTCAATCAACGCATTTTTTGGGGGGCGTGTGGGGAATAAAGAAGCGCCTCCGTGGCCTCTCCAGGTCACATGACACCCAATAAATAGTACAAGCAAAATATACAAACAAAAGCCTAAAATCAACATGTACGAATGTGGCAATGGAAACATGAAAAGAGCCCAATCATGATTGACAAAATCAAAGCGGTCGAGCGCCAAATTCGGTTAAAATTCATACCATGCCACCGTCCAGTCCAATCAGTCCCTAACGTCATTTATTTTTGTTTGTTTTTGTCCAATCAGATTAACTCATTCAGTACCAGCCAATTCTGGACCAAGTCTGAAAAGACGTTTAAAAACGTCTTTGGGCGTGAATGAGTTAAAGGCGAGGCGCAGCAAAACTTCTGAATTCAGCGCTCAAAGCAATAAATTTAGAAACTTGAGTGGCTGAAGAAAATATCGATTTTCATTGTCCAGATTTGTCTCTGAATTCCAAGACGGTCTCATTGGATGAGTCTCTCAATTCAGAGACTTCCATCCAGCGATGGGAAAATGACACTTCGAAGTTGGTTCGTGAACCGGTTGGATTTTTTGACTCTTCCAGATGGCACGCTTTGTTCCAACATTGGGCTGAAAGCACGCAGACTCGCTCTTTCTTTATTTCAACCAACAGTGCCATCTACAGGAGCCAAAAAATACAACCGGTTCATGAAGCAAATTGAAGCTTCATTTCCCCATCTCTCTCGGTCCAGTCAAGCTAGCATCCAAATTCATCGCTTTTCTTCATCCAACGAGTGCACAGTGTCTCGAAATTCTGCATTGCATGATAAGTCACCCAATCCATCGTGTCTGTGAATCGATAGATTTCGTCTCTCCCAATAAAATTGGCCTCTCAAAGTGAATCGATGATCATGGTTGTTTTTGGGCCAATGACAGTCAGTGTTGAATCATAACTTGCGAACTGTTGTTTAAAAAAAAACAAACCACAAAAAAAAGCCACTACTCATAATAGTAGAGCCGCCAAAGCCGTCTCTTGCTCAGTCCGTCTCCATGGTGAGCTCGGCAAAGGCGGAGGCGCACGGCAGCGTCACTGCTGCCACGTCCGTCTGCGAGGGCCCCGCGGGCGAGGCGGCGCCGGTGGGCGAGCTCGGCGCGGGCGCGGCCACGCACGGTTTCCTCATCTTGTCTTGCCGATGGTAGAAGAGCACGTAGGCCGCGTTGGTCTGCCACATGCAACACAAAGGCCCTTGTTCAAGTTTGGGATTCAAACCCATCCATGTACTTTCCCGACCCATCATATGACGACGAAAATGGATGACCGAGTTGCAGCAAAACGAAAAGTTTCTGTCTGATCTCGTAACATTCGGACTCGAGTCCAGAAAAATACGTAGGAACTCTTCATGAAATAATTATTTTTAAAAAAAAAACAGGAATATGAATGATGGCAAAACACAAACGTTGCTCTTGAATTGTGGTTCAAAAGAAAGAAAAAAAAAAAAGTCCCCTTAGAAATGATCCCAACTTCCGTATTAGCCCGAATATAAGACGGTCCTGATTATAAGACCACCCCCTCTTTTTCAAGACTCAAGTTTGAAAAAAAGACTTTTTGACCACCAAATTAATTTTTATACAAAAAAGTTCAGCATTCGCGTCAATGATATCTGGCGCCATCTAGCGTCGCGAATGGGTATAACGTCTAGACCCCAAATATAAGACCACCCCCACTTTTTCAGTCTTATTTCAATGCAAAAAGACACCGTCTTATATTTGGGCCGATACGGTAAGTTGACATCACATTTTTCAGCCAGGGCGCGTCCTCTCGTGAGCCTCGCGTGTCTTCAAACTTGGAACGGCGACACGGTGTGGAAACGCTCAACATGGACCGGCGCAAGCCAAGGAGAGACAAAAACAAGTGACACCCCACCCCGCCCTCAAAAGCAGACTGCTTCATTTTCCAAATGTGATGATTTCAACCTTGAAAATATTGGACCTTTCTCCCCAACTTGAATCTTAACGCCGATATTTCCCCCCCCCCCAAAATATTGTCAGCAAAGACACGGGACCCGCACACGTTGGTTACCCTTCCGAATGTCATCTCGAGTGCAACTTTTGTCCGGGACCCATCAAGCTTGGCGAGGACTCACCATGATCTGCTCCTCTGTGGCGTACGTCACTTTGCTGTCGTCAAAGTAGTACCACTGAGCGTTGTCCTTGTTGCGTGCATAGCTGGTGTCTGCGCGCACACAAAAAAAACCCACACAAAAACCAGCTGAGGCGCGCTTGGGACGCGGCGGGTTGAAGCGCAGCGAAAAGTCAAGGTCGTACAGTGTCCGTCGCGGAGTCCCCCGTAGTGGTTGGACACGGCGATGAGGTCGTAGCGGCTCGGAGGCTCCCCGTTGGACGTCGTCTTCCTCAGGAGACAACCCGAGAAGTCCAGATCCCTGCAACGTGCAAATGCGCGCCTTTTCCTCATTGGGTTGGCGAGACGCGTGGACTGCGTTCGAATGAGAAGTCACATTTGGTTTTTTGTAATGTGAACGAGAAGACAAGATTGGATTCAAATTGGGCATCCGGCGCGTGGAGGGACCAGATTTTGTGTGGCACCATCCATGACGGTCCACCACAATGAAGTTTTTTTTTTTTTTGTCTTTGCGGGGACATTTGACCGTTCCACACCAACAAATGCTAGCATTAGCTCCTAGCATGGCCGGCCCGGTAGTCCAGTGGTTAGCACGTCGGCTTCACAGTGCAGAGGTACCGGGTTCGATTCCAGCTCCGGCCTCCCTGTGTGGAGTTTGCATGTTCTCCCCGGGCCTGCGTGGGTTTTCTCCGGGTGCTCCGGTTTCCTCCCACATTCCAAAAACATGCATGGCAGGCTGATTGGACGCTCTAAATTGTCCCTAGGTGTGAGTGTAAGCGTGGATGGTTGTTTGTCTCTGTGTGCCCTGCGATTGGCTGGCAACTGATTCGGGGTGTCCCCCGCCTACTGCCCGAAGACAGCTGGGATAGGCTCCAGCACCCCCCGCGACCCTAGTGAGGATCAAGCGGTTCGGAAAATGGATGGATGGATGGATAGCTCCTAGCATGCGTAGGCTAACGGTGTGTGTCTTCTTTGTGGGGAACCTTCTGACATTACAGTGAAACTCTACGACGAAATCATGTTTGCAGCAAGACATTTTTCACAACAGGGGGCTTTTCACTGTAGCAAATTTATCGCAGATATAACACACATTTTTGCGGAAGGCTTGTTTTCGTTGAGGTGAATCTTGTCGCGAGGCAAGGGCAGAGAAAAAGATTTCGTATAACGCAACAGGGGGTCTTTTCGTTGTAGGGGGAGCAGAAAAGTGGGAATGGTTTTAATGCATGAAGATTTTTTCACACTAGGGGGTATTTTCGCCCATGTAGGTTTCATTGTAGAGGAGTTTCACTGTATTCCTTCATTTGGGAGACATTTTTCAGGGGGGGACATTTAGATTGGCCGACGCGGGGAAAACATTGAGCTCCGAATATCAGACCATGTCCACGCGCGTGTACCTGAGGGGAAAGTCCACAATGGTGTCCAGCTTCTCTCTGGTGAACTTGGTATAAGAGAACCTCTTGAGGTGGATGATGAGGACCTCCGGCAGAGACCACAAATCCAGTTTCTTGGTGGCCAGCTGGTGCTTCTTACACACGGGACAGTACCTGCGAAGGCACAGGTTGGCGGCGGTCGGTGCGCGCGGGTGTGGGGTGGGGTGGGGGGGTGTGCCTACCATGGGTTCTCCTCCTCCAGTGTTTCCACGGTGGTGAAGAGCTGGATGCACTCCTGCAGCTGCACGGTGCTCTGCTGCAGGGGAACGTCCATGCTGCCGTGTTTCATGTACTTCTGCGGCGCGACCACAGCAAAAGAGCGCGCCGGCGGCGCAGAGACAGGCGGGGGCTTTAGCTCGATTGGTCGGCTATTTTTTTTTTTCAATGTCTGTCAAAGGGCTATCATGAAAATACTTGGAGCCATATTTTTCTTTCGATTACATATTTGCCATTTAAAAAAAATATATGTATACACACACACACACACACACACACACACACATTCCTGTACTTGTAGCACAGTGAGGACCAAGTAAAAAAAAAAACCCCTTTCGATTACATATTTGGCTTTTTTAAAAATATATGTATACACACACATACACACACAATCCTGCACTTGTAGCACAATGAGGACCAAGTAAAAAACAACAACTTTCAATTACGTATTTGCCATTTAAAAAAAATGTATGTATACTCACAGACACACACACACAAATTCCTGTACTTGTGGCACAGTGAGGACCAAGTAAAAAAACAACAACTTTCGATTACATATTTGGCTTTTTAAAAAATATATGTATACACACACACACACATTCCTGTACTTGTAGCACAGTTAGGACCAAGTTAAAAAACAAAAAACTTTCCATTACATATTTGGCATTTTTTAAAAATATATGTATACACACACACACACACACACATTCCTGCACTTGTAGCACAGTGAGGACCAAGTAAAAAAAAAAAAAAACTTTCGATTACGTATTTGCCATTAAAAAAAACATGTATACTCACACACAGGCACACACAAATTCCTGTACTTGTAGCACAGTGAGGACCAAGTTAAAAAAAAAAAATCTTTCCATGAAATATTTTACATTTTTAAAAAATATGTATACACACACACACACACACCTAAAAATTATCTTTAATTAAAAAGATTTTTAAAACCGAAATTGATTTTTTTCCCCCTTTGCTCACAGAAAAAGCACCGGCCACAAGAGTTGACATTTGATGTCGTTCAATTTCCACAACAATAACACACTGACCTCTGCCTCATTTTCATTGTAGAATCTTTTCTTGGTTTCGCCGTCCCAGTCCAGCGCCACGTACGGCTGTGCTGCTCACACACACACACACACACACAACGAGCCACATATCATATCAAACATACTCTTTGCGAGTCCGAATCATTCACCAGAGTGAGTTTGCAAATGCGCGTGTGTGTGTGTTTGCGCACACTCACAGCTGAGGGTCATGTCGGGGCCCATTTCCCGCTCAAGGCCGTTGCAGTTGACCGGCTGAATGTCAAACAGACGCTTCTTCCTGCGACACGCCCTCGTCTTGGCCGCTTGTTGGTTGGCCGGCGAGCCGGGCGAACACGCCTCCTCCCGCTTGTCGTCGTCGTCGTCGTCGTCGTCGTCGTCTGGGCGGCGGCGTCACGTTGTGGTGCCGGTCCCGCCTCCTCCTCCTCCTCCTCCTCCTCATTCTCCTCCTCGCCCACTTCAGTCCGGCTCTCTTCGCCGCGGGCGTGGATGTGGCCGTCGCTTGGGCCGGCGACGCCGCCGCTGCAGGGGGCGGGCTTGGCGACGCCGGCGCACGCGTTGTGGACGTCGCCCTCCTCCGGAGGGGGCGGGGCCCGAGCGTGGCCCTCCGAGGGAACGGCGGGGTCGCGGTGGCGGCCGTTCGCCGACCTGTCGGGGGAGCGCGCCGCCCCCGACTGCGAGCATCCCGCTCGTTCCGCGTCCTCTTGCTCGTCATCTGAGCGGACGATTGGACAGAGACGAGGAACGGATGTCAGCGAAGCCGGCGGGGGGGGGGGGGGGGGGTCTCGATTGGCGGGTTTGTTTATACCGTCGCTGACGCCGTTGGTCTGGCTTTTGTAGAGCTCGTCTTCGTCGTCGTCTTCCTCCAGCTCCTCGGAGGCTTTGGGCACCCGCACGTAGCGCCTGCACGCACGCACACGGCAACGAGACGGCAAGTGTTTTAGCGCGGGGGGGGTCGCGCGGGTGACTCGCGATGTGCCGAGCGCTACTACGCACGCCAGTCGCTCCAGGAAAATGGGGTAGAGCGCCTCCTGCGTGCAGCTGGCGCGCGGCACGCTGAGCAGCAGCGGGTGGCCGAAGAGCGTGGTGCTGACGGAGCCGTAGTCTCGGTAGTGGGAACGCTCCCTCAGGTAGAGCGCCACCAGCGTCTGCTGCTCGCTTTGCACGTTGCACTCGTACCTAAGCGGCAAAAACACACAAATCGGACGTCCGCGTGACGCCGGCGAAGGCCCGTGACGACGCGCGGACGCCGAGCTCGCCGTACACAAAGATGTCGTCCCGGTCCAGGATGCAGTTCAGCGATTCGTCTGGCGTGTAGATTTTATAGAAGCGGTGTTTGAACACGTCAGCAACCACCATCTGACACCCACACACACACACAAACACAGTTTTGAGCTGTCGTCTCATTTGCAGCTTTCTGGCGCCGCACGATCAAACTAAATTAACCCATTCACTCCCAAAGACTTTTTTAACCCTCATGCAGTATTTTTACATCCCAAAAATGTCCCTCTTCCAATGTGCAACAACTTTTTTCACTTCACAATTTCCAACAGTTTAGCATTTAAAAAAAAGAGGCTTCAAGCGCGATTATGATTGCGGCGTGCTTTTTTTCTCATGAGAGAGCGTTTTTCTTGAGGGCTGGCACGGATTAATGGCATTTCCATTCGTTTCAATGGGCAAAGATGATTACACTTGATTGAACTTTTTCGCTGCTTTATTAACCCTCATGCAGTATTTTTAAGCGGCTGCATGAAGGGTATTACGTCCCAAAAATGTCCCTCTTCCAATGTGCAACAACTTTTTTCACTTTTCTTTTTTTTTTCACTTTCAACCCCTCAAAATGTTCAGTGGGAATTGGCCAAGACATAGATATACATCCTATGCAAAAATTTCAGCTTTGTGGAGTTATTTGTCACTGTTTTGTCAGTGGCGTCCATTTGTCCAACAGTCCAAAATCGTCCACAGTGTCCGAAATGTCAAATTTTGGGATAATTACTGCATGAGGGTTAAACGTCTTTTCAGGCTTGGTCCACAATTGGCTGGTACTGAATGAGTTCAAAAGATGACAAAATGTTTTGTCCTTGCCCTTTCAGTCAAGGTGAAGAATATTCACGTTGGGTTCAAATGTTTTCCGGTGACGGGAAAAAAAAAAAATCAATTCTTTACGACGATTTACCCTCACCTGAGTTTCTGGAACACCGGTTGACTGGGACAAAGCCGAGCAGAGGTCCGACACTTTTCCCGCCTTGGCGACCACCACGCGATGCTGCAAGTGCGCGTGCGCACACACACACACACACACACGTTATCTTACCCCAACAGATTGCGATGGGCTTAATTTAGGCTGACGATTAAAAAAAAAACAAAAAATCGAATAAAAATAGAGTCAAACCTTGGTTTTCGAACGTCTCTGTTCTCGTACAATTCGGTTTTCGAACAAAAATTTCGAGTTTTTTATGTCTCAGATGACGAACAAATTTCGGTTCTCGAACTAACTGAGCGCACTTTAGCGCGTCACTTCACTCCTCTCGCTACAGTAGCGTCCATTGTGAGCAGACGTTTTTGTATTGTTCAATAAAGATTTTTTTTTTTTTAAAGCAAACGTGTTTGGTGAGAACTACGTAATATCGGACTGTTATTTTTGCATTGTGTATCAGCCCCTAATCATGGCACCAAAGAAAGCAAGTGGAAGTGGTGACGAAAAGAGGAAAATAGTGCGCAAAACTGTAGAATTTAAGAAAGATTTGATTGCGAAATATGAGTCAGGTGTGAGTGAGTCTGTGTTGGCGAAGGAGTTCGGGATGCCGAAATGCCCCGCCTACTGCCTGATGACAGCTGGGATAGGCGCACGCCCCACGACAGTTAGAGAGAGAGA
This sequence comes from Hippocampus abdominalis, assembly GCA_018466805.1. Classification (NCBI taxonomy): domain Eukaryota; kingdom Metazoa; phylum Chordata; class Actinopteri; order Syngnathiformes; family Syngnathidae; genus Hippocampus; species Hippocampus abdominalis. The sequence goes on along the minus strand of CM031694.1, from coordinate 35,219,417 downwards.
GAGATGTTCCTTCAATTTTTATGTTACTATGTTCATGTTAAAATTGGTGAAAATAAAACATATTACAGTTTGTTTGTACAGTATTTTACATATTACCTGCTCTCTTATTACATGTGTACAGTTAATGGTGCGAAATTGTAAAAAAAAAAGTGGTTCCAAAAAAGTTGTTTTCTTGACTTGGAACGGATTAAATTTTTTTACATTGATTCCAATGGGAAACATGGTTTCGGTTTTCGAACAATTCGGTTTTCGAACAGTCTTCTGGAACGGATTTAGTATGAAAACCGAGGTTTAACTGTAAGATAAAAAACGGTCATAAATCAACGGCCACGGACCTGCATGGGTTTGGCGAACGGGTCGAGCGAGATGAAGAAGACCTCCATGACGCGCTCCTTGCTGACAGGGAGCGGAATGCTGAGGTAGCAGAAGGGGTCAAAGGTGACGGACACCTTGTGGCACTGGGGACAAATCAGCGTGGACTTGAAGAGTCCGTGGAAGGTGTCGACGATCACCGAGTCGTTGCGCCGCCTGTGGTTCCGCCACGCCTCCTCGGCCACTTCCTGCTTGAGCCGCCACACGCGGAAGATGCAACCCGGAGGAAGCAAGTTTGTGTGTGTGTGTGTATGTATTTACATCTAAGATCAAATTTGCTACAGCGAAAAAACTCCTGTTGTGAAAAAATGTCTTGCTACATGATTTCGTTGTCGAGGAGTTTCACTGTATTTTTCTAAATAAATAATACAATGACCCCAAAAAAAGATTTCCTCTCGTTTTTCTCATTGGCAAACCACAATTGAGTCCCATCACATCTTGGTGCCTTTCCCCCCAAAAACAATGAATTTCATTTGACTGGAGGATAAAGATCCAAATCATAACCAACATTCCGTGAGATCTGAAAGAAGGGGGGGGGGGGGGGGGGTGTGACCTGGTCCGGGCGTCCTTCGGCATCCCGCAGTTCGATGTATTCTTTATTCTTGACTCGGTTCAGGTCCTCATGCAGCCCGTCCAGCAGGAAGGAGAGCAGCTCCTGACTGTCGTGCTGCTGGTAGCCCAGAAACTGAGAAGCAAAGTGGCCCACCTTCGTCTGCGCACACACACACCCACAACAAAAGCGAGAGCAAGAGGCGTCAGGCGTCGGGCGTGGCGCCGCCCTGCTGTCCGCTGGCGAGGCGCGGCGGCACCTTGAAGACGCGCGGCACCACCGAGTAGTGGTGGCCCGACCACATCTGCTTGATGACGTCGGCGTAGGCCTCGGCGATCTCGCCCTTCATGCCCAGCGGGTTGGAGAAGTTGAGCTCCTCCAGGTAGGAGCTCTGCAGGAAGTACTCGGTCAGCGGGGGGGTGTTGCTCAGGCACTGCATGGGTGGGGCGGGGGGCAAGAAAAGCGGGTCAAGCAAGCGCGTTGAGCGCGTCTCGGCCCGCGTCCGAGCGCGCGCCACACACCTGCAGAGCGGAGTTCATGAAGCAGGTGTTGCCGAGGTTGGTGAGGCCGCAGACGCCGGGCTGACCTCGATACGAGTCTTGCTCCTCCGGAGAGTTCCTCCTGGAAAACAATCGGCGGGCTTTATAATAATAATAATAATACATTTTATTTATAAGCGCCTTTCAAGACACCCAAGGACACTTGACAATCAGGAGCAAAAACAATAAAACAATACGGGTTGAGCAGCGGCAGCCAAACACGCCAGCGTTCACTCAACCCGCTTTGTGGGGACGTTCCGAATGCTGCCATTGGCCAGCTCGCGAGCTAGCCGTCTCCGAGTCCGAAATGAAATCAGGCGTCGGCCACAATGGAAGCGGCCGTTTTATGCGATCAAGTACCACGGAGCAACGCCTCCCTCGACGCTACAAACGCTTAGCGTGCAACAGGACGTGGTGTGAACATAAAACGCGCACGGTTGTAGCGATGGCAAAAACTCAAATCGGGCATCAGAAAACCATCCGCTTTCCTTGTAAGATGCTCATTTATCACCGTCGTGCTACAGTGAAACTCCTCTACAACGAAACCTACATGGGTGAAAATACCCCCTTAGTGTGAAAAAATGTCCACTTTTCTGCTCCCCCTACGACGAAAAGTCCCCCTGTTCCTTTATACGAAATCTTTTTCTCTGCTCTTGCCTCGCGATGAGATTCACTACAACGAAGTCTCATCCAACAGCGAACTCTACTGCTTCGTTCGGAAACAGCAACAGCAACCACCACACTGGTTTACAAATGCGCAGTAGTCCAGGAAGTATTTGTTATTGTTCGTTTCAGACGCAGCAAGAACGTTGCATTGCTCAAATTGCTACAAAACGGACCTTTGGATGTTAAGCAGCTAAAACAAGAAGCGCTCTGACGCAGGAAGAGAGGGTCAAAGTGATCAAAATGAAAGACGGAGAAAGCAAAATAAAAGACATGATCCAAGAAATTGATGGAAGTGAAAGTGAATGCTGATTGTAAATTTCGCAATTTGTTTCCCGTTTTTTTCTTTCTTCGCTGGCTATATGAAGTGTCAAATAAGCGAATGCTCATATTTATGCACTATTGGACTAAAAATAAAGAGTACACATACACGTTTTTTTGTGGGTGTTCGTGTTTACGTCTGAGATCACATTTGCTACAGTGAAAAGCCCCCTGTTGTGAAAAACTTCTTGCTGCAAACATGATTTCTTTGTAGAGGAGTTTCACTGTACCACGAAAAGGACTAAAAACAAACAAACAAACAAAGAAAAGTGAAAGGAAGTTGCTTACAGAATTAAAGGTCTGGTGCTCGGCCAAGTGCCGTCAGCATTCCTCGTCTCCATGATCACAGTCTGCAACGCACACACAATGAGTCAAGAGAAAACGGGCGAAATCGAATATTAGGACCAAGTCATTTCGTACTGATTAATACAACAATGAAGTGGTGATATTCGTGTTAAAGTCGTTTTTACGTGATCATTCTATGAGAATCAAGCGAGAGAATAAAGTCGAAATGCGCTTCGGTTACGATTTCATGAGAAGAAACGGTCGCCGCGCCGATTAGGATTCAGCGAGTCGTCGTGGGCAAAAAAAGGAAAAGTGTCGCTCGCGCGTGTGCTCGCTCACCATGCCGGAGCTCAGGCAGGCGTCCAGCACGCTCACGTGGACGTTCCGCAGACGTTCGCAGTTGTTGTCCGAACTTTTCATCCAGAGGCGACACTCGCACGTCGACGGCAGCGAGAAGGCCCGACACATGGCCCACTGGATCGACTCTGCGCACACACACACACACACACACACACAAGCAAGTGAAAATGCAAAGGCTTCAAACAGTCCCGGTGCGACGTCTTGCGCAAAAACCAAACGGGCAAAATGGTGAGCTCAGGCGGTACAATTTATTCTCAAGGTTTTCAAAAAGAGAAAAAAATATACAAATATGTGAAAATGCAAAAAAAAAAAAACAAGGGATTGAATTGAATAATTCATATTTGCTAAGACTAGAATGAAACAATGATGTCATAGATGATATAAAAAATTGTTGAGCCTCTTATTTTGTAGCAAATAATATTTCTTTTATTTTATATGATTTATTTCTTGCCGTAAAATATCACGTCATGTGTGTTCCGGAGTGAAATGAATACTTTTGCTGAGATTTTTTTTTTTTTATCAGGTCACATGCATGGTTTTGAATGAATGATCAATGACAAAATTTTTTTTAAAAACAACAAAAAAAACAAAACAATTTTGTACATTTCATCTTTCAAACGTTTGTTATCCATGGGCTCATCTAATGAACAAACGGGCAAAATGGTGAGCTCAGGCGGTACAATTTATTCTCAAGGTTTTCAAAAAGGGAAAAAAATATACAAATATGTGAAAATGCAAAAAAATAATAATTTTTTTTTAAATGGATTGAATTGAATAATTCATATTTGCTAAGACTAGAATGAAACAATGATGTCATAGATGATAAAAAAAGTTGTTGAGCCTCTTATTTTGTAGCAAATAATATTTCTTTTATTTTATATGATTTATTTCTTGCCGTAAAATATCACGTCATGCGTGTTCCGGAGTGAAATGAATACTTTTGCGGAGATTTTTTTTTTTTTTATCAGGTCACATGCATGGTTTTGAATGAATGATCAATGACAAAAAATTTAAAAAAAACAAAAACAAAACAATTTTGTACATTTCATCTTTTAAACGTTTGTCATCCATGGCCTTATCTAATGAACACGTGAACAAAATGTGCGATTTGATTTGCCAGGTTGCGCAATCACAGAAACTACCCCAGCCGTCCGTCAGCCTTTTATTTTCCCCTGATAAAATTTGACAATAAAGTTGTATTCAATAAAACTCCTCCGTCAAGGAGCTGGCCCCATGGCTCCGTTTTTCCCAAACAATTTGCCAAGCAAAACTCACGTATGCTGTCGGTGCGGCTGAAGTGCGCCGTGGCGACGTTGTCCATGTTGCCGTGGAGACAGAGGAAGAGCTCCACTGGGTAAACTTCCACCTTGAGCGTGCTGGGCAGGTCCACCACCTGAAGCGCACATGACAGCGTGATGGGCGTGACGCACATGGCTCCAGAAATTTCAGGGGGGGGGGCGGGCAGGGGGGGGTTCCGAAAGTCACCTTTCGTTCCAGCGGCGGCTGCTGGTCCACCATCCCGTACCAGGACAGGAGCTTGTGCCAGGCCTCGGCGGGCACCAGGACAAAGTCCTCAGTCTCCACCAGACGCTCTTTCAAGTGGTACGAGTCCACATCTGAGGTGAGGAAAGACGCTTAATACGCCGGCGCGGGGATGCGATCGCCAGATCACGAGGAAAATCAATCTTGTGACGGTTGCGTCGCAGGATGAGGAAAAATGAACATCGCGCGCGCCACTTTGGAAGCAGGAGACTTTGTTCCGAAAAAACAGAACAGTCAAACCTCGGTTTTCGGACGTCTCGGTTCTCGAACTAAAATTTCGAGTTTTTTTATGCTTCGGATGACGAACAAATTTCGGTTCTGCAATTAACTGAGCGCACTTGAATGCGTGCGTTTGTTTACGGCCGGCACATAATGAACACTCTGGTGTCCGGTGTCTCATTATTACGCAATAATCGTACAGAAACAGCTTGTGAGCAGACGAGTTTGTATTGTTCGATTAAGATTTTTTTTTTTTTTTTTTAAGCAGACGTGTTTGGTGAGAACTACGTAATATTGGACTGTTATTTTTGCATCGTGTATCAGCCCCCTAATCATGGCACCAAAGAAAGCAAGTGGAAGTGGTGAACCTGGTGAAGAAAAGAGGAAAATAGGGCGCAAAACTATAGAATTTAAGAAAGATTTAATCGCAAAATATGAGTCAGGTGTGCGTGTGTCTGTGTTGGCGGCGGAGTTCGGATGCCGAAATGCCCCGCCTACTGCCTGCTGACAGCTGGGAGAGGCGCACGTCCCACGACAGATAGAGAGAGAGATGTTCCTTCAATTTTTATGTTACTAAGTTCATGTTAAAATTGGTCATCTCCCATTACATTTGTACAGTTTATGGTGTGAAATTGTAAAAATAAGTGGTTTTAAAAAAGTGGTTTTCTTGACTTGGAACGGATTAAAACATTTTACATTGATTTCAATGGGAAACATGGTTTCCGAACAGTCTTTTGGAACGGATTAAGGACGAAAACCGAGGTTTGACTGTATTTCGGAAAAAAGGGGCAATTGTTTTTTTTTTTAAATCACATTGTGAATGTTATCAGAGGTCATTCTTAGTTCATGACGATAAATGTGTTTACATTACAACAACCCATTTGTAGTCATTATTTTCTCGGAAAAAGTTGCACAACAATTATTGGTTAGTAAAATGGAGTCATGATAGATACTAGGAGATAAAAAAGTAAACAGATGAAACAGAAGTGAAAGACAAAGTGCGCTCACTCACCCTCAAACAGCTCGCCGTTGTCGATCTGACCGGGACACGTCGAGTTCTGGTCTCCGCTTTCCACAAACTCCTTCCACTGTTCGTACCAGCGATGTTCCACCATGTACCTGACACACAAAGTGAAAGTGACGTCAACTGATTAATCGATGTAATCGGGCAAAATTATCAGTATAATCCTGTTTTTATTTAATATTTTATCTATTTTTATATTGCATCTCCTCATTGTATGTACAGTGTCCTTGGGTGGCATGAAAGGCGCTTTTAAATAAAATGAATTATTATTATTATTATAATTAGCTTGGGGTGGGGGGGGGGGGATGGGGGGGTTTAAGTGACAAAAATTTGCTTTTTTAGGGGGGGGGGGGGGGATAACGCATCACAACACAAGGACATTTAGAGGTGTCAACTTATCGCGTTAATTGCGATGAATTAATTAGTCCTATTTAAGTTGAAATTGAATAGAAAAAATTAATTTAAAACGAAAAATAGGGCGTTTTCTCAGCAATTTTTAGATGAGATTAAAATATTGATTAATTAGATCAATTAATTAAAGATCATAATTAATTAATCTCGCCATATTTTTTTTTAGTCTCTTGACAGCACTAATGACATTCAAACACATTTCGCACAAGCGATACAATGTGTAGATTGAACAAGTAGCTCGGAGAAATTAAATTCTGATCTGAGAAAAAAAATCAGAGGGAAAACAAAAAAACAAAAAGGCGGAGAGAACATGGGAACCCCACACAAGAAAGCCGGAAATCGAACCCTGCACCTCTGCAACTGTGAATCCAGCGCGCTAACCAGTATACACAGCATGCGTGCCACCCTATTAGTTCTACCATGAGATGTAAATAAAGTGAAAAAGGATCAAAAATCGGCGATAATTAAGAGAGTTGCGATTTCAATACCTGCCATTGAGGCCGCAAAAGGTGAACCGTGATATGGCGAGGTACGACTATATTGCGACATCATTGTCATTTTGGGGAATGACAGGAACAGGCACAAAATGACGCCGATTGTCGCGATTTGTAGCTTTTCACCAAATTATAATTTAAATGATAATTTAATTTTTTTTTTTTTTAATGCGGAGGTGATTCCTCGACTAGGCTCAGTTAGTGGCTGAACCACAATTAAAAGTATTTGCTGCTAATGTTTTAAAGTCATCGTAAAACTTTGACTACGCCACATAATAAAATGTGACACGGAGGTGCTAGAGCACAAGAGAACATATTTATTTAAAAGGTCGACCTGACCAGGAAGGTGTACAGAAGGGGGGGGGGGGGGGGGTGACTCCACACATGCTAACATTAGCTAACCTGCGCGAACGGTCAGTCAGACGCGAGACTGCTCAGCTTTCAATGTTCGAAAAATAATCACGCTAATCAAATGACCAGTAGCCCCCCCCGAAACCCGCATCGACGGGCGATAAAGGGCCGCCGTAAACTGGGCGTTCACGGCGGCGGCTGGTTAGCCTGCGCGGACATGTCTTACCAACTGTCCCCGGCGCGTAGCTCGCAGTCCCGGAGTAGACACCCGACCTCCCGCCGCTGCGTCTCCAGGCCCGGAGGATCCTCGGCCGCGGGGCAGCGGCTGTTGGCCGCCATGACAACGGTCAGTGAGACATCAATGATGAGAGATGGAAGGCAAAAGTGGATACTTGGAAGCGTCGCCTTGCTCAAGCCATCGACCGGAGGATGGTGGGCGGGCCTCCGCGGACTTGTTTGCGGAAGAAGGAAGTGGCTTGCGGGTGGTGGGGGGGGGGGGGGGGAGGATGACGACTTCCTGGCTCGTCGCTACGACCTTTCCAAACTCTCAAAATCAATCGTTTTACTTTGCTCTAAATAGTCTGCGTGAGCTGCACATTCGCAAGACACAAACGCGAATGCGTTGTGCGTAAGTCGTGTGATGTGCGAACCTTGATGACCATTCAAGTGTTGAGATCTCTTTAGTGTCGGCGGCACGTTTGACACGTTCGCGTCAACCGGGCGGCGTGTTTTAAAGTCCCTTGTTTGGTTGCGTCACGCCGACGAGCTCGTTGAGCTCGGTGACGTTCTTATGTTTTTGATTCACGTATCGCGAGATTAGCGGCGGCACATCTTTACGACACTTGACTATCGCGAGATTTGCAACGTTGTCTTTGGGATTGACGACTGAAAAACTGGTGCGGCTACAAAACAAGAGCCGGGAAACGACAGATACCCTTAGAGGAAAAATAGAGGAAATAATGAAAAAGGAACAAGAAAGTAGAAAGATTAGCAATTTAAGAGCGTCGGCACTCTGCCCTTTTGAGGTTGGGGTTTGCAGTACTGAAATCTGAAGGAGATATTTGCATTTCTCCCCACATTCTTGTTTGTGACATGCAGTGGTGTTCATAATTAAAATAACATAACTCCAACGATCATAGGCTTAGGGATGCATTGATACCACTTTTCCACACCAAACATACTTTTTTTTCCCCCCACAGAAATTGGCCGATCACGATTGGTGGCCGATCGATCTTTGACAGCACATATTCGGCAGTGGCGAAATTGTCTTGTTTTAGGGGCGTATACGGCCGTCTCCTTTTTCCGCCTCCCTTGGTGAGTTCTGGCGGTAGCCAGCTGCTTGCTTCGAGGAGCAGAATCAGAGCCCAGGGGTGTAGAAATCAAGCCAATGCATCATCACTGGTGGGTGGAGCAACTAAAATCACTTCCTGCTTCTCTTACTTTAACAGCCAATCAGAACTTATCAACATAAATACACGTCTAAGCAATTATTAAACAACAGAATATAATTTAGGTATGCTTCACATGAAATAATAGGATGCTCAAACATAAAATGATCATTAATAATATAACATAAGATTACACTTTCATCACCAACCCACTTCGAATTAATATAGCAAGTGGGGCGCGCAAAACATACCCTAACACAAATACTCCCATCATCTTTGCTGGTACAGCGGATCTGCTTACCTTTAAAAACGGATATTGACTCTTCTTTCACTCTTGAATTTGGTCTTGCTAACAGACTAGGCAAGCAAACAACTACTGTATTTGGATACAAACTTTAAAAAAAAAAAAAAAAACACTGTCGCTTGGTTGTCACTTTTTTTGAGCGTTATGAAAAAATTGAAAAGAAATATGTGCTTACTGTTACTATTGTTGGCTGAACAACAACAATATACCACATGAAAGCACTAATGTAGAAGAGCTATACAATACATTACAGCTTTATCTCTTTTAACAATTGAAACTAATGGCAATAGAACGCTTTAACTTAAACTCATGTACTGTATTTTGTGGTAGAATCGCGGAGCAGTTCATGTCGAAAATTATTTTTATTTTTTTTAGCACTCACACTAATTTCATTTGAAACATTTTTGTCATCATAAAACTATTCGTTTACATTTCGTCTTGTCCTTTTAGTGTTTATTAAAGACTACTAATAGGTAAGACAAATGGACGTAGGATAAATTACAGGAAGTATAAATGAAGAATCTACGGCGGCCGGTTGGAGACAGGATATGTTTTGACACAAATATCGCGAGACTTGTAAACGTAACTCGCGGGATGCCACCTCAGCCAATGGGAATGGGATCTTACTTACAGTTTCCGGAGCGGGAACGAAGTTGTTGTGGAGCTTGGCCATCATGGACGTGGAGATGGCGGTGCCGCCGAGCGAGAAGAAAGCCGCGGAAGGTGCACCCACGCCGGACACGGAGGCCGGGGAGGGGAGCAGCCCGAGCTCCGGCTCCGGCTCCGGCTCCTACGACCTGCCCTGGGTGGAAAAATACAGACCGTTGAAGCTGAACGAGATCGTGGGCAACGAGGACACCGTCAGCCGCCTGGCGGTGTTCGCCCGGGAGGGAAACGTCCCGAACATCATCATTGCAGGTCCATATGGAGCCCTGAAAAACGGGACGCGCATGAAGGATCGCGAATGCGCACTTTCTCATCCGACACTACAACCGAATCGCACCTTTTCATCACATCTACTTCCGGTTGGCAAAAGTTGAACGTCTCCCATCGCACCATTGGTCAACAAAACCTCTCTGTCATTTGACAGAGCGCGGGAGACACCTTCGTAAACAGCCTGATTGAGTTTTTTTCAAATTTTTTTTTAATTATTGCTTATGATTTTCTCGACCGCAGTAGTTTGAACGTGTGAAGTGTCAGGCAAATTGAAGATGTTACACGAGTTCTCCATGTGATTCTTGATCCTTTGATGTGTTTTCAGTCCTGTTATTCATAAGACACCTGAAAATGCTTACAAGTGGTTCTTTTAAGTCGGATACACTGGATCACAAAGTTACTCGGACCGAAAAACCGTCCAAGGCTGACCGCTCCGACGTCTACGATTCAGGTCCGCCTGGAACTGGAAAAACCACCAGCATCCTGTGTTTGGCCCGAGCGCTGCTTGGCGCCTCCATGAAGGACGCCGTGCTGGAACTCAATGCCTCAAATGACAGGTGAGATCATTGTGGCTGCCCCCCCCCTCCATTTTTTTGTTGTTGCATTTTGACCTTTGGTGCGCGCAGGGGCATCGACGTGGTGAGGAACAAAATCAAAATGTTCGCCCAGCAAAAGGTGACGCTACCCAAAGGACGACACAAGATCATCATCCTGGATGAAGCTGACAGGTGAGATGATGGAATTGGGGGGTGACATTGGCTTTTCCTGACCCCCCCCCCCCCGAGGCCCCTTTGAGAAGCAGCTGGACCAACTGAGAAAAAGATGCCCTTTTTTTTTTTTTTTTTCATACTCAAATACAGTGAAACTCCTCTACAGCGAAATCATGTTTGCAGCAAGACATTTTTCACAACAGGGGGCTTTTCACTAGTGTGGTGGTTGCTGTTGCTGTTTCCGAACGAAGCAGTAGAGGTCGCTGTTGGATTAGAGTTTTGCGAAAGGCTTGTTTTCATTGTTTGCGAGGCAAGAGCAGAGAAAAAGATTTCGTATAACGGAACAGGGGGACTTTTCGTCGTAGGGGGAGCAGAAAAGTGGACATTTTTTTCACACTGGGGTGTATTTTCACCCATGTAGGTTTCGTTGTAGAGGAGTTTCACTGTAGCACGGCGGTGATAAATGAGCATCTTACAAGGAAAGCGGATGGTTTTCTGAGGCTTGTTTTCGTTGTAGTGAATCTCGTCGCGAGGCAAGAGCAGAGAAAAAGATTTCATATAACGGGACAGGGGGATTTTTTTGTGGCAGAAAAGTGGGAATGGCTTTCACGCATGAACATTTTTTCACACTAAGGGGTATTTTCGCCCATGTAGGTTTCGTTGTAGAGGAGTTTCACTGTATTGCGAGATTCATTGGGGTGGCAGGTGAGGTGATGAAACTTGAAGTCGGGGTGGCAGCCGCCACCCGTTGCCACCGTGTAGAACCGTCGATATTGTTGCCTAAACCTGAGCGGTACGGCTGTTACTTTAGTCCACGCCCAACTTTCAGCTCCTCCCTCCCTCCCTCCCACTGTCCCTCCAGTATGACGGACGGCGCACAGCAGGCATTGCGGCGGATCATGGAGATCTACTCCAAGACGACACGTTTCGCCCTGGCCTGCAACGCCTCCGACAAGATTATCGAAGCCATCCAGTCGCGCTGCGCCGTTCTGCGCTACTCCAAACTGAGCGACGGGCAAATCCTGGCCCGGCTGCAGGACGTGGTGGCGAAGGAGCGGCTGTCCGTGTCCGACGACGGCCTGGAGGCCATCATCTTTACCGCGCAGGGGGACATGCGACAGGTGAGGACTCCTGCGTGCTCCTCTTGCTCAAACTTTGGGCAGAGGGAGGACCGTTCGACTCGTATGCCGCCTCCACCGCCGTTGGCTGAAACCACCACTTCCTTTTTCGACACGAATTATGTTGTTCTTAAACATATATGGTGCTCCTCTACAATGAAACCCACATGGGTGAAAATATCCCCTAGTGTGAAAAAATCTTCAACAATGGGGAGAAAAAAAAAAACCCTCTTGCGTTCTACGAAATCTTTTTCTCTGCTCTTGCCTCGCGACGAGATTCACGACAACGAAGTCTAATCCAACAGCGACCGCTACTGCTTTGTTCGGAAACGGCAACAGCAACCGCCACACTGGTTTACACATGCGCAGTAGTCCAGGAAGTATTTTGTTATTGTTAGTTTCAGACGCAGCAAGAACGTTGCATTGCTAAAATGGTGACAAAACGGACCTTTGGATAAAATAAAAGACATCCAAGAAATGGATGAAAGTGAAAGTGAATGCTGATCGAAAATTTCGCAATTTCTTTCCCTTTTTTTTCTTTCTACACTGACTATATGAAGTGACAAATAAGTCTATGCTCATACTTATGCACTATTGGAATAAAAATAAAGAGTACACACATGTTTGTGTCAGAGTTTCTTCTTCGTGCTACCGCACAAAATCATGTTTCTTGCTGCAAACATGATTTTGTTGTAGAGGAATTTCACTGTATTTCGTTTTGAATGCTACAGTGAAACTCCTCTACAACGAAATCATGTTTGCAGCAGGGAATTTTTCACAATAGGGGGTTTTTCACTGTAGCAAATTTGATCTCGGATGTCAACACTCATTCACACGCACACAAACGTATGGATGATTTTTTTCACACTAGGGGGTATTTTCGCCCATGTAGGTTTCATTGTAGAGGAGTTTCACTGTACAAACCAAATTGGGCCCTGTTGATTGTTTTGTCATTCCCAAATTAAGAAAAAAAAAACTTTCGGGGGGGGGGGACCCCTCTTGTTCTGATTTGTGCGTGGCCAGGCGTTGAACAACCTGCAGTCCACCAACTCGGGCTTCGGCTACATCAACAGCGAGAACGTGTTCAAGGTGTGCGACGAGCCGCACCCGCTGCTCGTGAAAGGCATGCTGGGACATTGCGTGGACGGGAACGTGGATGAGGCCTACAAGGTGGTGGAGCAGCTGTGGGCGCTGGGCTATTCGCCGGAAGACATCATCGGCAACATCTTCCGAGTATGCAAGACCTACCAGATGGCAGAGTACCTCAAACTGGAGTTCATCAAGGTTAGACGCCGCCTCGGACGCTCAAAACGGGCGCTTGATCACTTGCTCCGGAACAATCTCTTATCGAAACCAAAAATGGTGAAGCATTAGGCATCTGTCGTCTGACAATTTTTGTCCCTGCAGGAGATAGGCTACACGCACATGCGCATCATCGAGGGCGTCAACTCCCTGCTCCAGTTGGCAGGACTGGTGGCTCGTCTTTGCAGTAAGACGGCGCCCCCTACCGCCAGCTAGCCTCGCCGAGCACATCAGCCGGACGGCCTATCTGGAATCGCTCGTTTGACCTGAACTCCATGTACATGATTTTGCAGCCTTTAAGAAATAAAAACGCACCTTCTATGCCAATAAATCAGCGTTTGGTTAACTTTGTGTTGTTGAGGCAGAAGCAATTTGAGTTTCTCCTCACGTCCACTTTTACTATTTATTTCGCTCAAATACTGAAGTACAAATCTTCTACATTTTGACACAACCACAACAACAGGTAAACAAAATCTTTGCGGAGCCCTATCCCGGTGAGGGATTCCCGCTGGATGACAGGAAGGTACATCATTTATTAGTCTTGTATTTATGTACACTTGGTGTGATATTTACCGTATTGGCCCGAATATAAGACGGTGTTTTTTTGCATTGAAATAAGACTGAAAAAGTGGGGGTCGTCTTATATTCGGGGTCTGGGTGTTATACCCATTCGCGACGCTAGATGGCGCCAGATATCATTAAAGCGAATGCTGAACTTGACTCCCCAGGCCAAAGTGAACCCGTCACGAAGAATAAAAATTAAAATAGCGGTAGCACGAAGAAGAAAAATAAAAATTAGCGCTAAGAAAGAAAAGAAGAAAATAAAGAGATGAGAAAATGGAGAAAGGTGGCGACAATCTGGAGAAAAGTGGGTCAAAGATCGGCCACTTTCACCGGCAGCTGAGGAGAAGTTAGGATGTCATTTAAATTTCAAAAACCAGAAGCTATTCGTTTACGAATGTTATTGCACTTTACATATTTAAATGTTCAGATATTAAGAATTGAATGAGGCAATATAACATGATTTTCCTCTCAAATATGTTGTTAGAATGATTTGTTTCAGATGTACTGTCATTATTTTCTGTATAAAAACTAAATTTGGTGTTCAAAAAGTCTTTTTTCAAACTTGAGTCTTGAAAAAAAGGGCGTCGTCTTATAATCAGGGCCGTCTTATATTCGGGCCAATACGGTAGTTTGGTGGCGTGCAATGATTTTATTTTATTTTTTTAAGGTAAAATATCTAGATAGACTCAATAAAAGGTTGGCAAAACACTGGCAAACAACAGAAACCAATCCACACAAAGTGTTCACAGATCACCAATTTGTCCACCGTCACTCACACACGACGAACTTGTGAGCCTCGTCTCCCCAAAATCCTTTTTCACGTCAACGGCTGAGATACGAGACGGCGCCGCACTGGATCGTTTTCATGCCCAAAAAGTCCACAAGCAAGCAGGCAAATAAGACCGAAAACATTTCAAAAGCAGGGAGGAAAAAAAAAAAATTGTCATGTCCATTTTTAGCCATGCGAGCATCACTTCACGCAACTGAACGAACAGCAAAAATCATTTGATCAAAAAAAGTCAGCGGACGTCAAAGTTTTGGGGGGCAAAGCATCATCCACCCGCTCCAACTCATATTGGGGGCCCTCATTTTTTTTTCCCCCAATGGAAAATATACACCCCAGTCTGAGAGTCAATCAAGTGTGAAAGGTCCCGGCAAAAATTGTGATTTTTTTTTTTTTTGTTGGTCATGTTGAGGCCCCCCAAAGACAATGTGGCAAAGAAGAATGATTTAAAAACAGCAATTCCACATGAGTATTCACAACGCTGAACTAAAAATCATATTCATAATAATAAGTAAATCGGCCCCAAACTGAAGCGACGCTAAAAAACAAGCTGCCACTGAATGAAAACAAAACGACAACAACAAAAAGCCGCCGCCGCCGCCGCCGCCGCCTCACGCGGACGCCATCTTCAGCCACAGTCAAGAAAGTCAAGATTGCCTTTGACCTCCGCTTCATTCCGAGAAACTCGCTCGGGCTCATCGGAGAGAGAGAAAGACGTTCAACGACGACGACGGCGGCGAAACTGCAGATCGAGTTCCTTCCTGGCCGGAGGCGTTAGGGGCTAATGGGCGTGGCGCCCTCTGGTGGCGTGCCGGTGGTGGAAGCGCGAGTCCGGACGACGCCGTCGCCGGTGCCCACGCTGGAGGCCGAGTGAGTCCTGGAGCGAACCAAGCGGGTCATGCCGGCTGTGGGCACTACAAGGGGGGTCGGGGGGGGGGGGGGGGGGTCAAAGCAGTTGGGATCAAGAAGAAGACACTGACATCTCGACGTCGGAATCAAACGCCCCCCTTTTTCCCTTTCGCGCTCAAGTCATTTCTTTGGACGGGTCTGCGCAAGCGCAACCTGGACGATCATTCGCCATCAGGACAATAAGTGTCCAGGTTTTGGATCGGTGTACCTCACGCCCCCCCCCCCCCTTTCTGATCCTGAAGTCCTGATCGACGACAAGCACACACCCAGAAAAAACAGACAAACTCGGATGGATTTACTCACTGTAGCCCATCCCCTGCACAAAATACTTGAAGGCCTCGGACAGTTTTCCAGGCTGAGGAGGGAAGCGGGGGGGGGGGAAGAAAAGCACATTCGCTAAACGTCCCGCAAAAAAACAAATCGAGGGGTCAAAACGAAGATGAAAGGATGGGCTGACCTGCACCACTTGCGGAAGTCCTCCACAGTCTGCCATCTAGAGGAAAGATGGAGAATTACATGACATAGAGTACACGTGACATTTGCAAAGAGCGAACGGTCAACTACTGCACTTTGAAGTCGGTCCAGGAAACAGTTGAGGCCCGCCTATGAACTCATTCACTCCCAAAGACGTTTTTAAACGTCTTTTCAGATTTGGTCCAGAATTGGCCCGGTACTGAATGAGTTAAATGCCAAAGTCAATCTTTTACTCGCTGGCCTTTTTCAATTTTTGCCCCCCAACGGTGCTCCTTCTCATCCGACTCAAGCCAAAGGTTTCTGCACCCGTGACTTTGGGTGGTTAGGCTGGGTGCAGATCATCCATTTTTCAAGCCACCGACCGCGCAGAGAAGCTGTCATGTCAAAGTCCAAACGGCAGGCGGAGCTGTGGTGTTATTTGTTAGCACATATTAGAATTATTTGTTTCAGATGTACTGTCATTATTTTGTGTATAAAAATGAATTTGGTGTTCAAAAAGTCTTTTTTCAAACTTGAGTCTTGAAAAAAGAGGGCGTCGTCTTATAATCAGGGCCGTCTTATATTCGGGCCAATACGGTAATATGTGCGTGTCCTTTGAATGAAACCAAGATGCTGTCGAATCTGCGCGCCGAAAAAGATGGCTGACAACCTCTTCCTGTTGACATGCAAATGATGGCAGGACTGCTTTGGAAAAAAAAAAATTTTTTAAATCTTCAGAGCGGTTTTGATTGTTTTCGAGAAAACTAAATAAACAGTTTGTGTGTGCAAGGGAGACAAAACACAACAAAACACCACAACAACTCTCTGCCAACTGTGGAGTGAATGGAGTGAGATACCTTGAGCAAGGTGCTCTTGGTTGGGTTGAGTCTGGAATTACACTCCACCTGGATGGGGGGAAAAAAAAGCGCAATGTCAAAACATCGAGGGAGGAGCCATCGCGGCGGAAGACGAGAAACTGACCACGGCGTCGACGGCGGGGGAAGCGTCTCCAACGACCAGCAGGGCGGGACACCTGACACGGACGCACAAACGCGCTCAGAAGAGAAACCACAACAACAACAACAACAACAAAACACAAATCGGTGCTACCTGAGGGTGTTGACTGTGTCGTCATTCAAACCAGGCACGGGACGCTCCATCTGCAACTCGGACCGGCTACACACGCACACGCACACGCACACGCACACACACACACACACACACACACACACACACACACACATATTCCTGTACTTGTGGCACAGTGAGGACCAAGTTAAAAAAAAAATAATTCGATTACAAATTTGCCATTTTTAGAAAATATATGTATACACACACGCGCGTGCGCACACACACACACACACACATTCCTGTACTTGTGGCACAGTGAGGACCAAGTAAAAAAAAAAAAAAATTTTTTTTGATTACATATTTGCCATTTTCAAAAAATAGATGTTTACACTCACACGCGCACACATACAGACACACACAAATTCCTGTACTTGTGGCACAGTGAGGATCAAGTAAAAAAAAAATAAAAAATAATTCGTTCGATTACATATTTGCCATTTAAAAAAAATATATGTATACACATACACACACACACGCACATGTTCGCACGCCACGTTGTTTCACCCCAAATTGAAGTGAATGAAAAAAAATGACGACAAACACACATGACAAATCACCTGTCGTAGCTGCAGTAAAACATCGCCAAGTTGTCCAGCGGAATGTCCTGAGAAACGTGAAGCCGGTAAGTCTGGATGAGCTCTTTGTTCTCTGTCAACTCATCCTGCATGCGCACGCACAGCACACACACATGCACAACACATTTCAAATAAGCATGACAAGCCTCTGTTTGGCCGTGTGTGTGTGTGTGTTCTTGTACTACGGACATTGTGAGGACCGGCATGAGTTTTTAACCAACAGAGTGAGGACATTTCGACAAAGTGAGGACATTTGGGCCGGTACTCAATTTGACACCCTCTAAATCAACTCCTAAGTATACAAAAAGGGTACCCTGTGCTTTTCCCCAAAGGTCCCCAGAATGGGTCCATGTTGAGAATTTTTCGTGTGTGTTTGTGTATGTGTGTGTGTGTGTGTGTGTGTGTGTGTGTGTGTGTGTGTGTGTGTGCTCTCACCGCGCTGAAGTGGTGTGCCATGACGAGGTCCACCAGGTTGCTGGTCCAGCCGCTCACCTGCAAAACAAGACAAGAGACCTCTTTCTTGAGATGGCGCTTTCCACAAAGCACTTTACTGAACAGCAAGAAGCAAAACAATCTTAAGTGTTTAGTGTAAAAAATTACAAAAATAAATCAATAAATAAAATAAATAAAAATACACATAATGGTATGTGTGTGTGTGTGAGTGTGTTTCAGTGTGATTGTCGGACCTTGGATACGGCCCAGTCCATCCAGCCCTTGGCGCAGGGATCAATGTTGATCAGAACTAAGCCTTCCACCAGACTGGGCTCATTCAACTAGAACGGCGACAATCAGCGGCGTCAAGCGGGTGTCCCAATACTTTTGACCACAGTGCGTATTTGCCTAAAGAAGGGATTCACTCACGGCCAGTTTGCTGAGGATGTACGCTCCGGCGCCGACCCCAATGCCGATCACGCTGGTTACCCTGAGGGCGCGCGCACACACACACACACACACACACACACACACACACACACACACACACACACACACACACACACACACACACGGGACATGAAATAGAGTGCCAGAAAAATGTATTTGTCCCCTTAAAAAATGTTTTCCCTACTTTAATGTTATTGATAATCCCAAACATGATGTCAAAATCAGACAAAGACGACCCAAGTAAACATATACAGTGATCCCTCGC
The DNA here is from genome assembly GCA_018466805.1 of Hippocampus abdominalis. Lineage (NCBI taxonomy): Eukaryota > Metazoa > Chordata > Actinopteri > Syngnathiformes > Syngnathidae > Hippocampus > Hippocampus abdominalis. The sequence goes on along the minus strand of CM031694.1, from coordinate 35,200,965 downwards.
TCTAACGCGGTTCACTTTCCGCGGCTTCACTGTTTCACCGATTTTTTTGGTGCAGTTTTTTAATGCTTTTAACCCTTTAAATCAGAACGCGTCGGCGGGGCTGCGTGCCAACAGTACAGTTTTTCCAAAAACTATTATAGTTATTTGTTGAAAACGTTTGGTTTTTTTTTTTTGTAATTGAGCCTGAAAACAGGGTTTGGTATTTAATTTCAGTGTTGAAAGGCGCTTATAAATAAAATGTATTATTATTATTATTATATATAGTTAATTACTGTGTAATAACTGTAAAAAAAGTTCACTACTTCACAGATTTCACTTATCACTGGTTCTTTTTGGAACGTAACCCCCGCGATAAACGAGGGATTACTGTAAAGCAGTTTGTATGTGAGGCTTGAATGTCCAGTCATACCTCGGTTTTCGTCCATAATCCGTTCCAGAAGGCTGTTCGAAAACAGAAATTGTTCGAAAACCAAAACCATGCTCTTTTAAAAAAAATCTTTATTGAACACGCTAAATGAGGAAGCATCACTTCCTCATGTAAGGAAAGCGGGAGGAGTCAAATGCGCTAAATTTGGTTGATAATCCGATTTTCGGTTGTAATCCGAGGCATAAAAAACTCGAAATCTTTGGTCGAAAACTGATTTGGTCGAGAACAGAGACGTTTGAAAATGTATTAAAAAGAACGAAAACTCTTCAAAGCTCCAGTAGGTGAGCCCGCGTGAAAAATGTCCTTGCCCCCTTGTTAAATATGTGATTTTTTTTGCGGCTGCAGAACACTTCCCTGCTAAAAAGAAGGCCTTGACGGCAAAGAGTACACCGACTTACTGAAGCTGCGTGAGGACGGACGGCAGCATGGCGGCCAGCTCGTCCATCGATGGATACTGGTACCTGAGTGCACAAACAAAAACGACATTTACAAGTTCACTTGCATTCGTTTCAGAGTTTTTGGGGGTTTTTTTCCATCCAGAAAATGGCTTCGTTAAAACGTACGGTAGCAGGGAGCTGAACAAATACCCCCTGGACTGGTGACCAGTCAGTCACGGCACATACAGAGACAAACAATACCCGTTGGGGAAGGCGGGGGCGTTCTCCTGTTGTCCCGGAGCGTCCACGTGCATCACCGAGAAGTGCCGAGTCACTTCCTGCATGTCCTCGTAGTTAAACAGGCTGTTGAAGCACGACTTATCTACAAAAGACATTTCAAGCGAGCATTGAGTCGGGCGAGACGCGCGCGCGGTGCGCGCGCCGGACTCCGCGCGTACTCACGGTTGAGTCCGACGTCGTGGTAGGTAAGGATGGTGGGGCGGTTGCCCTTGGCGACGCCTCTCACGGTCACGTGCAGTGCGCAGTGAGTCGTTTCCACGTCATACTCCTGGACAGCAGATACAAGCGTGCGCGCACGGCGATCATCCAAACAGTACAGTGAAACTCCTCTACAATGAAACCTACATGGGCGAAAATACCCCCTAGTGTGAAAATATCTTCATGCATGAAAACCATTCCCACTTTTCTGCTCCCCCGATAACAAAAAGTCCCCCTGTTGCGTTATACGAAATCTTTTTCTCTGCTCTTGCCTCGCAACGAGATTCACTACAACGAAAACAAGCCTTGCGCAAAAGTCTAATCCAACAGCAACCTCTACTGCTTTGTTCGGAAACAGCAACAGCAACCACCACACTGGTTTACACATGCGCAGTAGTCCAGGAAAATAAAGAGTACACACATAAATTTTGTGTGTGTGCGTGTGTGTGTGTTTACATCTAAGATCAAATTTGCTACAGTGAAAAGCCCCCTGTTGTGAAAAATGTCTTTCATGCAAACATGATTTCATTGTAGAGGAGTTTCACTGTAAAAAGGTGACTTTTGACGGGAAGTGGATTAATTGGGTGCCTTCTATCCAAATAGTTGTGTGTCTGAGGCGAAGAATGAAATGGAGCAACCAAGTCTCAATAGCCTCAATAGCGTTGCGAAAAAAGAAACGAATGAAAACAAACAGAAAGAAAAACTGCCCTAGATCGGAAACGTTCAACTAAAAACAGCAAAACAAAAAATATTTGCCTTCTATTTAAAATTAATGATTGGCCCATGATTTGGCCATGAAAAAAAAAACTAAAGAGGAACAAATAAAAACGCGTCCTCATTTTTTTTCTGTTTAAATTTCTGTGTGTAAAAACATTTCACCTCCAATTAAAAGAGACTCTAACGAAGGCCTGATTTCCATTTCCATGAACTCCTTTTTCCAAATGGGAGGTTGCTTTGAGCGCAGAGGTTTTCCCGCCGCCTCTGCCTCTCTTCATCGACGGGCGTTCAATGCATCCCGAGGGATCGCGACGGGTCCGAGCGTGAGATGACGAGCGCAAAGAAGAAAGCCGGCCTCTTGTTGCCGCTACCCAGCCGATGTGGAACATCTTGTGCTCTGGAAGCTCATCGGGGTCTTTTTTTTGGGAGGCGACTCCCACACAGCGAAGCCAGCTGCTATTTTCACCCGTGCGATGCCGCTGCTGCTCTGCTCTGTCTACAAAACGGGGGGGTAGTGCGGCACGTTCTTTTGAAAACCTATTTCTTGTCTTAAAAATGGGCTCGTTAACTCAAACCAAATTATGAATCAGACTAAAAATGAGAATCGAGAGCTTGAAGGACTTCAACAGGGTTCCCACTCTTCCACTTGCTTTTTATTGATGGACCTTTTAAGGACTTTTGAGGGCTAATGCAGCCATTTTTAAGGACCCGTGGGTTGACCTGGTCATTTTTAAGGACTTTTGAGGGCCAATTGAGCCATTTTTAAGGACCTTTTCTCCATTCGGCAGGGGAATCACGGTGGATTGAATGCCCGCTGAGCAATATGCGGGCTGAACAGAAAGCCACATATCACTGAGCTGGTGTTCAAATTATTGCTGCCAAAGGAAGGGCACATCTTCATTTTCAAATAAAGCACACTAAGAAAAATTTACATTTAAAAAACATAAAACTTGGCTTTCTCTTCTTGCTTATTTTTGAAAATAAAAAGACATTTTTAAGAATTCTTATTGATTTTAGAAGCTTTCCGTTAAAATTAAGGACAATTAAGAACATTATTTTACAACTTCTATTTTTATGGATTTTTATAAACTTTAAGGACCCGTGGGAACCCTGTTCAAAGGTACACCATTTGGAACAGCCATAGATAGTTTGAAAAATTCCCCCAGGTGAAGTTCCCATGGTAATTTGCTGAAGCCCCTCTGACAATGTCCCATTGCCTTGCAACCGTAAAACTGATCACACACACACACACACACACACACACACACACATATTCCGGTGATCTTTGGTACATGACGTCACCTGACAGTTGAAGTCCTGCAGGTTTCTGCCATTCTAGGGAGAGACACAAAAACATTGCATTCATCGAAAGCACTGCAAGTGGAAGTCCGAGCAAAGCTTTTTTGTGTTCTGTTCCCTTACCTGCGTCGTCAGGAGGGGTTTGATCTCTGTCAGCTGGACGTCGTGAAGTTCCTCCATCGTGGGACCCCCCCCCCTTGCCCCTTCCTGCTCGCCTGAGAACGAAACACATTTTGCATGTTCACCATTGTCCCTGTCTGTGTGTGTGTGTGTACATACACATACCTCGACTGTATTTCTAGAGCGCTTTAACCCTCATGCAGTATTTTTAAGCGGCTGCATGAAGGGTATTACGTCCCAAAAATGTCCCTCTTCCAATGTGCAACAACTTTTTTCACTTTTCATTTTTTTTTTCACTTTCAACCCCTCAAAATGGTCAGTGGGAATTGGCCAAGACATCGATATACATCCTATGCAAAAATTTCAGCTTGGTGGAGTTATTTGTCACTGTTTTGTCTGTGGTGTCCATTTGTCCAACAGTCCAAAATCGTCCAAAGTGTCCGAAATGTCCAATTTTGGGATCATTACTGCATGGGGGTTAAATGTTCAGATATTAAGATTTGAATGCTTTTCCTCTCAAATATATTGTTAGAATCATTTGTTTAAGATGGTGTTCAAAAAGTCTTTTTTCAAACTTGAGTCTTGGAAAAACAGGGGGTCGTCTTATAATCAAGGCCGTCTTATATTTGGGTCAATACAGTTCAAAGTGTCCGAAATGTCCAATTTTGGGATAATTACTGCATGGGGGTTAACACAGAATAGGAGTGATGTGTTCCCTCCTTTGAGTACCAGTCAAGAGGTGGAAACACCTTTTAATCGAGGCCCAGGCTGTCCATAATCTGACAATAAATCGTCAGAGAAAAAAAAAAAAAGCCTTGAATAAGTTGAACTGCAAGTGATATATTTTTTAATGATATGTAAGCTTATGTTAAATTATTAATTATTTTCATTTTAAATTCTGAGCAAAGATCCCTTATGATGAGTTACATAAATGGAGCCAAGTTTCCCTTGCCCGGACGCGGGTCACCGGGGCCTCCCTCTGGAGCCAGGCCTGGAGGCGGGGCCCGTTGGCGAGCGCCTGGTGGCCGGGCCTATACCCATGGGGCCCGGCCGGGCTCAGCCCGAAGAGATAACGTGGGTCCCCCTTCTCATGGGCTCACCACCCATGGGAGGGGCCAAAGGGGTCGGGTGCAGTGCGAGCTGGGCAGCAGCCAAAGGAGGGGACCCTGGCGGTCCGATCCTCGGCTACAGAAGCTAGCTCTAGGGACATGGAATGTCACCTCTCTTGCAGGGAAGGAGCCCGAGCTGGTGTGCGAGGTGGAGAAGTTCCGACTGGATATAGTCGGACTTACCTCCACACACAGCCTGGGTTCTGGTACCAGTTCTCTCGAGAGGGGTTGGACTCTCTTCCACTCTGGAGTTGCCCACGGTGAGAGGCGCAGAGCAGGTGTGGGCATACTCATTGCCCCCGGCTCAGTGCCTGTACATTGGGGTTCACACCGGTAGACGAGAGGGTTGCCTCCCTCCGCCTTCAAGTGGGGGGACGGGTCCTGACTGTTGTTTGTGCGTACGCACCCAACAGCAGTTCAGCGTACCCACCCTTTTTGGAGTCCTTGGAGGGTGTGCTGGAGAGTACTCCTGCTGGGGACTCCCTTGTTCTGCTGGGGGACTTCAATGCTCACGTGGGCAATGACAGTGAGACCTGGAGGGGCGTGATTGGGAAGAACGGCCCCCCCGATCAGAACTCGAGTGGTGTTTTGTTATTGGACTTCTGTGCTCGTCACGGATTGTCCATAACGAACACCTTGTTCAAACATAAGGGTGTCCATACGTGCACTTGGCACCAGGACACCCTTGGCCGCAGTTCGATGATTGACTTTGTGGTTGTATCATCGGATTTGCGGCCGCATGTTTTGGACACTCGGGTGAAGAGAGGGGCGGAGCTGTCAACTGATCACCACCTGGTGGTGAGTAGGCTCCGATGGTGGGGGAAGATGCCGGTCCGTCCTGGCAGACCCAAACGTATTGTGAGGGTTTGTTGGGAGCGTCTTGCGGAATCCCCTGTCAGAAGGAGCTTTAACTCCCATCTCCGACAGAGCTTTTCCCATGTTCCGGGGGAGGTGGGGGACATTGAGTCAGAGTGGACCATGTTCCGTGCCTCTATTGTTGAGGCGGCCAATCTGAGTTGTGGCCGTAAGGTGGTTGGTGCCTGTCGTGGCGGCAACCCCCGTACTCGCTGGTGGACACCAGCAGTAAGGGATGCCGTCAAGCTGAAGAAGGAGTCCTATCGGGCCTTCATGGCCTGTGGGACACCAGAGGCAGCTGACAGGTATCGACTGGCCAAGCGGAATGCAGCTTCGGTGGTCGTCGAAGCAAAAACTCGGGCATGGGAAGAGTTCGGTGAGGCCATGGAAGCCGACTTCCGGACGGCTTCGAGGAAATTCTGGTCCACCATCCGGCGTCTCAGGAGGGTGAAACAGTGCACCACTAACACTGTGTACAGTGGGGATGGGGCGCTGTTGACCTCGACTTGGGACGTTGTGAGCCGGTGGGCGGAATACTTCGAAGACCTCCTCAACTCCACCAGCACGCCTTCCTTGGAGGAAGCAGAGTCTGGGGACTCTGAGGTGGGCTCGCCAATCTCTGTGGTCGAAGTCACCGATGTGGTTAAAAAGCTCCTCGGTGGCAAGGCCTCAGGGGTGGATGAGATCCGCCCGGAGTTCCTCAAGGCTCTGGATGTTGTAGGGCTGTCCTGGTTGACACGCCTCTGCAACATCGCGTGGTCATCGGGGAGAGTGCCTCTGGATTGGCAGACCGGGGTGGTGGTCCCTCTGTTTAAAAAGGGGGACCGGAGGGTGTGTTCCAACTACAGAGGGATCACACTCCTCAGCCTCCCTGGTAAAGTCTATTCAGGGGTGTTGGAGAGGAGGGTCCGTCAGGAAGTCGAGCCTCAGATTGAGGAGGAGCAGTGTGGTTTTCGTCCCGGCCGTGGAACAGTGGACCAGCTCTACACCCTTAGCAGGGTCCTCGAGGGTATGTGGGAATTCGCCCAACCGGTCCACATGTGTTTTGTGGACTTGGAGAAGGCGTTTGACCGTGTCCCTCGGGGGGTTCTGTGGGGGGTGCTTCGGGAGTATGGGGTACCGAGCCCCTTGATACGGGCTGTTCGGTCCCTATACTGCCGATGTCAGAGTTTGGTTCGCATTGCCGGCAATAAGTCGGAATCGTTCCCGGTGAGGGTCGGACTCCGCCAAGGCTGCCCTTTGTCGCCGATTCTGTTCATCACCTTTATGGACAGAATTTCTAGGCGCAGCCGAAGCGTTGAGGGAGTCCTTTTTGGTAGCCTCAGTATTGCATCTCTGCTTTTTGCAGATGATGTGGTACTGTTGGCTCCTTCAAGCAGGGCTCTCCAACTCTCACTGGAGCGTTTCGCAGCCGAGTGTGAAGCGGTTGGGATGAAGATCAGCACCTCCAAATCTGAAACCATGGTCCTCAGTCGGAAACGGGTGGAGTGCCCACTCCGGGTCGGGGAGGGGATCTTGCCCCAAGTGGAGGAGTTTAAGTATCTTGGGGTCTTGTTCACGAATGAGGGCAGGAGGGAGCGAGAGATCGACAGGCGGATCGGTGCAGCGTCTGCTGTAATGCGGACGTTGTATCGGTCCGTCGTGGTAAAGAAGGAGCTGAGCCAAAGGGCGAAGCTCTCAATTTACCGGTCGATCTACGTTCCAACCCTCATCTATGGTCACGAGCTGTGGGTCGTGACCGAAAGAACGAGATCCCGGATACAAGCGGCCGAAATGAGTTTTCTCCGCAGGGTGTCCGGGCTCTCCCTTAGAGATAAGGTGAGAAGCTCGGTCATCCGGGAGGGGCTCAGAGTCGAGCCGCTTCTCCTCCACATCGAGAGGAGCCAGATGAGGTGGCTCGGGCATCTGATTAGGATGCCTCCTGAACGCCTCCCTGGTGAGGTGTTCCGGGCATGTCCCACTGGGAGGAGACCCCGAGGACGACCCAGGACACGCTGGAGAGACTATGTCACCCAGCTGGCCTGGGAACGCCTCGGGATCCCCCGGGAAGAGCTGGAAGAAGTGGCTGGGGAGAGGGAAGTCTGGGCCTCCCTGCTAAAGCTGCTGCCCCCGCGACCCGACCTCGGATAAGCGGTAGAAGATGGATGGATGGATGGAATTCTGAGCATTATATTCCTTTATGTTATAGTTAACTAAATTATATTCAGTTTCATAATTGTTGCAACGTTCTTACGTCGCTGGCGTCTGATTGGCTGAAGAGAAGCAGGAAGTGTTTTCGTTCCCGGAAGCAGGTGTGTTCGTTCGGTAGTTGCGGAGCAGACGTTTGGTCAAATAAAAGCTGCGTTGAAACGAAGTCCATCTCTCCTTTTTTGCCCATTCCGAACGTCGAGCCATCCATTCCAAAAACCTACGAAGCCCTCAACTTACATAGACGACAACCGAGTCAGCTACGTGGCAAGCGTTAGGGTAATGCTGGCTTCAGCGAAATGGATCGATACGTGATATCTCACGAGTTGCCCGCACTATTTGTGTGGGTGTATTCTTGCGCGTGCATTTGAAAGGCGCGCCGTTGAGCTCCAGGCACGATTTGTTTTGCGAAGCGAACACCGACAAGTTGTTGTTGTTGTTGTTGTTGTCTCGCGTGCCTTCAATGTATCGCCATCGGAACACGACGGCCATTGCTCATCGCCGTTCAGAGTCGATTTCCGAAATCTGTTTGGACCGCTTTAGCGTTGGGAACTAAGCGACCATTTTTTTAACCCTAACAACGGGGGTTAACCCCCCCACTTCCAAAGCTTGTTAGGTGTTTGGAAAAAATAAAGCCAATCCAAAAAAAGCGGGGAGAACACAAAGAGCAAACGTGTTTTGAATGAAATCATTGTCATTGAGTTTTTATTTTTTTTAATCGATGAAAGGTGGAAATCGGATTTTTTTTGACCCGTTATTCGCCTATCCCGAATCGATCATCGCAATTCCGTAGCCTGAACGATGCGGTGGCTGAACTGGGTCGACCTCCGATGGGTGACGTCTCGACGAGCGACCGATCGGCTTTCAAGACCAACTAATTAAGTCCACGATTCACGTGTGTATTGGTACGCGTCTTTTCGGAATAAACGACAGCAAATGAGCCTCAAGTCTTGATACTAACGTGCGCTCGGGTCAGAGAGCCGCTGCCTAGCAACCGTTGCCATGGCAACCGTTTCAATTCGTTCTGCCTTCACTCTCTCGCGCGCAAGCACGACTAGTTAGCTAGCTTGGAGCTAATTATGTCACAACTGCGTGAAGATATTCCCTTCGTGATTTTCACTCACCGTTAAGGCGCGGAGTCGGATTTCACGAGCGACGAAGGTCGACGGGGAAGTAAAACGAGAGATTCCGTTCGGAGCTCGAGTGAGCTTGTTGCGAAATCAACCTCAGCCGCGACGACGAGAGCCAAGTGGACGAAGGATTCGAGCAGCCGGCTGGCAGTCGGGAAAATGGCGGGGGCGGGGCTCAGCGAACGTCAACACCAGCTCGTCTTTTCCCCTCGAATGGCTAAAAGAAGAACCGATGAATAATATTTTCCACCTTATTGACCGCGTGTGCGTGGGTGGGTGTAAAAATGATCAAAATTGTACTTTTTTCACGACCTCAAGAAAAAAGAAAACAAGAGTTTTTGCGAATGTTGATGTCCCCACAAAAAAACACTCATTCTTTTTTTTTTTTTTAAATCCGCAAACACTCCGTGAGAAGCTGCAAAAGAACAGCGAGTCACATAGAGCAACATATACAGTACTGTACTCCATGTATACGAAAAAAAAAATATTTTTTTTAATGAATATGTTTGAAAAAAAATCCGCGATGCACCGAATCCGCCATAAACCAACCGCGAAATAGTGAGGGATCACTGTAGTTGGGCGCCCGGAGCGCCCTGCACACTTGAGATCGTGAACTTGAACCAATCGTGCGAATCACGTCTGTGAGTGCGGGGATTTGTGTTTGTCATACGCCACATGGGAAGTGTCATTTGATGGCTTGGTGATGAAATGCCGCATAACCAGTGACGAATAATACCGTATTGGCCCGAATATAAGACGGCCCTGATTATAAGACGACCCCCTCTTTTTCAAGACTCAAATTTGAAAAGACTTTTTGAACACCAAATTAATTTTTATACCGAAAATAATGACAGTACATCTGAAACAAATGATTCAAACAATATATTGGAGAGAGAGAGCGTGTTATTTTGCCTCATTCAAATCTAAAGTGCAATCACATTGGTAAATGAATGGCTTCTGGTTTTTGAAATGTAAATGACAACATAACTTCTCCTCAGCTGCCGGTTCACCTGGCCGATCTTCGAGCCACTTTTCTCCAGATTGTCGCTACGTTTCTCCATTTTCTGTTATCTCTTCGATTATTTTCTTCTCTTTTCCTTCTTAGCGCTATTTTTTATTTTTCTTCTTCGTGCTATCGCTATTTTTATGTTTATTCTTTGCGGCGGGGGTTCACTTTGGCCTGGAGAGTCAAGTTCAGCATTCGCTTCAATGATTATCTGGCGCCATCCAGCGTCGCGAATGGGTATAATGTCTAGACCCCGAATATAAGACCACCCCCACTTTTTCAGTCTTATTTCAATGCAAAAAACACCGTCTTATATCCGGGCCAATACGGTACAAACTGAATCTGCATGGGTGTTCGCTTGAAGTGACAACCTTCTTGTTTAGCTTCTTACTTGATTGCTCCGTCAGTTTGTTTTTAGTGCCACAAAAAAAAAATGGTGTTTTGAACGCCCGCTTGTTTCCTCACACTTTGGGCTGTGCTTTTGCGAGTAGTCCTCAAGCGGCCGACTCCATGAACATTTGCTGCCGAGGAAGGCGGAAAAAAGAGACGACTGAAGATCCGGCCCACTGGTCGTCACGGTAACAAGATCTCAAGTGTTGGCCCAGCAGATGAGAGCCAGGAGATGGGTCGCCGCATACTTTCGTCCAAGTGGCTTGTATGTAAATAGGCACACACACATTAGGCAGGTTTAGCTTGACTACATTAGTATTGTTCGTCGTAAAAAGAAAAACTAAAGCAACACGCTGTCTATTCAGGATCAGGAACAACAGATGTTTTTGTTTTGTTTGTTTTTTTTGCCGTGATTCTCGACGTTTCAGCAAATTAAATAGAATAAGAATATACAACGTAATCTCAGAACGCTGTTAAAACAAGTGCCGCATGCTAACGTGTGCGCGTTGCTGCCATGTAAACGGAGAAGTTGCTGCCGCTGGATGAGGAACACCTCATGTCTCTGCGTCGGGCACTTTTGGGGGCGGGGGCGGCGAGGGCTCCACCTCAAACAAGCGCGCAAATGTGCCATTTGTCCAAAGTGTTCACCGGCTTCAACGCCGTTAGCTGGAGTGCCAGTGGCGCGCGGAGAGCCGCCTGACCACGGACAGGTCGTGCAGCAGGCGCCTGATCCGCTGTTTGAGCTGCGGCAGGCGGGACAAGGGCTCGGGAGGCTCCAGCTCACCCGAATGATCCAACCACGACTCCAGAACTGAGAAAGAAGGGGAAAAAAAATAAAATAAAAGCGGCTTATCGACTTCCTGCTGTGTGTATTACAGAGAGTACCGTATTTTCCGCACTAAAAGGCGCACTGGAATATGAGGCGCACCTTCAATGAATGGCCTATTTTGTCATCTTTTTTCATACATTGGACGCATCGCATTATAAGGCGCAATCTACAATGCCTCCACTAGATGGTGCTACGCTCCTTCCATTCAACTCGAGAGGCGTCCGTTCAACTCCCAAATCACAATATAAATTCTGTAGGGAGGGGGGGCTATAGAATTTATTTTGCGATATCCTCGCTTGCTTTTCAGTTTTGATGCATTATTTTAAATTTTTGTAGTTTCATTGAATTAATCATTAGTTTACATTTTCCGGAGGCGGTCTTGAACGCCTCTCGAGGCGAACTGAAGAAGAGAAGGCACGGTGACGGACAAAGACGTACCTGCATTTGTTGAGACTGTTTTAAAAAACGACACCACAGCTCTCCTTTTTTCGGAGCCGCAACAAAAATTCATTTAACCCTCATGCAGTAATTATCCCAAAATTGGACACTTTGGACGATTTTGGACTGTTGGACAAATGGACACCACAGACAAAACAGTGAAAAATAACTCCACAAAGCTGGAATTTTGCATAGGATGTATATCGATGTCTTGGCCAATTCCCACTGAACATTTTGAGGGGTTGAAAGTGAAAAACAATTAAAAGTGAAAAAAGTTGTTGCACATTGGAAGAGGGACATTTTTGGGACGTCATACCCTTCATGCAGCCGCTTAAAAATACTGCATGAGGGTTAATAAAGCAGCGAAAAAGTTCAATCAAGTGAAATCATCTTTGCCCATTGAAACGAATGGAAATGCCATTAATCCGTGCCAGCCCTCAAGAAAAACGCTCTCTCATGAGAAAAAAAGAGCACGCCGCAATCATAATCGCTCTTTTTTTTAAATGCTAAGCTGTTGGAAATTGTCAAGACGGGTACGTTGAGCTCACTGCCACCATAGAGCGCCTGAATCTCAAGTTTGCACCCACAAGTCAAAGCCAAGGAAAAGGATCGACTGAATCCTGGCTTGCATCCCCGAAAGCTCGTCATGGTGGCCACTCGCAACCAAATGGCACCGCTGGCCAAATTAAATGGAAAAAGGAGGAGATGTCTCACCGTCCAGGTCCTTCTCGATGACGTCCATCCTCGTGCTGATCTGCTGGTGTAGACGCTCCACATGGTCCAGCAGGTTCAGCTGGCATTCAGTCACCGAAGTCGGCGGAGGAGCGCACGCGTGCCCTTCGTCTCCGTTGGCGCACATGCGCTTGGTGCTTTTGGCACAGCCTTGCCAATCACTCTCATCCAATCCCAAGTCTTCCCGCTTTATTTCCTGGAAAAATAAAAAAGAAACACACGCGCGGCGTGCTCAGCAATCACATTTGCCATTTTAAAATCAATTGCCTTCCCACTGGGCTCTTCAGTCCTTTGCAATGTGAAAATGATTCTGCTCACATTGTCTGTTGCTTAGCAAGATTTAAAATATACCCCCCCACACCCCCCAAAAAAACTGAAATATGCCAGAGAGGTGTCCAAATTGTCAATGCTGACCGTGCGTTTGTAACCTAGCTCCTTCCTCGCCAATTTCCCGATTGTGGGACGAATAACGGAACAGTTTTGAACAGTGGAAGCTACAAAATACCCCAAAACAAAAATGTGCCGATGAATAAACTGTACTTGATGAAACAGACCGATCGACTCTTCCTCGACAAAGTTCCTCGCTGCATCTCACTCGCGAGTAAAAATAGGTCACGGCGCTGACGTGGTCACGTTGCCACGGCAACAACAGCCAAATCATGAGCGAGGCTTGTGCATCAAGCTCCTTTTTACGGCGCACTCTGACCTGTGATCAACCCGAATCTCCCAGTGTGCAAAAAAAAAATAAAATAAATTCCACAAAGATGAGTAAGCCCACATTCCTCCACTGTTATTTTGAAGCTGGGTTCCCACTCCTCCACTTGCTTTTTATTGATGGACCTTTTAAGGACTTCTGAGGGCTAATTTAGCCCTTATTAAGGACCTTTGGGGCTCATTTAGCCATTTTAAGGACTCCTGGGGGCTAATTTAGCAATTGTAAGGACTTTTGAGGGCAAATTTAGCAATTTTTAAGGGCGTTTGGGGGCAGATTTAGCCATTTTAAGGACTTTTGGGGCTAATTTAGCCATTTTAAAGGACTTTTGAGGGCTAATTTAGCCATTTTTAAAGGATTTTTTCTCAATTTAGCAGGGGATTCACGGTGGGTTTAATGCCCGCTGAACAATATGCGGGCTGAACAAAAAGCCACATATCCCACGAAGCTGGTGTTCAAATCATTGCTGCCAAAGGAAGGGCACATCTTTACTTTTAGGCACAATCAGCTAACCCTTTATTTGTCATACTGTATGTCAAATTTTCATTTTCCTAACTAGAGGTAGGAAAATGAAAAAAACTTGAATTAATTCTCAAATAAAGTACACTAAGAAAAATTTTAATTTAGAAAATATAAAACTTCAACTTATTTTTGAATAAAATACATTTGTAAGGATTTTTATTGATTTTAGAAGCTTTCCCTGAAAATTAAGGACAGTTAAGAACGTCATTTTACAACTTCTTTTTTTTTTTTATGGATTTTTGTGATCTTTAAGGACCCGGTGGGAACCCTGTGAAAGTTTCCTCAATAGTTATTGCAAAGCTTGATCGCTTTGAGAACCAAATATTGGGTTTGGGACACAATTTTCACACAGGTGTTCCCCCCTCTCCCTCTCCCCAATTAGTGAATAAAATCATCACTTAAAAATACCTAAAGGTGAGCTGCTGGTTATCACGCCTGTAGCGCGGGTAATCCAGCTTCCTCCCGCATTCCCAAAACGAGCATTTTAGAAAATCAATGATTTGATCATTTCGATCCATCCCGCCAGACCCAATTTTTTGAATTGCTTTCAAGATCCGAGACATCAGAACTCAGGACGTGGCTGCCAATTGAATCCGTTTCATGGTCTCACCTCATCCTCTTGGAGCGCGTCTTGTTTCGCGGCGGCGGCGGCGGCGTGCTTTTGCCTGACCTTTTCCCACGACGAACCCGGCGGCTTCTGGTAGCAGTGCTCGCTGCTGACATAACTGACGGGGGGCTCCCCTCGAGGCTTGTGCCCCTCCTCCGGCGCCCATGGCAATCGCCACAGCTGCAAGTCGGGGTGCGAGGGCGTTCTGCGTGGCGTGAGAAGTGGGAGGTCGTCGCGTTATATGCGAGTCACAGCTCAAGTTTCAATCAAGTCGTGTGCCCAGTCAAAGTTCGTCGGAGAGACGATGACGACGCGGCGCGGACGAGCGCCGCCGAGGACTCACCGCAAGAGTCCGATCTTCAGCTGCAGGCCGCTGAGGACCTGATTGAGTCTGTGCGTGTGCGCCAGGAGGCCGCTGGTTTGCGTGATCTTGGAGGCGTTGCTCTCGGAGTAGTTGTCCCTCACAAAAGACAGACCGAACATGCGCCCCGACGTTAGCAAGTCGGGCTCGGACAGGTAGCACTGAGCCCGCCTCCAACCTGGACACAGCGCGTCGGAGAAGCTCAGCGTGGCCATGAAGCCCGAGTGCGCTGCCGTCAAATGCAGGTGGACTTTTTTTTTTCCCCCTCAACGAATTCCGCCAATACTACAGTACCGTATTTTCCGCACTATAAGGCGCACCGAAAATTAACCTAAAATTTCCTTGTTTGTGAATACACAACAAAGGAATAAATAAGAAAACACGACTGAGACAGTCCAGTGTCCTACATTATACTGACATCTGCTCGTTCTGTTGGAAGCTACGCTCAAGGAAATGCCAAAATAAAGTCTGTTGGGGGGGGCTATAGAATTTATTTTGTGATTTTCTCGCTTGATTTTCTGTTTTGATGCATTCTTTTCAATTATTTTCATTGAAGGAATGGTTAATTTACGTTTTTTTGGAGGCGGTCATGAACGCCTCTCGAGTCGAATGGAAGGAGCGTAGCTCCATCTAGTGGATGCATTGTAGATTGCACTTTATAATCCGGTGCGTCCAATACAGTCAAACCTCGGTTTTCGAACGTCTCGGTTCTCGACCAATTTGGTTTATGACCAAAAATTTCGAGTTTTTTATGCCTCGGATGACGAACAAATTTCGGTTCTCAAACAAACTGAGCGCACTTGAATGCACCATTTGACTCCTCTCGCCTTCCTTACACGAGGAAGTGACGCTTCCTCGTGTTGCGTTCTATTGTGAAGAGACGTGTTCAATAAACATTTTTATTTGAAAAAGAGCGTGGTTTCGGTTTTCGAACAAATCGGTTTTAGAACAGCCTTCTGGAACGGATTATGGTGGAAAACCGAGGTGTGACTGTATTTTTAATTTTCGTAGTTTCATTGAAGTAATCATTAATTTACGTTTTTCAGAGGCGGTCACAAACATCTCTCGAGTCGAACAGAAGGAGTGTAGCTCCATCTAGTGGATGCTTTGTAGATTGCACTTTATAATCCAGTGTGTCCAATACAGTCAAACCTCGGTTTTCGAACGTCTCGGTTCTCGACCAATTTGGTTTATGCCCAAAAATGTTGAGTTTTTTATGCCTCGGATGACGAACAAATTTCGGTTCTCAAACAAACTGAGCGCACTTGAATGCACCATTTGACTCCTCTCGCCTTCCTTACACGAGGAAGTGACGCTTCCTCGTGTTGCTTTCCATTGTGAGCAGACGTGTTCAGTAAACAATTTTATTTTAAAAAGGAACGGATTATGGACGAAAACCGACGTTTGACTGTATATGAAAAAGATGACAAAATAGGCCATTCATTGAAGGTGCGCCTCATAATCCAGTGCGCCTTTTAGTGCGGAAAATACGGTACTCCCGATAACGTAGCGCGCCATCTGATTGACTCCTCAAGAGTTGTGCTTCGTTTCTATTTGCGGCCTACCTGTACAGTGTCTGCAGTAGTAGCAGATGTAGTTGCGCGGGACGTTGTCCTCGTACAAGCCCATGCAGGTGCCGTGCTGCCAACACAAGCAGGACTCGCACTGCGGACGACAAAGTAGAACGCTCTTGGCTTGTTGCCGAGAGGCCTGGAAAGAAATGGCGCCCGCGCGAGAGGCCCACCTGGATCATAAAGTCGTTCTCCTCGTCCACTTCGCACACGCACCTCACCACCTCGCTGTCCTCCGCCCCCCCCGCCGCCATCGACCAGCAGGGCGCGTCCTCGCCGCTCTCCGCCGTCAGCGTCGACCAGTCGCTGCCGTCGTCCACTGACAAAAAGCGGGACGGGGAGATGACGTCAATTTGCCGTCCGGCAGTTTTTCCGCGTCTGCTGCGTGCGCGCGTGCTTACATGTGTGCGTGCCGGGATGCTCCTCGCCCAGTTTGAATGCGGCGGAAGACAAGGCCAAGCCGTCGTTGTCGCTACTGCAAACCTCTGAGACAAAAACAAACCCCCCCCCAAAAAAAAAAAATCAACAATTCTTCTGCATTGTCAACATCCTATTCTGGTCACATTATAGAATGGCATGCATAGAAAAAGTAGAGCTTCAAGTATTGGAGTTTCTCTGCCAAGATCCAAAGAATTTGCTGTTCTGGGACAAAACAAACAGTAGATTATTGGATCACCTCCTCCAAAAGTTTGTTTCTCGCTTTTTGCCATTTACTTTTTTAATCTGCAGCAAAAACACAGCAAAAAATAATAATAATAATAGTCAAGCCGGCACAGCTTGACTATTTTATTTTGTTCTTCTACTTCTTCCTTTCATGACTTTGCTGCTGTGAATTGGGGAATTTCTCCGTTGTGAGACTAATAACGTTTTCTTATCTTATCTTAAAAACTGTCCCAATTGGTTGTGACATGGGCCCAAATGTAGGACGGAGAAAAAAAAAAGAATTCTAATCTCAAGAGAAAGAGGAAAACAACATACAGTCCAACCTCGGTTTTCGGACGTCTCGGTTCTCGTCCAATTCGGTTTTCGACCAAAAATTTCGAGTTTTTTTTATGCCTCGGATGACAAACAAATTTCGGTTCTGGAACAAACTGAGTGCACTTGAATACACCGTTTGACTCCTCTCGCCTTCCTTACACAAGGAAGTGACGCTTCCTCGTGTTGCTTTCCATTGTGAGCAGACGTGTTCAGTAAACATTTTTATTTTAAAAAGAGCGTGGTTTCGGTTTTCGAACAATTTTTTTTTCGAACAGCCTTCTGGAACGGATTATGGACGAAAACCGAGGTTTAACTGTACTCTGAATAATCCAAAACATGAAACCACAAAACTTAAAATCGAATCAAAAGCAAATCAGTGCAAGACAGGTCATGAGCAAAACACGGGTTTTCTGACAAAAAGAGCAAAGAAAAGACACGCTGGATGTGTTCCTGCGCAACTTGGCGTTGTGTCCTTTTTCCACAAAAATGTCCAACAACTTTTCCACCGTATCATAAATGTTATTGATGCACATTGACAGTCATTTCCGTTGTGCTTTTCACCTCCTCAATATTCAAATACCGTATTGGCCCGAATATAAGACGGTGGGTTTTTTTGCATTGAAATAAGACTGAAAAAGTGGGGGTGGTCTTATATTCGGGGTCTAGACATTATACTCATTCACGACGCTAGATGGCGCCAGATATCATTGAAGCGAATGCTGAACTTGACTCCCCAGGCCAAAGTGAACCACTGCCATGAAGAATAAAAATAAAAATAGCGGTAGCACGAAGAATAGCGGTAAGTGAGAAAAGAGAAGAAAATAATAGAAGAGATAACAGAAAATGGAGAAACGTAGCGACAATCTGGAGAAAAGTGGGTCGAAGATCGGCCAGGTTCACCGGCAGCTGAGGAGAAGTTAGGATGTAAGTAATTTACATTTCAAAAACCAGAAGCCATTCATTGACCAATGTGATTGCACTTTAGTTTACATATTTAAATGGTCAGATATTAATTTTTGAATGAAGCTTTTTCTCTCAAATATATTGTTGTAATCATTTGTTTCAGATGTACTGTCATTATTTTCTGTATAAAAATTAATTTGGTGTTCAAAAGAGGGGCTTGTCTTATAATCAGGGCCGTCTTATATTCGGGCCAATACGGTATTTGGAGCTGCTTCTTGGTGCCATGCTTGAGTGTTGGTTTTCTTTTTTATAGCTTTTACCTGATTGGCTCATCTTTTTCTTTTTCTTCTTTTTCTTCTTCTTCTTCAGTTTGACCCTCAGAAAGTTTTTTCTCTCTTTCTTGTCTTGATGACTCTTTTCCCGCTTGACCTTCTGCCGGCAGACAAAACCACACCAAAGAGGCCGCATTGACACTCTGTCCTTGGAGTGACAATTCCCATTTTTTTTGTCAAGGGGCACAAGTGGTCATTTTGCTCCGCGAAAATTTCGATTTTTGAAAAACAGCCTGCGGCATAAAGCCCGTCAACGCCAGCGTACTGACAACAAACTGAGCGCACTTGAATGCACCATTTGACTCCTCTCGCCTTCCTTACACGAGGAAGTGACGCTTCCTCATGTTGCTTTCTATTGTGAGCAGACGTGTTCAGTAAACATTTTTATTTTAAAAAGAGCCTGGTTTCGGTTTTCGAACAGTTTTGGAACGGATTAAAACATTTTACATTGATTCCAATGGGAAACATGGTTTCGGTTTCCCAACAATTCGGTTTCCGAACAGTCTTCTGGAACGGATTAAGTACGAAAACCGAGGTTTGACTGTATAATAATGCAGGGCTTTATTCGTCCATCCGTCGATTTTTAACAGCATCGCGGGGGTGCTGGTGCTTTACGTAGATCCGCGCATCCGCCCGATCTAAAGCGGCTCTTCCGATGAAAAAACGTGAAGATTTGAAATCAGCTGAATAGATAGCTGACAGAATATTTACCACTCATGATTCTGTTCCTATTATTGTTCCTCAGCAACAAAAAGGTGCGAACGGCGAGAAAACGCTGCCGTTTTCCGGAGCGACACAAAGCGATTCAGCGCCTCCTTGAGGAATGATTATGAGCACAAGTGAGTCATCACGGAACTTGATGAGAAGACGAATCGACGGCGTCAGCCGACCTGTTAACGTGGTCCCGGGCTCTCTGTCGTCGCGCTGACAGGCGACGCTCGCCACGTCGTACCGAAAGTGGCTGCTCTCCGAGGTCGAGCGCTTCCTCCTACGACACAGTCAAGTCACGTCAAGGCGGGGGGGGAAGTGTTCTGGCTGCGTTCGGAATCAGTCAAGAGCCACCCAAAAAGTGGCCACTTTGATTGCGCTGCCCGTAGAGCTCTTAACGGAAACCAATTTGAATCCGAAAAACGGTTTGGATGCAAAAGATTTGAGGGCATCGCATCCAAACCGAATCCGAACCCAATCGGATCGTTCACACACGGCACGCACACACAAACACAGAGTACATCGACTTGTATGTGAAGGTCGGCTCGAGAGTACCGTATTGGCCCGAATATAAGACGGCCCTGGATTATAAGACGACCCCCTCTCTTTTTCAAGACTTAAGTATTGAAAAAAGACTTTTTGAACACCAAATTCGTTTTTATGCAGAAAATAATGACAGTACATCTGAAACAAATGATTCTAAGAATAGATTTGAGAGTAAAATGACATCCTAACTTCTCCTCAGCATGAGTTTTGGCCTCATTCAAATCTTTTCTCCAGATTGTCGCTATCTCTTTCTGTTAATTTCTTCTTCTTTCTTATGTATTTTCTGCTTTTTTCCTTCTTTGTGCTACCGCTATTTTTATTTTTATTCTTCATGACAGGGGTTCACTTTGGCCTGGGTGGTCCAGTTCAGCATTCGCTTCAATGATATCTGGCGCCATCTAGCGTCGTGAATGGGTATAATGTCTAGACCCCGAATATAAGACCACCCCCACTTTTTCAGTCTTATTTCAATGCAAAAAAAAAAACCCCACCGTCTTATATTCGGGCCAATACGGTCGATGATGAGTGAACGATTCCAAAGATAGCTAAAGTGTGACGTGACGCATTGACGGGAAGAAGCTGACCTTGGCATGTCTGCCACTGCCGGAGCGCCTTGTTCCTCCGGCTGCTGCTGCTGCTGCTGCTGCTGCTGCTCCTCCGCGTGGTAGTACTTGATGTGGTAGTGCAGCAAACTGGCCTTCCGGAAGGACTTAGCGCAGCCCGCCGATGGACACTTGAAGGGATTGTGGTCCAGCTCGATGGAGAGGATGGGGGGAGGCTGGTTCTTGATCACCCTGTAGACTGACGCACGAGACGGGTCGTAGCAACGAGCTACAATGACACCGTAGCGCAATGGATTGTGCTCTCCGAGTAGCGGTCATGCGACATCCTTTTCACTTGAACTTGGGAGTGTTTTTGTCGGGAACAAACTTCAATCCGTGGGCACTCGCCACTTTTATTTTTTTCCGCCATGTTGTTCGTTCGCTCGCGCGATCCATTTGTTTGCAGTCGTCAGAGAGACTTCCTTGACTCTTGTTTCACTGATTCCGTTGTAACCAATGGCAACTTTTGACTCAATTCACCAATCGGATGCGCCCAAACGGTCACATGACCGTAAAGAATCTGAATTTTTCAATGGATGAAATTGCCTTCATGTGTGAAATGATACCAATTTCATTTAGGAGTGATTTCGGTATATTTCAAGTTGAACACAACTAATCAAGGGTTCGGTAGCTACCCAACCCCCCCCCCCCCCCCCCACAAGAAAAGAAATATATTGTATGCAGTACCTCTATTTTGTTGCAATTTGAAAGTGACATTTTTGGTGACTCACGTGGTTCTCTGCTGAATTTGTGCGTGGTGGGGAGGTGAGCCTGGCGCTCCAACAGCACGTCTGCTCCAGGTGAGACACACATTGCGAAAAGCAAAGAGGCACAGTCAAGCCAAGAGCTCATTTTCATCAATGGGTACCGCAGGACGAGGGGCCTCGTCAATTATGTTCAAAAGCAAACAATTTTTTTGGGGGGAGCAGCTTCCGTACCGTATTGGCCCGAATATAAGACAGCCGTGATTATAAGACGACGCCCTCTTTTCTCAAGTTTGAAAAAAAGACTTTTTGAACACCAAATTAATTTTTATACAGAAAACAATGACAGTACATCTGAAACAAATCATTCTAACAATATATTTGAGAGAAAAAGCATGTTATTTTGCCTCATTCAAATCTTAATATCTGAACATTTAAATATGGAAACTAAAGTGCAATCACATTGGTAACTGAATGGCTTCTGGTTTTTGAAATGTAAAATGACATCCTAACTTCTCCTCAGCTGCCGATCTTCGAGCCCACTTTTCCCCAGATTGTCGCTACCGTTTCTCCATTTTCTCTTATCTCTTCTATTATTTTCTTCTCTATTCTTTCCGACCGCTATTTTTTTTATTTTTCTTCTTCGTGGCAGGGGTTCACTTTGGCCCGGGTGGTCAAGTTCAGCATTCGCTTCATTGATATCTGGCGCCATCTAGCGTCCGTGAATGGGTGTAATGTCTAGGCCCCGAATATAAGACCACCCCCACTTTTTCAGTCTTATTTCAATACAAAAAAACACCGTCTTATATTCGGGCCAATACGGTAGTTCAAAGCGGATCCTCGCTGACGTGCGCTGCTCACCCGAACAATTTGAACACCAAGAGAGAGGAAATCATTAATTTCTTAGTGTCATCATTTCAAGTTTGTCTCGGGATTTCTTCCTGACCAGTAGTCCTGATTTTTTTTTTTCTTTGTTTCTTATTTGACAATTTTCATCGGGGAATTTCCTACGTCGATCACTTGTTGACTTTTATTTCATGTTCGCGTTTACCTTTGTCGACGAGGGCGGGGTTGCAAACGGCAGGTTGGCTGAGCTCGCTTGCGATTGTCTGCTCGTGAGTCTCACTCTTGGCCGCCGCCGGCGGAGGAGGCAGCGATGGTGACGATGGCGATGATGAGGATGGTTGCGGCCCCCTCTGGCCTTCCTCCTTCTCCTCCTCCTCCTCCTCCTCCTCTTCCTCCTCCTCCCCGACGTCTTCCCCACATTCCGGCTCGCTCTCTCCTTCTTCCAGTCCCTCACTTCCCACGGCTGACTTGTCACATTTTGACTTCTGCAAATTAAGCGCACGTAACGTTTTCAACGTTGTCGCCAAAGGCTGACTGGGGGGGGGGGGTTCGTTTGTCGCGTTCCTTACTTTCTGTAAGGCTTTGACCTTGGGGGGCTTCACCGTCCGAACCACGCCGTCATAAAAGCGAACTGTGTAGGACTCTGACGCACAAAAACACATGAGGAAACGTATCTCAGAGCTGGATGCAACCTGGTTTGAGATTTTTTTTTTTTTGTTTCGTGATGAGGTAACTGCAACCTCACCGTCATCGTTGACATGCAGGATTTTGGCCGGGTAGAAACGACAGTCGGTCCAACAGGCCAGAACCTTGGTGCCGGAAACAAACGACTGAGAGAAAGAGATGGGGAAGAAAATATGAATTGACACACGGGCTACGTACTGCTGACAAGGGGGGGGGGGGTTCCTACCCCGGTTAGAAAAGCCCAGTGAGGGGAGGAGGAGCAGTCACAGGATAAGAATTTATACATTTTGTGTGTCAAGTGGTCCAAAAAGTGTTTCTAAGTGACAGTGAACCATCGCCATGGCGCTGATTTTTTTTTTTTTTAGTGCAGTTTTTATTTTTGTTCATTGGGTTCTGCAACCCGATTGGCAAAAGGGACCGTAGACGAATGTCAACAGTCTCCGCGGCTCATCGCTGCACAACTTGTCATATTTTCTTCAAGACAAAACCCACAATGTCGACGAAAGGTTCTGTAGAGTATTCCTAAAAAACGGTCCGTTTTTTTGAGAGAAAACATTTTTTTTCAATGCTTGGGCCTGAAAAAGCTTTCATCTTTGGTTTAGTTTAATACAGCATTGTATTGTTTAGGTAATACAGACAAACCTCGGTTTTCGTCCATAATCCGTTCCAGAAGGCTGTTCGAAAACCGAAATTGTTCGAAAACCGAAACCACGCTCTTTTTAAAATAAAAATGTTGACTGAACACGTCTGCTCACAATGGAAAGCAACATGAGGAAGCGTCACTTCCTCGTGTCAGGAAGGCGAGAGGAGTCAAATGGTGCATTCAAGTGCGCTCAGTTTGTTCGAGAATCGAAATGTGTTCGTCATCCGAGGCATAAAAAAAAAAATCGAAATTCTGGGTCGAAAACCAAATTGGACGAGAACCGAGACGTTCCAAAACCGAGGTTTGACTGTAATTGTAAAAAATAAAGAGGACTAATTCACAGTCTTACGGTCGTAATTTTCTTCTTTTTTTTTCTCCATGAGACTAAAGTTAGACTAGGAAGAGAATAAAGTTTTGATATAGGATGAAGTCATTTTAGGTGGCATTACTGATCTCTATCAATCTAAGCTATTATCATGATTATTATTATTATAATACGTGTGCGTGCATCCTACCGTTGACACACTTGTCCGATTGAGGCCCCGCCTCCCCCTCAAAGTGAGTCGCTCCAGTGGCCGCAGGTACGGCGAGTTCCAATGGAACCATTCGTCATGGCGGCGGCTCCAGCGGCGGTAGTGGATGAGAACGCGCTCTTTGTCGTAGTCGACCTTGTCAATGGTGGCCGAGTACCTGATACCCCCCCAAAAAAAAAAAAAAAACACAAACCGAAACAGAATAACATTTGGTGCATAAAAATGTTGGTGAACATGCCGCTATGAGTAGCGCCTACCAGTTTTTGTGGCGGTCTCTTGCCTGCAGTTGAGCGCCCACTTCAAACTTGATGCCTGTCCTATCTGGGGGAGTCTTCATCTGTATAAAACAAGGTACAGATACATTTTTTTTTTAAGAAGTGTTCAATTTATCTATCCCCTTTTTGATCTGTAAGATGTCAGAGAGAGAGAGCAAGCGAAAGAGAGAGAGAATTCGTTTTCAACTTTGGTGTTGGTTTCTTTGATTTTACTTCTAAAATGTTTGTTGATACTATTAGACCCATCTATTAATTTTCGATCCCGCCTACTTTGATGCAGGCCAGGAGGCGGTGTACACCCTTGACTGGTCAAAGTTTAATGTGAATGCAGCCCCCACTTTTTTTGTCGCGTCGTGGCCCCGGGTAATTTATTTCTTAATCACTTATGGACTTCCATTCCTCAGGCTTATGACAGTTTTTGGAGAAACATCATTCGGGGTGACACAAAGGGGAAGGAATAGAACTTTTATTCATAAATATCTATAAATAAAGTTTGAGAAGAATGGATAAGTTGCCCTTTGTTCCCCCAACTTGAACCCCTTTTTTCAATATCAGGGCACATATACACAGGCAACCGACTGGTCCTCAGTTATTGTCAGGGTTCTTATAGCCAGTTAAGAGAAGGTGAAGCAGAAAGTGAAAACCACTCTTTCACTGTGCTGCCCTCGCTCTAAAACAATGCATATATGATAACATTTAATTACAATGAGACCAGAGGAATATTACCGAGTCAAAGTGTTTGTATGATGTGTTTTAATGTCACTTTGCCATAAATACGCGGCACCCTTAAATGAAAACGCCTCATACACATTTGACAGCTATTTTTTTTTTTTTTTTTTCATTTACACCAAATGGAACTTTTCGATGTCGTTCGACACCCGGTCAACGTTTTTGACATATCTGTTTCTACACTTCCGGTGTGACAAGATCCCATTGGTTAGAAACATTGAAAAGGTCGGAATTCCTGACTTTTCATTGGTCGTCAGTGCTGTCGGTGCAACGCGAAGGCCCGCCCTTTAACTGCTCTCTGCTATGTGGATTATCTCTCTCCAAATGAAGAAAGCGACTAAGGTTATAAAACTCAACACAAAACTCTCACAAATGACGCAGCGCTCTTCTGCGCACAACGGGTAGAAACGAAGGCCGCGCACTTTGAGTTGTTTATCTGTTTTTGGACAGTAAAAAAACGATGAGTTGGCGTGTTCCTCCCAATGATTAGAACTAGATGAGCTAGTGGCTAACGGCTAGTTTCACAGACGAAGGAGTACGAGCGGAGCGTGAAGTGTCATTTTAACGACACGTATCATGACGTTCGGCGCGACGCACAGCTTCAGCAACTACCCGCCCTATTTAATTTTAACTCATCGAGAACTGGTCCCTTCGAAGTTGAAAGGATGCAGCGAAAAGCTTGTTTACCTCTCGCGTTTAGCAGCGCAGTCAGTGAATGCACTCACGAGTGACGTCACAGCGAGCTGGCACTTTGGCGCATGCGCATTCTGCTTCAATGGGGGGGGGGGGGATTGGTGGACGGGCGACCGACGATGATCGTTAGGTGGTGCCATTTGGTCACATTTTCGACGAGCAATAACTTAGTTATCGCGTATTTATCTTTTATGGTGCCGTGATTTGCATTTAATGCGTTTCCTGATCCCCACCCCCTCGCAACTCAAAACAGTGAGTATCGCAAATCGTCATGGACAGAAATGCCGGTGAATTGTACTGACGGAAGCGCGGTTCAAATTACGTGACGGACTGACTATTACAGTTTGGATGCATTCCATGGCTCTGAGACAAATCTCTCCCGAGCGAGACAATTTAAGAGACACATTGAATTGACAGTAGAACCTTGGATAACATATGACAGGACACAAGAAGAACTTGCCAACTTTGTTTACTGACATCGTTTCAAACGGCACTGCGGTTCACAGCAAGATTTGCCCAACGATTAACTGTGACGTACAGTCAAACCTCGGTTTTCGAACGTCTCTGTTCTCGACCAAATCGGTTTTCCGACCAAAAATTTCGAGTTTTTTTTATGCCTCGGATGACGACAAAAATCAGTTCTCAACCGAACTGAGCGCACTTGAATGCACCACTTGACTCCTCCCGCTTTCCTTACTTCCATAAGCAAATAGGCTGAATGGAATACGACTGATTTTGAAGAACAGTGCTTGGCATTTGTAAAAACAAACAAAAAAAAGATCCATCCGAGGATAAGACCTGCAAATCCTTGTGGACAAAAGAAAGCACGAAGCAAAAAGTACGTGTAATAAAAACAAGAATAGGAGAAAAACAATATGGGTTGATTTTTTTTTTTTTTTTGTCCGGGTAGAACGATGGTCCCCTTTGGCTTGTGCTACCTGAAGGAGTGCCTGAAGTGCACGCTCCTCCTCTTCAGCTTCTCGGGATTGTGGGACGCCATGTGCGAGAATTCTCGGAAGATGTCCAGGTACGTGGCGTCTCCTGAGGAAGAACCACAGCCGAGGATGAGGACGCAAACTCCGGATGGGGGCGGCGGAGCGGAATGTTAATGAGCACCAAAGCCTTTTCTGGGCGCCCCGAACGGTAGTCACGGCAACGACTCGGTCCGACCACACTGTATCTTTTGTGTCACCTCTGTGTTCTCGGGCTCAATTAAAAAAAAAAAACAATGAACCTCTCCGACTGTCTGGATGTGGGAGAGGGAAAAGTTTCCTTTCATTGTATTCCCGTCAGCATAGTCCACACACTCTTTCCTGTCGCCACGGTCAAATGAGGACATTTCACTTCCCAAATCCAAATAGAAGGGATACAGGAGAGGGGCCCAACAATGTCAAAAGGAAGCGTTTCCAGGCACCCTCTGACCGCTGGATGACTTCTGTTGAGTATGCATAATTATTCTTAGGCGGAGTTTTTGGTCCAGTTACTGAGATTTTCCCCGAATCTTTCAAAGAAATATGTTTTGGGGGACCTGTGCAAACCCGCTGTCCTACAAAAATACACACATATGGCTTGAGATACGAGTTTAATCCGTTCTGGGACGGTTGTAACTCAAAACACGAGTGTCTCAAATCATCCTTCCCCACTGACATGAATGGAGATGGCATTAATGCGTTCCTAGACCATGCCACCCAAAAGAAAATGCGTATAAAAAAAAAACCTATTCAATATTGCACTGCATAAAACCATGCATGAGTGATTACCAAATGAAACGTATAGAATTACACAGTGTGGAACAAATTAGTTTTTGCAACTTTTCTTTTTTTTTTTTTTGCTTTCGTTCAATGAAAATTGTGCTGCTTCGTCTGGTCTGCACGTCTTGCCACCTGGGTCAGTATAGAACAGACTTACAGGTATACGTGAAGATAGTCACCGCTCCTCAGTGAGCTGCAGTAATATTACTCATTCTTTA
Source organism: Hippocampus abdominalis (assembly GCA_018466805.1). NCBI lineage: Eukaryota > Metazoa > Chordata > Actinopteri > Syngnathiformes > Syngnathidae > Hippocampus > Hippocampus abdominalis. The sequence continues at coordinate 35,173,933 of CM031694.1, read as the reverse complement.
CTGAGGATAAAGAATATATGCATGTGAATATTATCTGTTTGGTAATGGTGGGGCAGAAGGAGCCGCATGAGGGCTTGCTCGGAATACATTTTCGAAATTAGGGCAATAACTAAAAAAATTTTTTTAATTCATTAATTAAAAAAAAAAGACTTGTTTCATTTCACTCTTGATGGGTGGAAATGCACTCCAGAGACACATTTAAAATAAAAAAATTTCAAAGCCTAATTTCCACAATATGTCCGCTTTAAGATAATTGGGAAAATAAATTATGGGGGGAAAAAAAGTGCCGATTTCAATGTGAGGCTAGAGGAAATGAAGCGAAATCGTGGAAAAAGAAGTATAGAACATTCAACAATTTCCAAATGATCCTGATAACCTCGCAGCCCCTCCACACACTCTAGCCTGACCTCAGCATCATTGCAGCATGCGATAGTTGAGCACATCAAGTTGTGAATGGCCGGCTTAAAATGCCGCTCAGTGCTTTGACCTGCTTGGGCGAAGCCTCCTTCCGACGCGCGCATCTCCTCGTTCATCCTGGCCAGACGCAACCTAAGCAGCAGCAAAAACAACAACAGCAGTGGATTTAACGTGAAAGTCACAACTTAACTGTAATGCAAACTTTTCGTGATCGAGGGCTAAGTTTGAGTTTTAAAAAGGGCCAAAACCAAAGCGCGAATGTAAAATAGGTCATTTGAAGTTTTAATTACTGGTCAACGGCTACTTTTAATCGGAGATGGCTTAATGTGTCCCTAAATTGTGATTGAAAAAAAATCTTACTTTTTCTTTTTCTAGCACATCAATTCTTTGAGATATTTTGGGTTTTTTTGGTTTTAAAAGTTGACCTGTAAAAGCATGTCCAATACCAATAATACCCTGCATTGTAATTTATAGCTATGTTGTTTCCGAAAAAAACATATTGAAGTATTGAAGCTAGTCCTTAATTCATAAATATTATAAATGATACAGTGAAACTGCTCTACAACGAAATCATGTTTGCAGCAAGACATTTTTCACAACAGGGGGTTTTTCACTGTAGCAAATTTGAAACAGGAAAGTGGGCAAGGTGTTAATGCATGAAGATTTTTTCACACTAGGGGGTATTTTCACCCATGTAGATTTCGTTGTAGAGGAGTTTCGTTGTACAGTGAAACTCCTCTACAACAAAATCATGTTTGCAGCAAGAACATTTTCACAACAGGGGGTTTTTCACTGCAGCAAATTTGAAACAGGAAAGTGGGCATGGTGTGAATGCATGAAGATTTTTTCACACTAGGGGGTATTTTCACCCATGTAGATTTCGTTGTAGAGGAGTTTCGTTGTACAGTGAAACTCCTCTACAACAAAATCATGTTTGCAGCAAGAACATTTTCACAACAGGGGGTTTTTCACTGCAGCAAATTTGAAACAGGAAAGTGGGCAAGGTGTTAATGCATGAAGATTTTTTCACACTAGGGGGTATTTTCACCCATGTAGATTTCGTTGTAGAGGAGTTTCGTTGTACAGTGAAACTCCTCTACAACAAAATCATGTTTGCAGCAAGAACATTTTCACAACAGGGGGTTTTTCACTGCAGCAAATTTGAAACAGGAAAGTGGGCATGGTGTGAATGCATGAAGATTTTTTCACACTAGGGGGTATTTTCATGCCTGTAGATTTCGTTGTAGAGGAGTTTCACTGTATTGTTATTAAAACCTGATGTGCTAGAGAAGAAAAACAGGGAAAATTCGGAATCGGCTGAAAAAAAAAAATCATTTATGATCGTTTACTTGCCTCTCCGACTAAAAAATGGAGTGAACATTTGTTGACCAGTGTTCCAATCACTTACGTACATTCTCATTAATCAACTAATTGTTGAATAAAAGAAATGGAAATCCGGTTTGGGGCTATTCACTATTCATTCCATCTCTCCCAAATCTTGCAAGAAGGGTTGGCTGCAAAAACAAAACAAAAACAACAAAAAAACGTACAGTGTGACGATGTCAGCATTGGCTTGCTGCACCGCGATGCTCAACGGGTCGTGGCCATCCTCATCGCCGTCGTTCTGGGCGGCGCCTCGTTTTAGGAATAAACACACCTGCCTGGAAGCACACAGGCAAGCTGAGGTGAAGGATAGCCCTTATCTACCCCCCCCCCCCAAAAAAAATGGTGCTCATTCAGTGCCAGCGCTGCGCTTAGCTGGTGCTTCACAAGTTCTTAGGAAGAACGTGTTTGGTTTTCCACTGTAGAAGTGATGGCGTTCCGCTAGCGAGGCATTGCGCCTCGCTAGCATGCTAGCACTGAATTTGGACTCACCCTGTGTGGCCCAGATAGGTGGCGTGATGCAGGGGGCCCCGCCCTCTCGCATCTCTTTGATTGACATCAGCGGCGTTTTGGAGCAGGAACTCGCAGGCCAGCAAGGAACCCTTCAAACAATGGTTGACAGACTTTTACAAAGATTTACAGAAAGGAGACTAAATACAGCGAACCACCACCGATCGGTATCGGCAGCATTAAACCTTGAGCAAGAACACCCCTGGAGAAAATATATAAATAATTTCCTTTTTTTCTCCGATTTCAGGAAAAAAGTTTTTGAAATGAAAAAAAATAAAATAATAATACAGTCAAACCTCGGTTTTCGTCCATAATCCGTTCAAATCCGTTTCCGTAAAAATGTTCACTGAACACGTCTGCTCACAATGGAAAGCAAGACGAGGAAGCGTCACTTCCTCGTGCAAGGAAGGCGAGAGGAGTCAAATGGTGCGTTCAAGTGCGCTCAGTTTGTTTGAGAACTGAAATTTGGTCGTCATCCGAGGCCTAAAAAACTCAAAATTTTTTGGTTGAAAACCGAATTGGACGAGAACCGAGACGTTTGAAAACCGAGGGGTTGACTGTAATTAATTGCATTTACAAATTTAAAACAAAAAGAATTATTCCGCCCAGTGGTTTGTATTTTTAATGAACAAAAACAAACAAAAAAACATTCCCATGATTTGGGGGGGGGGGCAGGGGAGAATAATTAAACGAAATAAAAGATTTTCCATAATTTAAACCCCAAATTCAAATGTATCCCACAATTTGTAAACAAACCATTTATACCTCAATACAAATCGTAGTTGAACACAAATAGAATAATTCCCCCCATCATTGAGATTCACTTTAGAAATGATTCACGAGAAATGTTTCTTGAAAACCTTTTTTTTTTTTTTTGGTACTCCCAATTTCCGCCCGTTCCTTGTGGGAAAAAACGTTTTCATCTTGTTTTTGTCGTCTTTTGGCTCAACGTCCAGCTGGTGACGAAAACGCACAAGCGCTCGGCGTCGTCGCATTGAGTACGCACCCCAATCACAGCCTGGATGAGGGGCGTCTTCTCTTGGTCCTCCTTATTGACCATGTTGACGTCGGCGCCGTGCGCCAGCGCTTCGGCCATGACGGCGATGTTGCGCGCTCTGGCCGCTCTGTACAGGAGCGCCCCTGGGGGGAGGTGCCTGCTGTCCTCCGGGTCCGACGTGTCATGATCGGCCTCGCCGCTCGAGGCCTCGGATGCCTCACACTCTGGGGGGGAAAAGAAAAAAAAAAAACGAGTCGAAAATCAAGTCACAAGCGCCCGATGTTCAAGTTGCTGTGATTCCGGTCGAGGACGCACCTTCCTCCGTCACGCTGTCCACCATTGGCCCCGTCACCAGAAAGTCGGTGCTTCCGTCGGTGCTGCCTAAACCGCTGTCGCTGCTGAGGCCTGGCGGACCGAGAAACCGAGAAACGTGGACGAGTTAGGGCACAACGGGCGCTTTTCAGCCAATGCGCTCTTCCGACGGCAACGTGGCAGTACAGTAATCCCCTCGTTTATCGCGGTTATGGGGACCGAAACCAGCCGCGATAAAGGAAAATCCGCAAAGTAGCGACCCATATAGGTACATGTACATAATATTTATAAGGCCAAATTTAATAGTATACATGCATGTAGAAGTAAATTTTGAAGTAATTAACATGACTTAATGCTGTATACTAATAGATTTAAACATGTATAAGTTAGGTTAGTTTATGAGTAACAAAATACGGTAAACATATAAGTCCGCAAAAAGTCCACAAACGGTCCGCGAGTAGCTGCGAAAGTCAGCAAAACAACAGCGAGTCACATAGAGCAACATATACAGTACGGTACTACATGTACAGTCAAACCTGGGTTTTCGTCCATAATCCGTTCCAGAAGGCTGTTCGAAAACCAAAATTGTTCGAAAACCGAAATTGTTCGAAAACCGAAACCGCGCTCTTTTTAAAATAAAAATGTTGACTGAACACGTCTGCTCACAATGGAAAGCAACACGAGGAAGCGTCACTTCCTCGTCTACCCGAGGAAGCGTCACTTCCTCGTGTAAGGAAGGCAAGAGGAGTCAAATGGTGCATTCAAGTGCGCTCAGTTTGTTCGAGAACCGAAATTTGTTCGTCATGCGAGGCATAAAAAACTCAAAATCTTTGGTCGAAAACCGAATTGGTCGAGAACCGAGACGTTTGAAAACCGAGGTTTGACTGTATATGAAAAAAAAAGGTTTTTTTAAAGTCCGCAAAAAGTCCGCAAGTAGCTGCCAAAGTCAGCAAAAAAAACAACAGCGAGTCACATAGAGCAACATATACAGTACTGTACTGCATGTATATGAAAAAAAAAGAAAAATTAAAACATATTCATTAAAATATTTTTTTTTTTAATGAATATGTTTGAAAAAATCCGCAATGCACTGAAGCCGTGATAAACAAACTGCGAAATAGCGAGGGATCACTGTACTCACTGTCGGCGACAGAGGATGTAAAAGGGACTTTTTTAAAAGCGTGCGTACCACTGCCGTGTGCCGTTTTGAAGCGCACTACACAGAAATCCAAGTCAAATCACGTCAAAGTCGAAAGGTAAGCAGAGCTGCAACGTTACCGACCGCACAGATTTGTGTTCACGAAACACATTCGCTTCTGATTACTGGCACACATCGGACTGTTTGGCAATGTTGTGAATGTGAGATTGGGGGATATTTCTGCTGCATGCGCCACATACATGGATCTGCACATCAATTGCGCACAATATGGCAGCTCAGTGATAAAGTGCTCCCGAAATTAAACTAAAATCCAGTCTTTATGGGCGTTTACTTGAGTTTTTCCACACGTGTGGCGAGAAGGAGCCGGCACTCCCATCTCAATGCCCGAGCTCGGCCATCGTGACTTACTTCGAGGTCCGGATCCTGCGTGGAAGTAGGAGAAAAGGGAATCCAGCTCAGCGGGACAAAACAAGGACTCTCGTCTCGACTTGGCAGCAGCTGAAAAGGAGTCAATAAACAAGAGAGATGTCAGCGGTCGAACACAAGAACGAGTCGGTGGGGACGATTTGGGCTTTTACGAATCGGAAAAAAAAATGACAATGACACATTTTCGTCAGTTTTTAATCTTTTGCATCCTCGCTGCGGCGTGATGGCTTTCAAATGACGTTTAACCCTCATGCAGTATTTTTAAGCGGCTGCATGAAGGGAATTACGTCCCAAAAATGTCCCTCTTCCGATGTGCAACGACTTTTTTCCCTTTTCATTGTTTTTTCACTTTCAACCCCTCAAAATGTTCCGTGGGAATTGGCCAAGACATCGATAGACATCCTATGCAAAATTTCAGCTTCGTGGAGTTATTTGTTCACTGTTTTGTCTGTGGTGTCCATTTGTCCAATTTTGGGATAATTACTGCATGGGGGTTAAAAAAAAAAACAACACCACAGCTCTCCTTTTTTCGGAGCTGCAACATGGATCGCGATCGATTTGAGCTATATTAGCCTACCGATCAAAATCTTTTTCCAAGTTTCAAACATTTTTTACGAAGCTCCAACGAGCCACTAGATGTCGCTAAAGAGCCGCATGCGGCCTCTGGAGCCGCGTGTTGCCGACCCCCGTTGTAAGTGATGCTATCACGTTTGTGTGTGTGTGTGTGTGTTCAAGAACGAGTTCACGATTACCGGAACATCGATGCTATTTTCTGCTAGCTAGTCTGTAGCCTTTCACACGCTATCTTTAGCATTAAGCTCGTTAAGCGATGTTAATTTGTTTGACTTTGGTTTGCAGTAAACTTGACTTGGGAGTGACAAACTAACTTGACGCGAGCACACCGAGCTTCTTCTTGACTGTTCTCATTTTATGAGTAGCGAAGGAATATTTGAAACAGTGTTTTTATCATGGCTAATGTGGGAGGTGTAAAATCGTCCTGACAAATTTGCCCGATGGGTGGGAGGACACGGCACTAAGATCAGCGATGAATGATGGGCAGGAACCTGAAGAGGGACTGGCTGACGAGGCGCTCCGGAGCTCCTCTCTGTACCGCTGCCGTGTCTTCGCTACCGCGGTAGCGCTGTTGTGCCTGCGACACTTCTGGACGCGCCGGCGCCGGGTCGACTTCCTGTCGCCGTTGAGGAGACTGGGCTCGGCGATCAGCTTCTTCACAAATTTTTTCTCCACATATTTGGCCTTGATCCAGGCCTCCTTCTCCTGCCTTGCAAGACCGGCGTGGCTTTTAGTGGGCTTTGAATTGCTTTAGCTTTGATTAGCAATGGCTAACCCTGCATTTCAAAGTACGTTCTCCTACCTGGAACTGGACGCCGTGGCTTTCCTTACACCTTGCCCTTCGTGATAGGAGCCCTCGTAGATGTGCTTGACGACGCCATTGCCCAGCTCGCACATCAGCTGGGAAGCAAAAATAGCAAAAACGTCAACCTTCGTCGTGACGCACACCTTTTTTTTGTTCCTTTCCCATGACTCGGAACGGCATTTTCTATTGCTTTTGGCTCGGTTGTTTTAACCTTACAGCAGAGTGAGGAGTCCACCTTGCACATTTAAAAGTAAAAATACAGGAATAAATAAATACACAAATAAATAAATAAATGACAGAGATGTTGACAATTGGCCCGAATATAAGACGGTGTTTTTTGCATTGAAATAAGACTGAAAAAGTGGGCGTCGTCTTATATTCGGGGTCTAGACATTATACCCATTCACGACGCTAGATGGCGCCAGATATCATTGAAGCGAATGCTGAACTTGACTCCCCAGACCAAAGTGAACCCCTGCCGCAAAGAATAAAAATAAAAATAGCGATAGCACGAAGAAGAAAAATAAAAAATAGCGGTAAGAAGGAAAAGAGAAGAAAATAATAGAAGAGATAAGAGAAAATGGAGAAACGTAGCAACAATCTGGAGAAAAGTGGCTCGAAGATCGGCAGCTGAGGAGAAGTTCGGATGTCATTTATATTTCAAAAACCAGAAGCCATTCAGTTACCAATGTGCTTGCACTTTAGTTTACATATTTAAATGTTTAGATATTAAGATTTGAATGCTTTTCCTCTCAAATATATTGTTAGAATCATTTGTTTCAGATGTACTGTCATTATTTTCTGTATAAAAATGAATTTGGTGTTCAAAAAGTCTTTTTTTTCAAACTTGAGTCTTGAAAAACAGGGGGTCGTCTTATAATCAAGGCCGTCTTATATTCGGGTCAATACGGTTCATCTTCCCTCGGAGGGCCGTTAAGACAGTAAAACCGAATAAATGTTTAACCATCATGTCGTATTATTACTTGTACACATAAAAAAAAAATGATGGCTCACTAGTTTTGAAATCAGTCAAGTATTTGGACAATTATTGCTCACGTGAAATATAAACGGTAACAAAATGATTGCAAAATATCACCGTTATTTATTACGTATGATCATTTGAGATTTTGGTACATCTTTAAGCAAGGATAAAGGAAGTTGACACGGATGATTTTGCTTTCGCGGGCCACATAACATGACGTGGCGGGCCAGATCTGGCCCCCGGGCCTTGACTTTGACACATAGTCAAATGTTGGGCTATTCCTTGACAGTCATACTGGCCGCTCAGTGTTTCACCTTCAATAACTCGGGTTCCCACGAATCCAGCGTGAGCGATCGCACTTTGGAGCAGTGAACGCCGAGACTCCTGGAACCAGACACAACGCGGCGATTCAGCGAGACAAGATGGCGTCGGCAAACAACGGGACGGATATTAGTCAATCACTTGGGAAATAGACACTCGGCACGACACCGAAGCTAATGTCATGCTAATTCTGCCAAGTTCCGCGCACGCCGCCGCCGGTCTCCCGGCAACAAGGGGGACGCCGCGTTGTCTCCTGTGTGACTCGGGGGACAACGCGGCATGAATATTCAGCAGCCGGCCAGAAATTTCAAAAGGGGAAAATATTCCTCTGGAGTGCCCGCTCACCCATCGAGTGTGAAACTAAACGTCGTTATCTGACCATTTCTGAAAATGTGTCTGCTAGCGAGCCCTTCATATGGAGTTTCTCCGCCCATGACGCGGTACGTAGCAGAGTGAAGGTCTGCCATTTGTAAGCCTTATGTCATAGCCAAAAACACAAGTAGAGCTGCGGTGTTGTTTGACCACTGGCAGAGGCCATTATCCACAAATGGAGAAAACAAAAAAAACATTCAGAATGTTTCCGGAAAAAGACCTGTGGATGCCGGAGCACTCGATGCACAGCAGGATCCCCAAATTGATCGACGCCCAACGAGGGTCGGCTTGACCACAGTCGCAACACTGCTGGTTGCCGGGCAGGCACAGGATCCTCTGCAGGATGCCGTCGCCGCGGCCGCCGCGCTCTCGCGACTCGCCGGCCGAGTCGACGCTGCTGGTGGACGGCGAGGCCGCTCTGTCCAGATGCTATATAACACACACACACACACACACACACATTTATTTTGAAAGTCGTGCTTTTGTTGTATGTCCACACGTTTGAACGCTAGCACAACTGAGGTAGCAAGCAAGAGCTAGGACTTTCGTGGGCAGTGTTGCCATATTAGCAACATTTTGCTATACAGTAATCCCTCGTTTATCACGGGGGTTACGTTCCAAAAAGAACCAGTGATAAGTGAAACCCGTGTAGTGAACTTGATTTTTTTTTTTACAGTTATTACACAGTAATTAACTATATATACAATGAAATCAAAGACCAAACCCTGTTTTCAGGCCCAATGACATAAAATACAAACGTTTTCAACAAATAACTATAATAGTTTTTGGAAATACTGTACTGTTGACACGCGGCCTCGCCGACGCGTTCTGATTTTAAGGGTTAAAAGTATGAAAAAACGGCACCCAAAAAATCCGTGAAACATTGAAACCGCGGAAAGTGAACCGCGTTAGAGCGAGGGATCACTGTACTGTATTTTCCAAACCCCTCGAGCAATTAGTTCCCCCGCCCCCCCCAAAAAAGAGAAATGACAAAAATGACAACAGTGGACCTAATTTTAGCAACATTCTTATTTCCCGCACGGTGGAAGAAAAAGGGCCAAGAAGAATTGGCTTAAGTAAAAATAATAATAATAAAAACCCCAGAAGTAAATCTACAGTTTCATATATATATTGTACGTTTTGTCGGTGATCACCGTGTCATTTTACGTGACTGTCAATATTTCACTTTCCACGTAACTCATTCAACACCAGCCAATTCTGGACCAAGTCTGAAAAGACGTTTAAAAACGTCTTTGGGAGTGAATGAGTTCACTGTTTATTTGGCAGATTTTTTTTCTTTATTTTTCAAATATTGTTTGTTTGTTTGTTTGTTTTGTGCCCTCCCCGGAGCTTTTCTCCCATTTTTCATGGGAAACGAATTCCGCAGATCCATCAGTGTTTTGTTTTGTTTTGGATCATTTTTAAGGTTGAAAAAAAAACTTTTCATTGGGCGTCACTTATTTATTAGCAGAGTTTAGCTATTGGCTCGGTCCCGATTTCCCTGTGCTGTAATTGGAGGGATGCAAAGCAGTGTGACTGGCCTCGCTGCGGAGGCTGTCGGGACTTTCCCTGTAGGCCGAGGCAATGCTGGCTTGGACCGCCTGAATCCAAGCTCGTCTCAGCTTCTCGGACTCGGCCTGCAGCATGCAGCTCCTGATGGGGGGGAAAAAAGTACACGAGCAAGACAGGGTTCCCACTCTTCCTCTTGCTTCTTATTTATGGACCTTTTAAGGACTTTTGAGGGCTATTTTAGCAATTTTTAAGGACTTTTTCTCCATTCAGCAGGGGATTCACGGTGGATTTAATGCCCGCTCGACAGTATGCAACAGAAAGCCACATATCACTGAGCTGGTGCCAAAGGAAGGGCACATCTTTATTTTTAGGGCCAATCAGCTAACCCTTTATTTGACATACTGTATGTCAAATTTTCCTTTTCCTACCTGTACCTGTACTAGGAAAATGAAAAAAAACCTTAAATTAATTCTCAAATAAAGTACACTAAGAAAAAAATAAATGTAGAAAATGTAAAACTTCAATTCATTTTCGAATAAAAATACATTTTTAAGGATTTTTATTGACTTTTAGAAGCTTCCCCTGAAAATGAAGGACAATTAAGAACATCATTTTACAACTTCTTTTTTTATGGATTTTTATGAACTTTAAGGACCCGTGGGAACCCTGCAAGAGGAAGGTGGGACACGAGATGGATGACTTGGTCTTCTAGTTCGAAGCAGGGCAGCGGCATTTTGGGCAGTAAATTCTAACCGTGCGGTGCCAATACGGTAAAACGCGGACAGAAAAATCCGAGATCTCCTCGTGAATGAAAATCCCTACTTGGTCGGGGAGACCACCTCGAAGCAGAAGCGCCTCTCGATGTCCTCGCAGTGTTTGACGGAACACAGACGGAGGTCATCGACCACCACCGTCAGAGAGTCCTGGCCACAGACAAAACATAAAAAAAGGGCCTGGTTAGACTCAGCCATGTTTCTGAGGGTCGACCATTTCCAGATGCTCCTGCCTTGAGCTTCTTCTGATAAACCAGCCGGCTGCTCTGGATGGAGAACCAGCGCCTACGAGGCACAAAAGGCAAACGTTAGACCACCTCCGGAGGGGGACACGGGAGTCTTTTGCCGCACCTGTTCCACGTCTTGAAGGCGTTGCCGGCCCTCTTGAACAAGTATCCTTCCATCACGACGCCGTTGGGAGAGTCCACATTAAACTCCGCCCTCGAGTCGTCGTAAGCCAAATCCTGAGGAGCAAGCATCTTGCGTGAAGCGCCGGCGGCAAAGGTCAAGGATGTCCTCGCGTTGTCAAACATTCCAATCCGAGCCAATCGCCAGGTATTCGGAGGCGGGATTCGGAGGCGGGATTCTTCCCCACCCCCCTCGCGTGGATTTTATTTGTTGTTTTGGGGCGACACCGTAACACCGGATGGACTCACCTGCATGAGCGTCTGAGAGAAGAGAAAGAAAGAACATGAGCGGCGCACGAAACGGGAAAATCAAACGTTCCCTTTGGCAGCGGCGTTTGAGGAAAGTGGTCTTTTCTACTTGTACAGTGAAACTCCTCTACAATGAAATCTACATGGGTGAAAATACCCCCTAGTGTGAAAAAAAAATCTTCATGCCTTAACACCATTCCCACTTTTCCTGTTTCAAATTTGCTACAGTGAAAAACCCCCTGTTGTGAAAAATTTCATTGTAGAGGAGTTTCACTGTATTCCGTACTCAGGCAGCGGCATTTGGCACCACGGATTAAGTCAGGGGTCGGCAACCCGAAATGTTGAAAGAGCCATATAGGACAAAAAAAACAAAAAAAACAAATATGTCTGGAGCTGCAAAAAAATTTAAAAGCCTTCTCTAAAACTTACACATGGAGACTGGACTGTCTCAGAATTGTTTATGTTATTCATTCCTTTGTTGTGTGTTCACAAACGCCCCCATAGAATTTATTTTGTAATTTCCTCGCTTGATTTTTTTTTGTTTTGTCGTGCATTATTTTCGCTTTTCTTAGTACAGTGAAACTCCTCTACAACGAAATCATGTTTGCAGCAAGAAATTTTTCACAACAGGGGGTTTTTCAATGTAGCAAATTTGAAACAGGAAAGTGGGCATGGTGTTAATGTATGAAGATTTTTTCACACTAGAGGGTATTTTCACCCATGTAGATTTCGTTGTAGAGGAGTTTTTCACTGTATCAGTGAGGTGATCACGAATTTCCGTTTTTCGGAGGCTGTCTTTGAACGCCTCTCGAGTTGAACGAGAAGAGAGGAAGGCACGGAGTCGGACGCAGACGTGTCTCTTTGTCGAGACTGTTGAAAGCATAAATAAAGTGTACGTTTTAAAAAAACAACACCACAGGACTCTCGTTTTTTCGGAGCTGCAACATGTATCTAGATCTATTTGAGCTATATTAGCCTACTTCCAAAATCTTTTTCCATTTTCAAATATTTTTTATAAAGCTCCAGGGAGCCACTCAATCAGGGTTCCCACTCTTCCACTTGCTTTTTATTTATGGACCTTTTAAGGACTTTTGAGGGCTAATTTAGCCATTTTTTAAAGGACTTTTTCTCAATTTAGCAGGGGATTCACGGTGGATTTAATGCCCGCTCAGCAATATGCGGGCTGGACAGAAAGCCACATCTCACTGAGCTGGTGTTCAAATCATTGCTGCCAAAAGGGAGGGCACATCTTTATTTTTCGGGACAATCAGCTAACCCTTTATTTGACAGACTGTATGTCAAATTTAATACATACAAAATACTTGAATTAATTTTCAAATAAAGTACACTAAGAAAAATTTAAATTTTAGAAAATATAAAACTTTTACATTTTAAGGATTTTTATTGATTTTAGAAGCTTTCACTGAAAATTAAGGACAATTAAGAACATAATTGTTACAACATCTTTTTTTATGGATTTTTATGGAAATTTAAGGACCCGTGGGAACCCTGTCGATGTCGCTAAAGAGTCGCGTGCGGCTCTGGAGCCGCGCGTTGCCGACCCCCGGACTAAGAGAATGAGAATTCTACAGGTAGCTCGTGCAGCAAAGCATGCACTCAAGAAATCTCATCTGCATCTTAAGACACTTGGGAGAGCCGAATTTTTGGATATCAACGTAATAAACAAGTGTGACAATTTGTCTGGTTCACTCGCTCAACGGCTTGCGGTCGAAAGCGGCAACTTTCCAGTTGCATCAATGAAAAGACGCGACAGGGATGCGGCACGGTGCTTCTCCACATGGACACCGACTCACCCGCTGCTGGATGGTTGCGTGTTTGTGCTCCAGCTCTCTCTTCTCCTTGGCCGAGTTGATCACCAGCTGATCCAGCTGAAAGGACGACAAGGCCACTTTATGAGTCAAAAGCCAAATTTGCGGTTCGTACGAGTGTCACCGAAATCAGCCTGTTGCCAGTGAGTCACTGCCCACCCCTCTTGCCTGCTGGTGTGGTAAAACGTAGGCTAGCGTAACCTGTCAACCTCGGGCTAATAGCTGCCCTTATAAATGATGACGATTCCCCTTACAAAGCGACAAAAACCCGTACGACGGCTTACCGCGCATGCGCACGTCATGCTTTATCAATCCGACCCGTACGCTGCAATGAAAAAAAATACGACGATTGAGGATGACTTTTGCTGGTTTGCCGTGACAATCGTAGCGATCGGCGACGGCATTGTCGTTGGCTACCAGCGGGTGAGACGATCTGGATTTGACCCAAAATAGTCTTTGTGAGATCGGTTCACAATTGTTTGTTTTTTTCCCACCCCCATGTATAAAAGTTGTAATACGCCGTACATGATTTGAAATTATTAAAAAAAAAACGTATAAAAGTAAGACTTTGAAGTGCATCTGTTGGTCGCGAAAATACGGTATTTTCACCGGTGGGGGGGGGCAGCGCTTCATCAAACGGGCCGAATATCAAGCCCTGGTTTTGATCAAGACGATCAGGATGCTTCGCTCACCTCGGATGCCAACTTCTTCATGTAGGGGTCCGCCTCTTCCAGGCGCCTGTGGCCCTGTTGGAACAACGAGTACTGGGCGCGCATGAAGGACAGCATCTGGAAGGGGCAGCCACACGTTAGTGTTCGACGTGTATTTATTTATCCACGCTCACGTCTCGTGTGGAATTGAAACAAGGACTCACCGCATCCAGGATCTCAAATTTCTTCTTGGCCTGGAAGACGTTGATCTGCGGGGAGAAGACAGGACATTCCTCCGTTTTTTGGAAACGCGTTTTTTCAAAAGGAATTATACAATTCTATAGGTTCGTTAGAGCATTTGAGTAGCAGAATTTATAGGGGGCCAAATTTTACCCGATGAGTTCTCCACAAGGTTAAATTCCTCCGTTTTTTGGAAACGCGTTCAAAAGGCAATTCCGTTTGGTTTGTACAGTGAAACTCCTCTACAACGAAACCTACATGGGCGAAAATACCCCCTAATGTGAAAAAAATCTTCATGCATTAACACCATTCCCATTCTCCTGCCCCCCCCCCCATAAAAATAAAGAGTACACTTACATTTGTGTGTGCGTGTTTGTGTGTGTGTGTGTTTGCATCTGAGATCAAATTTGCTACAGTGAAAAACCCCCTGTTGTGAAAAATGTCTTGCTGCAAACATGATTTCGTTGTAGAGGAGTTTCACTGTATTGTCTCGTTCATTTCATCAGTTTTCTGTTCAAGGCGTGAGGATTTTTGGGCCAATGGCCGATAGGCCTCGATCCGGCACGCACACCCGCCCCCCCTTTGGAAGCCAACTTTAACCCCCATGCAGTAATTATCCCAAAATTGGACATTTCGGACACTTTGAACTGTATTGACCCAAATATAAGACGGCCTTGATTATAAGACGACCCCCTGCTTTTCCAAGACTCAAGTTTGAAAAAAAGACTTTTTGAACACCATCTTAAACAAATGATTCTAACAATATATTTGAGAGGAAAAGCATTCAAATCTTAATATCTGAACATTTAACCCCCATGCAGTAATTATCCCAAAATTGGACATTTCGAACACTTTGGACGGTTTTGGACTGTTGGACAAATGGACACCACAGACAAAACAGTGACAAATAACTCCACCAAGCTGAAATTTTGCATAGGATGTATATCCATGTCTTGGCCAATTCCCACTGAACATTTTGAGGGGTTGAAAGTGAAAAAAAATGGAAGAGGGACATTTTTGGGACGTAATACCCTTCATGCAGCCGCTTAAAAATACTGCATGAGGGTTGAAGACGAAAAGAAAGAGATGCTCATGTACCCACCTGCAGAACGTAGTCCAAGGCCAGGTGACGGAAGCACTTTCGGGCGACGCTGAGCGCGCAAGTGGCTTCCTCCACCTCGTGAGCTTTGGTCCTGGGCGCCTGCGCGTTCTTCACCTGCGCGATCTCCACGTCCTCACGCACACGCTCAAAGTGTTTCCTGGTCTCCTTGAACTTGCGCACGTCCCTAAAGGAATCGGCCACACCTGAGTTAAAAGTTGGGTTTGTTTTTTTTTGCCAAGTCTCAAATCTCGTCGAGTTTTTTTTAATTCAAAGTTAAATTTGTCAGGTAACAGACAAGTTTGAGCCTTCCGTTGTCTTGGCAAGCGCTTCTCAAATTTGCCCCATTGTGATGTAACAGTGAGACTATTTCATTTTCATATCGCCCCCGAGACCAAGTTTCTTTGCCCATGACTTGCCAGGTAGGCTGAGTGAAGATCAGCCATTATCAAGCCACAAAAGGTTGACACTGTCTAAAATGTAAAAGATGTCAAAGCCAAAGGGGAACCAGAGCTGTACTACGTTGGCTGACCTGAAAATACACTTTGACGCTTGCAACAATATCACTCTTTTCTAAAAATAAATGTGACGGTTTAACTAAAAAAACGGAATTTCTTTTCTTCTAAAAAAAATACTGACTTCTTGCAATATTACTTTTTTTCTTCTTTTTTTCAAAATTTTCTTTAAAAAAATAAATAAAACGTACTCCTACACAATGGGGTTAATTTCAATACAGTCAAACCTCAGTTTTCGAACGTCTCGGTTCTCGACCAATTCGGTTTTTGACCAAAAATTTCGAGTTTTTTTATGCCTCGGATGACGACCAAATTTCGGTTCTCGAACAAACTGAGCGCACTTGAATGCACCGTTTGACTCCTCTCGCCTTCCTTACACGAGGAAGTGACGCTTCCTCGTGAAGCGTTCCATTGTGAGCAGACGTGTTCAGTAAACATTTTTATTTTAAAAAGAGCGTGGTTATTTTCTTGACTTGGAACGGATTAAAACATTTTACATTGATTCCAATGGGAAACATGGTTTCGGTTTTCGAACAATTTTGGTTTTCAAACAGCCTTCTGGAACGGATTATGGACGAAAACCCAGGTTTGACTGTACACTTTGACATTTGCAACAATATCACTCTTTGCTAAAAAATAAATGACGGTTTAACTCCATCCATCCATTTTCCGAACCGCTTGATCCTCACGAGGGTTGCGGGGGGCGCTGGAGCCTATCCCAGCTGTCTTCGGGCAGTAGGCGGGGGACACCCTGAATCAGTTGCCAGCCAATCGCAGGGCACACAGAGACGAACAACCATCCACGCCCACACTCACACCTAGGGACAATTTAGAGTGTTCAATCAGCCTGCCATGCATGTTTTTGGAATGTGGGAGGAAACCGGAGCACCCGGAGAAAACCCACGCAAGCCCGGGGAGAACATGCAAACTCCACACAGGGAGGCCGGAGCTGGGATTGAACCCGGTACCTCTGCACTGTGAAGCCGACGTGCTAACCACTGGGCTACCGGGCCGCCTTGACGGTTTAACTAAAAAGCAGAATTTATTTTCTTCTAAAAAAATACGGACTTCTTGCAAAATGACTTTTTTTTCATCTTTTTTTTTTTGGTAACATTTTTCTTTAAAAAAAACGTACTCCTTGACAATAGCCGTTAATGTCAATATTTGAGTTTCTATCTAACGAGGTAGCTTGTCGGGGAGGCTCGAGGAAGTGGTGCCTCCGCCAGGGAAAATGCAAATGAAGCTCTGATGTCATCTTAACGGAGGCTCGCCCTTCCCTTCAGATTCTTGATTGCGTGAGAACAAGCTGCCGTCATGGTAACCAAAGCCCATTATCCCCGCAGGGCAGGGGGCGAGGGGAGCGCTGGCACATCTGCATGACACAGACCCCCCCCCCCTTCCGGCCCCCCTTCAAAATGAGTGATTTCAAACAGCGTTCTTAGCGGATGTCAACTGTGCTGTCATTCTTGACCCGGTGTTGCAATTTTTATTTTTTTTTAAACAAACACAACGTAGAACCGTTGACGGTGTCGACACAAATGCAATTGTAGCGTCTGGCGCATCATGAACTCACTCTTTGACAAAGTGCTGCAGCTGTTGCTTGACTGAATGCTGAGCTTGATCGAAAAGCATCTGTGACAGAAACGACAAAAAAAACAAAAAACGGTCAGTCCATTCGAGAGCGTTCAACTTCGACATGAATGCATAAGGGCAGTTATTCGAGCGCGTCTTTTTACGATGGATTACGGATAACCTGGAGCCTATCCCAATACATATGTCCATATTTGTCGTTAAAAAAGAAATTATATTAATGGTGTGCCCGCGTTTCAGACATTTCATGAATGTAAAACATTTTAACGTTATAGGGGGGGGGGGGGGGAGGAATGTAAAGAGGGTATGTCGAAAAGAGGTTCGGCTGTAGTATTTCCATGGAGGTTGAATCGGGTTCGTGCTTCGGAGAGAAATGAGCTCCAAGGCCTGTTGAAAAAATATCAAGCTAACCCGTTGAGAGGGGGCGGAGCTAAACTTTGAATGACATCCTTATTGTGCATTTGATCTGTCAATGAGGTTGATTTTTTTTTTTATTAGGGTTGCAAGAAAAAAAAATGAAAAAAAAGATTTGAAGGCCAACCTCCCAGACCATATTTATTCTTGATCATATTTCAAATAAACCTGAAGGAAATTTGCCATCTCCTGCTTCCAAAGCAAATTTCACGTAAGGTATTCATTGACCAAAAGAGAGCGATGGAGTGCACTTTCACACGCACATGAATGTCGATTGGCGGCAATGAATGGAGGAGGAATGCACCCCCCCCCTCAACCCCCCCCACCCCCCACACACAGACACACAATAACGGCGCCTTTTCTTGAATGCTTGCAATCCAAGAGGCTTCCATTTCACACGAGATTCCTGCAACATTCCCGCTAAATAGGTCATCCGGGCGGGTTAGGGGGAGAGGAGGGAAGGGAACATGCCGGAAGAGGCCGGCCGGACCTTTGGCCAAATGTGGGTCTCCATCGGCGGCTCTGCGAAGAATCAAGACGACATTCCCGATGGGCCGGGTCCGCTTTTTAAAATTAGGCGGAAGGTGACTTTCAAGTGACCCGAGCTTAGAATATCATCACGAATTTTCGCTTGTCCCGCAGAAGTAACTGCCGGGGGGGGGGTAGCGGAAATAAACCTGCGGCCACAATGGCGTCCCGACGCGACCACATGCGGCGAAAAGTCAACCACGACTGACTCAGCGTTGGGAGAGAAAAAGGAAAAATAAAAAGCCCGGCCAGATATCCTGACTCAAGATGGCTCGGCGATATGGCCTTAAAATAATACTCCCCATTTCTCTCCCCCGCCCCCCACTGAAATCTGACTTTGCATTGTAATTACTGTATTTTAGGCACGATAAGGCGCACCGAAAAGTCTTCCATTTTCTTAAAAGCTTACAGCGCACCTTAAAATCCGGTGCGCCTTGTGTATGGTCATTACGGTAATATGTCGACCCCCCTCACAAGATGGCTCCTCGCTGGAGACATGCTTCCAATGTTATAACTTGCTGTTAGTTCACTGTGGCGCCGCTTCATTAACCCTCATGCAGTATTTTTAAGCGGCTGCATGAAAGGGTATTACGTCCCAAAAATGTCCCTCTTTCAATGTGCAACAACTTTTTTCACTTTTAATTTTTTTTTCACTTTCAACCCCTCAAAATGTTCAGTGGGAATTGGCCAAGACATAGATATACATCCTATGCAAAAATTTCAGCTTGGTGGAGTTATTTTTCACTGTTTTGTCTGTGGTGTCCATTTGTCCAACAGTCCAAAATCGTCCAAAGTGGCCGAAATGTCCAATTTTGGGATAATTACTGCATGGGGGTTAAATAAGTTTTTGTAGCAGCTCTGAAAAAAGGAGAGCTGTGGTGTTTTTTTTAAAACGCACACTTTATGAATGGTTTTTCACAGTCTCAACAAATACAGGTACGCCTTTGTCCATCTCCGTGCCTTCTCTTCTTCCGTTCGACTCGAAAGGCGTTCATGACCGTCTCCGAAAAACGTACATTAACGATTCCTTCGATGAAACGACGAAAAGTGAAGATAATGCATCAAAACAGAAAATCAAGCGAAATATTCTATAGCCCCCCCCCCCTACAAAATTTATTTGGTGATTTCCTAGTTTTTGAATACACAACAAAGGAATGGAAAAAAAAAAACCACTTCTGAGAGTCCAGTTTCCTATATTTTACTGACATCTGATCGTTCTGTTGGAGCTACCCTCAAGGAAATGCCCAAATAAATTCTGTCAGGGGGGGCTGTAGAATTTATTTTGTGATTTCCTCGCTTGATTTTCTGTTTTGATGCATTCTTTTCAATTTTCGTAGTTTCATTGAAGGAATGGTTAATTTACGTTTTTCCGAGGCGGTCATGAACGCCTCTCGAGTCGAACGGAAGGAGCGTACCTCCATCTAGTGGATGCATTGTAGATTGCGTCTTATAATGCGGTGCGTCCAATATATGAAAAAAAAGACAAAATAGGCCATTTGTTGAAAATGCGTCTCATAATCCAGTGCGCCTTTTAGTGCGGAAAATACGGTAATTCAATTCCAAACAAGTTCTGCTCGATGCTTCAATGATTTGCCTCCTTTCTCCTGACACCAAACAAGCTTTAGAAATATTTTTTTTTCCAGCATTGACTTGAATCCTGTTTGAAGGAACTTGATGAAAGGGCGCCAAGGTAAGATATGAAGACACTATGAATGCACATTAAGGCTGCGTTTACACCCCTTGTTGAGGCAGGCGGCTGCTTATTTTGGGAAAAATAAGTGTCATTAACAAAAAAAAAAAAAGAGACGTGACTTGTCATGGTGCTTACTATGTGGAAGTTGATGATTTCCTGAAGGCTTTGGCCACACTTTTCCAGGAACTCCTGCCAGGAATGCAAAGCAAAGAGGAAGTGGGGGCGAAAAAATGATGATGATGGGAAGATCGAAAAAACGCATACATTCAACACGCAGACTTGACATTGTTTTTTGGGGGGGGGGGATCTCTGCAGTGTTACAGTTGTGACGACATTTAACCCTCATGCAGTATTTTGAAGCGGCTGCGTGAAGGGTATTACGTCCCAAAAATGTCCCTCTTCCAATGTGCAACAACTTTTTTAACTTTAAATTTTTTTTTTCACTTTCAACCCCTCAAAATGTTCAGTGGGAATTGGCCAAGACATCGATATACATCCTATGCGAAATTTCAGCTTCGTGGAGTTATTTGTCACTCTTTTGTCTGTGGTGTCCATTTGTCCAACAGTCCAAAATCGTCCAAAGTGTCCGAAATGTCCAATTTTGGGATAATTACTCCATGGGGGTTAAACAAACGTCGTCACAACTGCCTTTGAGGACAAATCCCACACGGGTTGAAAAAACACTTATGATGTCAAAGTGACTTTTTCAATTTTGGGAGACAAACAATTGTGTGTCCGGGGGCAGGGTTATTAGCAAACCAAACCATGTCAATTCGACTCCGCCGAATCTCACCGAGATCATTTGGTCTTTCTCGCACTGCTGCGACAGGTCCCGGATGCCGCCGATGAAAAGTTTGTTGGCGCTGACATAGGCCTTGCCGGCGTCGATCATGCCGCCGCAGAGCTTCACCAACTGCGTGGACAAAAAGGACATTTCAGCCCACGTGACTTGAACGTTGGTCGGTATTGAGCTCTTTGAAAGGTCCTGACAAATTCTTCAAATGACCCTGAAATGGACACAAATGGGAACTTGCTGGGTCTTTCAGCTTGGCTCCTTGAGACTTTTTTTTGGGGGGGTCTGCTCACGGGGGGCTGAATCTTTTTAGGCGTCTGGTTGGGGGTTTTAAGGCCAGTTTTCAATGAGCCTCAAATGGCCGCTTTTAACCAAAATGGCTTCTCGTCTTTTAGGGCGTGGCTTCTTGACACCTTTTGTGAGTCCCCTCATGATAAACATGTCTTCCAAATGTCCAACACGCCCTCAGGGGGGGATTTTGATGACGCTTGGTTCAGTTGACCTTGTGGAGTTGACTCTTTGGAGTTTCCTGCCTGATGCTGAGTCATCAAACTTGGCCGGCACGCTCCACCCGCAGGCGAGGATGAAAACGCTCAATTTTCGTGGTCACATTTGGCAGCCAGCGGACAACAACAACAACAAGAACTTGGACCAGATCCACGGAAAAGACCAGAAAATGGCGCCTTTCAACCAAAGCAATTCCGGTCTGGTTTCCGTCCCCGTCACAGCACATAATCAGCCCTCTTAAAAATCACCAACGACCTTCTCATGGCAGCGGACGCCGGTTTGATCTCAATTCTGATCCTCCTCGACCTGAGTGCAGTTTTTGATACAATTTCCCACCCCATCCTCCTGAATAGACTCTCCACCATAGGCATCACTCACACCCCCTTACACTGGTTTCACTCCTATCTCTCTGGGCGTTCTCAGTTTATCCAACTCAATTCCCGTCTCTTCCGGTGTGCCCCAGGGCTCTGTCCTGGAACCCCTCCTCTTCATGATCTACCTTTTCCCCCTTGGCAATATTTTCCGTCATATTATAAATAAAATGTATTATTATTATTATTATTAAAACGTCAGACTTGTCTGTTCTGGCCTGTTTTTTTCGAGACTTTTTTTGCCCAGCCAATTTAGGGTTGGGAAATGATGTGATCTGGGGGCTGATTTTTCAAGATGACTTCAGAGTTTTTGCATTTCAAGGAGGGGAGTCATCAAATGTTACGGCCTTGATCAGTGACAAAATCTCAACATTTTCCTCACTGCGCACCAGCTATGGAGGTGGTTGAAACTTTTTGCCCATCAGAGTCGTTCTATGGCCCTCGTTAGATTTTCCGTGTGAGAACTTTTGCCACGCCCGCCAGCGATCTGAAAGGGATCGTTTCCCCAGAAGCCGCGGCGTTAGCGTCACGTAGCGCGGACGGGGCTCTTACCTTGTCCAGTTTTGCCTCAATCTCCACCACCTCTGTCTCCACTTCCTCAATATTTGCCCTAAAACAGAAAAGCAAGACAAGTCGTCCATAAATGGCTGCTTAGATTTTTTTTTTTCCCCATCAAGGGGCAGTTAGCCGCTGCGAAAGCTAAAGACTCTGCTGCAGTACATGTGATGGTGTTCAGCGCAAATTCTGAAAAATAATTTGATCACAAGTGACGGCGGACGTGACCACGGCAGATGCAGCTACCTGGCAGCCCACACGTGTTGAGAAAGATCCCCAAAAGCGGGCGCTAAATGGCGTCTTTAGTCAAATTGACTACACGCATGATTGGAGGTGAAAGTTCACCATGAGCAAGGTCAAATCTCACATTGCAACGCGTCGGATCAAGTCGTCCACCAACTGCGATGATGTTGTCAATTCGTCCTGAATGGACGAAACGCACGTGACTCTTTTGAGTCAATCGTGAAAGTTGTTCATCCACATGCGCCACTTTCCGGGACAGCTGCTAGCACTATTCACCCCCCCCCCCTCCTCCCGCGCCCCAAGCTATAGACACCACCCGTCGTCGCACCAAGTGCCCCCCCCCCGCCAAAACTAAAAATTGATGCACGTGGTGCCCCCAAGGCCCGTTGTCAGGGCAACCGTGGTGACGCGAGTCGCAGAGGTCCCTGACGGGCTCGTGGGTTGACCAAGAGGCGAGCGTGTCACATAGCGCGAGCACCCAGACAATGTGGTGGTCGGTCGACAATCGTTTTGGCCAAATTGCAGCGATGGCAAACAATCGTTTTCTGCATGATTAGCGGATACACAATTTCCTCCCAATGTTGGATCTCAGAGTTCCTAGTACAGTGAAACTCCTCGACAACGAAACCTACATGGGCGAAAATACCCCCCAGTGTGAAAAAAATCTTCATGCATCAACACCATTCCCACTCTCCTGCCCCCCATACAATGAAAAAGGCCCCTGTTGCGTTATACGAAATATTTTTCTCTGCTCTTGCCTCGTGACGAGATTCACAACAACGAAGTCTAATCCAACAGCGACCTCTACTGCTTCGTTCGGAAACGGCAACAGCAACCACCACACTGGTTTACACATGCGCAGTAGTCCAGGAAGTATTTGTTATTGTTCGTTTCAGACGCAGCAAGAACGTCGCATTGCTAACATTGCTCCAAAACGGACCTTTGGATGTCAAGCAGCTAAGACAAGAAGCGCTCTGATGTTCATAATTATGCACTATTGGAATAAAAATAAAGAGTACACATGTGTGTGTGTTTACATCTGAGATCAAATTTGCTACAGTGAAAAAACCCCCCGTTGTGAAAAATGTCTTGCTGCAAACATGATTTCGTTGTAGAGGAGTTTCACTGTACGAGCAGGGCACAGAGCAGCACCTCATACGTCCAATACGAGCCGATGATTCCCATCTCGTAAATGAGAACATTCTTCCTCGGGAACACTCCGATCAAAATGTGCGCAACGTGGCATTTCTCTCACTGGCAGGATTCCAAAGTCGACAGAAAGAGTGGAATCTTGGCTGCAATTGAGGGATATCAATCAGGTTTGTTTCCAAAAAAAAAAAAAGACAATGACCCCCCCACCAGAGAGGTTTGAAAGGAGAAATATGATGCATCCCCGCCACAATTCAAAGGTGTCTTCATAAAATGCCTTTGCTCCAAATACCCCAAGAATCAACAATCACAGCCAGCATATTTCTTGCTGGCGCCACGGCAGCCTCGCCGCGGGCCTCGATTCCGGCTCCGTCCTGTAGGGAGTTTGCACGCTCTGCCCCATTCCTGCGTGGCTTTTCTCCGGGTGCGCCGCGTTTCCTCCCGCGTTCCCAGAACATGCACGGCAGGCGAATGGAAAACTCAAAATGACCCTGAGGTGTGATTGTGAGCGCGAATGGTTGTTGGTCTCTGTGCGCCCCGCGATTGGCCGGCTAGTGCCCGAAGACGGCCGGGATAGGCTCCGCCCCCCCACCCCCAGCGGCCCTCGTTAGGATAGCAGCCAGCAGCTCGCTTGCACTCGCCTCCCATTCGACACACTTAACCCTCATGCAGTATTTTTAAGCGGCTGGCGAAAGGGTATTACGTCCCAAAAATGTCCCTCTTCCAATGTGCAACAACGTTTTTCACTTTAAATTTTTTTTTCACTTTCAACCCCTCAAAATGTTCCGTGGGAATTGGCCAAGACATCGATATACATCCTATGCAAAAATTCAGCTTCCTGGAGTTATTTGTCACTGTTTTGTCTGTGGTGTCCATTTGTCCAACAGTCCAAAATCGTCCAAAGTGTCCGAAATGTCCAATTTTGGGATAATTACTGCATGGGGGTTAAAGGAGAGCCCCAGACAAATTGAAATCCCATTCACACGTCATGGCTTGAAAGTGTGAGAAAAGAAAGTGAGGAAAAATGAGAGCGTGGGCGAAGAAGAAAAAAGAAGGGAGAATTCGAGACGATGAAGTTAGAGAGAATGAGCAAGAAAGAATGAAAAGCATTAGGAGACGAGCGAGAGGGGCAAAAAAAAAAAAAATGAAAGAAAGGATGAGAGCCAAAAGAAAGTATTTGAAAGAACGGAAAGCCAAGAAGGGAGAGAAATTGAGAAATAATGAGGGGAAAAAAAGTGACGCAAATGAGAAAAGAATGAAAGAAGGGACAAAGAAACTGAAAGTAACAAACGAGCGAGAAAGGAGAGAAAGAGACAGAAAAGTACGAATGAGACGCAGAGAAAAGAAGAAAGAAGAAATCATGGCGACCGATAATAGAGAGGTGGCGCCGAGCAGTAAAGAAGAACGAGATAAGAGAAGCAAAGCTAAAGAGACAAAAGGATGAGCGAGAAAAGAAAAGGACGTCATGAAGCTAATCGTGGCCGCAGCGACGGTGGACGAAAAAAGACGTCGTGAACAAGACAGCTATTGGAGTCGAAAAAGAAATACAGTCAAACCTCGGTTTTCGAACGTCTCGGTTCTCGTACAATTCGGTTTTCGAACTAAAATTTCGAGTTTTTTATGCCTCGGATGCCGAACAAATTTCGGTTCTCGAACTAACTGAGCGCACTTGAATGCGTCACTTCACTCCTCTCGGCTTGGGGTTAGGGTTAGAATTTAAGAAAGATTTAATCGCGAAATATGAGTTAGGTGTGCGTGTGTTAAAGAGAGAGAGAGAGAGAGAGAGAGAGAGAGATGTTCCTTCAATTTTTATGTTACTATGTTAATGTTAAAATTGGTGAAAATAAAACATATTACAGTTTGTTTGCACAGTATTTTACATATTACCTGCTCTCCTATTACATGTGTACAGTTTACGGTGTGAAATTGTAAAAAAAAAAGTGGTTTAAAAAAGTTGTTTTCTTGACTTGGAACGGATTAAAAATTTTTACATTAATTCCAATGGGAAACATGGTTTTGGTTTTCAAACAATTCGGTTTTCAAAGAGTCTTCTGGAACGGATTAAGTACGAAAACCGAGGTTTGACTGTATTTGGATAGAAAAAAAAGAAAAGAGAGTGTGTCGTCTCAACTAACTTAGCTTAGCTGTTGTCGTGGCTAGGCTAGCTTTAGCTGTCGTCGTAGATCAAAGCTGTTTGATGTGTAACGTCCGTTGCGTCAGCACTGATTGGTTGAAGCCAAAAGAAGTCCATGTCCGCGCTGACGCATGCACGGCAGATAGCAGCGGACTATCGACTGCTGAGTCGCGCTTCACTCGAGTGGCGTCGCTACACCTCTGCCCACTTTTTGGATGCGAGACACGATCGTGCTTGCAAGCGGCCCTTTCACTCTGCGAGTCCCACCCAGTCCTGGGCCAAGAAACTTGGTGTGGGGCATGCTTATTATGCCAACTGGATCCCGTTGTGATGTCACATCGACCCGTTTCAGAAAATTCTTGAGCAGAGCGACTCTGGTCTTCTTCCAATCCCATCGTGTCAACACGGCAAAGCCCGCAGACGCGCAGCGCACTTGATTTACGGCGAGCGTCTGAGAATTTGGGAAGAAACAGCCGAATTCTCCCGGCCGGGGTCCCGGCGAAGCAGCTCGGCCTCATGGCGGAGCGACATAGCAGACGTGTGAAGCGCGCCAGCGCCGTTTTTCCTGTCGGTTAACTGCCGCCGAGGCGGAACGGCTTCAATCACCGTGACGCTGCAACCCACCCCTACCCCTCACCCCCACCACTAATTTTTACAGATGGCTTCTTCATTTATGTCATGAAACCATTGATTGATTGTAAGAAATACAATCAAACTATGACTCGTATACCAATTTTAACTTGTCCATTTGACATTTATTATGATACAATAAATGAATTATTTACGGGACAATAACATTTAGAAATAAGCATGAATTACTATTATTAAAATAAACGATATTCTCAGATTTATTGATTTCGCAATATTTTTTTAAAATTGGTTCAGTAAATGTATATATATATTATATATACAAATATATACACAGTCAAACCTCGGTTTTCGTCCATCATCCATTCCAGAAGGCTGTTCGAAAACCGAAATTGTTGGAAAACCGAAACCAGGCTCTTTTTAAAATAAAAATGTTGACTGAACACGTCTGCTCACAATGGAAAGCAACACGAGGAAGCGTCACTTCCTCATGTAAGGAAGGAGAGAAGAGTCAAATGGTGCATTCAAGTGCGCTCGGTTTGGTCGAGCACCGATTTTCGGTCGTCATCCAAGGCATAAAAAACTCAAAATTTTTGGTCGAAAACAGATTATGCATATCTATATATGTATATATATATATATATATATATATATATATATATATATATATAGATATGCATATATATATATATATCTATATATATATATATAGATATATATATAAATGGCATATCTATATATATATAATTGAATACATTTTTCAAAAATAATGCAAAATCAATAAATCTGAGAATATCGTATACATATATATATATATATATATATATATTTATTTTTGGGTTCGTCATTTATCTTGATTTTACATATGTCCATTTTATATATATATATATATATATATATATATATATTTCATTCATAGGTCATTTTTATAATAAAATGAATGATAAATTGTGTCAAAAAAAAGTGTGGAATCATTATAAGAATTTTAAAAAATCACTATTTTACATATGCATTCAGCCCCCCCCCCCGCCCTCCATGTTTATGAATGACTTCACGCATTGGCCCCATTTTCAAATCCAATTATGGGTCCTCGAGCGCATGTTTTGCCTCGCTCTGCTTGAGAACATGGAGTCATTCATTTTGGTGCGGAACCCGAAACGGACCGTCAAAACCTTGATTGGTGATCTTCTTTTGTAAAGCTGCGTGACTGGCGATGAGCTGTTGGAAAAAGGGGAGTCAGGCGTCCTCAACGTCCTCCCCTCACATTGACCTCTGCTCGCTGACGCATTTCCCGGCCCGGACCGTAACCGGCCATCTGCCCTCGCGCGGGCGAGGACGGACAGGAAGTGGGCAGGAGGGAGAGACGGAGAGAGAGAGAGACGGAGAGAACGAGGGGGGGGGGGGAAGAGAATATGGAAGAAATGGAAAGCAGATGCGAGGACACGGGATGAGAGCCGCCGCCGAGAGCCGTCGGAGATGTCTTTCCAGGACAACCAAATGCGAAAATCTTCAAAAGTCAGAAGCAGCTGCTGGTTTGCTTCGATCTACTCAGTATTCCCCTTTGGAAAAAAAATTATAATTAAAAAATAAATAAATAAATTTACTGTACGTTGAAAACGTCACGTGTGTCTTTGTTTTCGTGCTAATTTTATTTGATATTTTATTCGATATTTTATTCGATATTTTATTCGATATTTTATTCGATATTTTATTCGTTTTCAAACAGTTACACAAGAACGGTGTGACAGACACATGTGACATGTGATTTTGAAGTCGTCATAAAATATCAACGAATTGATTGATTCATTCATTTCATTCAATTAAATGTCGGGCGCCGCCATTTTTGGGGGAGAGTCATGTCACTCTCACGAGAGTGCGATTTCGCGAGACGGTGACATGGATTCGCCAAGGCCGTCTTCTTATGTACCGTATTTTCCGCACTAACAAGGCGCACTGGATTATGAGGCGCACCTTCAATGAATGGCCTAATTTGTCATTTTTTTTCATATATTGGACGCACCGCATTATAAGGCGCAATCTACAATGCATCCACTAGATGGAGCTACGGTCCTTCCGTTCGACTCGAGAGGCGTTCATGACCGCCTCGGAAAAACGTAAATTAACGATGACTTCGTGAAACTACGAAAATGGAAAAGAATGCATCAAAACAGAAAATCAAGTGAGGAAATCACAAAATAAATTTGATAGCGCCCCCTACAGAATTTATTCTGGCATTTCCTTGAGCGTAACGCTCCAACAGAACGATCAGATGTCAGTAAATTGGAGGAGACTGGACTCTCTCAGAAGTGTTTTATTATTTATTCCTTTGTTGTGTACGATATTCACAAACGAGGAAATCACAAAATAGCCATCTTGGGGGCGGCATAATACCGTAATGACCATACAAAGCCGCACCGGATTTTAATGCCCCCTGTGAGCTTTTAAGAGAATGGAAGACTTTTCGGTGCGCCTTATAGTGCGGAAAATACGGTATTATTGTCTTATGTATGTATTTCCGAACGAAATCAGACAGAGTTCGTAAATACCCCAACACGAGACCTCAGAACTCGGAATCATAATGACATTTCATTCTTATTCCTCAAACGCAATATTAATCAGAGAACCGTCTTTGGACTCGTGCTGGCATCGCGTTAACTTTTGGAGGGGTTAGCTGTCCTTGAAAAGAAAATGTCCCGACTTTTTGCACAACAATATGACACCCGTGATTTTTTTTAGTGCTCTTCAGGGAGTTGCTGAAGAGTGCGCGTCTGTGATGCGAAATGACTGTTGGTCAAGAGCAAACACAAACACGGCAGCATCCAATCAGCAGTGATGGTTTTTTTCCACACATGTGGATCGAAGAAAATAAGTCAACATTTGAGACCAACAACACTCCATCTCGAAGTTGGCTTTCCTCCTAATACTTCCCAGGTGTTTGGATCAAAGCTCCGGGAGCATTTTTGCGTCCAAATTCACAAAGGATAAAATGATTAGAGCATACGCCAACATCCACTTAGAGCACACGGGCGGTGCGGTGCTGTCAAATGAGCTGCCGCTCACTCCACACCCGAGCGGACAGCGCAGACAAAATACAAGCACCCCTTGCGAAGATTCATTCAGTTTTTTTTGGAAAAATAATATAAAATAAAATAAGAAAATAAGCATCTTCAGTTGAGTTCGACCAGCGGAGGGAATGAGTGCCATAAATGCATCCGTTTCTGCAGTGCAACGTCCGTCGCGCCGTTGTTTGTTTGCCGACCGACTGTCACCATCGCTGGGAACTGACGACAGGTGCTAACAGCTAGCCGCGGAAAACAGCATTTTTCGTCTGCGCATTAAAAAAAATTTTTTTTTGCAAATATCCTCTGCGACTGTTCATACGAAACATCCAAAATAGGTACACATTTGTTTTTATGGCTACATTTATTTAGTTTGTGTGGCTTTTAATCAAGCTAATTTTCTTGTCCATAACTTACGGGACGCAAAGACGAGGCTTTCTTTCATTGCAAGGGGTAATACATATTGCTGAGGTGTGCTTTAGTTTTTGTCCAAACCAGAAGTGTCCAGAAAGTGACCAACGTGGTCCAAAGCAAAGCCTCTCTCTTACTTCCCGATAAGCTGCTACGATAGCTCTTCAAAATGTGGACAAGCTTGCACAGGGGCGCTTTCGTCCTTGCGCAATACACCTTGACCAAACAGCAAGAAAACTTTTGGAAAATGTGAAACGCAACATGCTAGAGGCAGTCTGCATGCCACTGGTAGAATCAGTCCCTACGTACAGTTTTGTTGTATTTAACTTTTAAGTTCGGTACAGTGGCTTTTAATCTTTAAGAACTGTTTTTTTTCAAATATTTATTTTGGTGGGGTTTTTTAAATCTTGCTTTCATGTGCAATACATTTGGACCTAATCACTATTTAAGTACATGTTTTAAATTGTCTTTGGTTAGGGTTAGGGTTAGGGTTAGTACAGGTTTGGGTCTTTGGTTTCATTGTATACATAGTTCAGTATTGTATCATAACTCTAAAAAACTAAAGCTCACCACTTCACGGATTTCACCTATCACTGGTTCTTTTTGGAACGTAACCCCCGCGATAAACGAGGGATTACTGGACTGTACTTCGGTTTTGGTGGCGTGCCGGGTAGTTGTAAGAGATGTGCTCAAAAAACGGTTGCGAAAGCTCTGAACGAGGTTCGACGAGCACTCAAGTCGGACCAACTCGAGCATGTTTCAAGGCGACCCCTTTGCGCTTCCAATCCATCAACTCAGCGGACAACCGTAAACGCATCACTCACCGAAAGCGGGGCGAATCTTTGACACACTCTTCAAAATCCACCGTCATCTTGGTGTCCCAACAGGCTGTTCACAAGGCCCGGGGCATGTCCGGTGCTCCGTTCGGTTCGTGGGCGTCTTTTGGCGGTCTTCCTTTTGAGCCACTTCTGCTCCCGCCGGTTGAAGTTCGAGGAGCAAAAAAATAAAATAAAAAAAAAAACACACTCACCATGGGGCGTTCAATGTCTTCCGGTCGAGCGCTGACATTGTAATTACTGGAGATGTACGTTGAAACGACATGATGCCAGAAATGATGATTATACGATGTCTGGTCACAAATATTCACCAACACGTCACAACATCTGATGAAATAAAGCAGTATCTTGATCTATCTATTATCGATATCTTGGAACTCGTGTGATATTATGGTAGCATTCGTGCCGGCTACTCTAAAAGTTCTATTTTACGGGGTAAACATGAATGCACCACACCAATTTACCGCCCCTCCGTTTGGGATTGAATGAATGGCGACGTCACGCTGGAGAGAGAGAGAGAGAGAGAGAGAGAGAGAGAGAGAGAGAGAGAGAGAGAGAGAGAGAGAGAGAGAGAGAGAGAGAGAGAGAGAGAGAGAGAGAGAGAGAGAGAGAGAGAGAGAGATTATGCTGAACCCGAAATTATACAGAATACTGCAGTCGACATTTCAGGTGTTTTCATCGCAACGACGCTGCCACCGAGTGGCCAATGCCGAGTATTGCCGTGTACTTCACACAACGTAGAACACGTACTATGTATCCGGGCATCCTCCTCCTTAGGGAAAACGAAGTCACGCATTTGTTCTTGAGGCAAAGAGATTCCGGGAAATGTGGAAAACATGACTTCAGCCAACGATCAACAACTTTTCTAAAATAGCTCAAAGCAAGTGACCATCATTTTTGTGCCGTCGATGAAAATGTGTGGCCCAAAGGGGGTACAAAGTAGGAAGACTGTTCATTCCTACAGCGTTCCAACTGTGTACTGTACATGGATGTACAATTTTCCCAAAAGAGATTGTCCATGTTCGCAATTTTTAGCTATTTTTTTTCCTCCTTTGTCCTACGTAATGTTGTCGTTTGCTTTCTGTATCACAATAACATGGGTTGTCAACAAATTTCAGTGCAAACAGTAAAAGTAAAATATGGATGGATGGATGGATGGATGGATGGATGATGGATGGACTGACAGATGGATGACAGATGGATGACAGATGGATGATCGATTGTAGAATAGAGGGATGGTGGTGATATATTGATGGATGAATGGATGGATGGATGGACTGACAGATGGATGATCGATTGTAGAATAGAGGGATGGTGATGATACATTGATGGATGGATGGATGGATGGATGGATGGATGATCGATTGTAGAATAGAGGGATGGTGATGATATATTGATGGATGGATGGATGGATGGATGCATGGATGGATGGATGGATGGATGGACTGACAGATGGATGACAGATGGATGATCGATTGTAGAATAGAGGGATGGTGGTGATATATTGATGGATGGATGGATGGATGGATGGATGGGTGGATGAATGGATGAATGGATGAATGGATGGATGGATGGATGGATGGATGGATGGATGGACTGACAAATGGATGACAGATGGATGATCGATTGTAGAATAGAGGGATGGTGGTGATATATTGATGGATGGATGGATGGATGGATGGATGGATGGGTGGATGAATGGATGAATGGATGAATGGATGGATGGATGGATGGATGGATGGATGGACTGACAAATGGATGACAGATGGATGATCGATTGTAGAATAGAGGGATGGTGGTGATATATT